>CM008133.1:842216-1222903 GCA_002221485.1 Trichinella murrelli
GGAGGAAAGCGGTGGCCAGGAGCATTCTGATTTTTCTTCTTGTTTCCTCATGCTGGCGATATTGCGTTTTCAATCCAGCTCACCGACCTTTCTATGTACCGCCTGGCAGAAATGGAAGTAGCAGCCTTGTACCTGCGCATTCGGAAAGTAGCCCTGAATCGCAGGTATCAGGGCTGTCTCAAAATCACAGATGATGGTATCTGGATTGAGATCGACCTCCAAAGCTGCCACTCTGCTTATTAAAGCTTGGGATTTAAATCCGTATGTGCCCGTGTCTTTATCCGTACATAAGCAACAGACTGCTGGCACCAGTTTACCGGCCGAAAAGGCATGGATGGTAAACAGTTGTTGATACCATTGAGGTACAATCTTGAATGTACCATCCAATGCCCAGGTTCGCCTGGTTGCCATCAGTCTAATGTTAGAACCCGTAGCCAATACCAATATATGCCTCGATGCACTCTGCCACAGCAAAAAATCTTCACCGGCCATTGTTGTCCTGAATGCGTCAGGGATTTGCTGGTCCCGACGATGTTCAGTCAGTTTTGGGAATTGCTTTGCCTGGTGGCCGTACATCGCGGACTTTACCCGTTTAAAGGGAGGAAAACAGCCATATGTTGATGGCTCGGCGGACGCAGCGGAAGCTTCCTCGTCATAAATGGCCAAGATGGGCTTTGTTTCTTCCGCGCTGCGCTTTGTCAAAACTGCCCTCTTTTCCATTTTGTAGGCCAAGTGTTCATCCACCGGGCAGCTTTCCATGTGATCATTCCGATTGATAACCGATGTCACATCAAGGTTGGTCCATATGGCACCACCGCAGCCCTCTTTATCCTATACCAAAATAAACTAATCCTTAATAACTAAGGAAACACTGTGTACATTTAGCACATACTTTCGAGCATCTCCAATATTTCTGTCTGCCGGCACGTTTAAAATCATATGCCCTGCCTTCATAAACAAGGGACGTACCACCGCAACAATTTTGCACAAGATGCAATTCCAGTAAATTAGCCATAAGGAACAGAAAGAAAATGATTTGAATAACTCGAACGAAAAGCACTGATGGCGAACCCAATAGCAAACGAAAATGAATTGGACGGTTTTGAATTTCATTTTAAATAACCATTTTGCAACATTTAGTTTTCATTTCTCATTGGTTAATTACCAATTTCCCTCCTGATATATAAATCTGCTCTGACTGTTTGTAAATAAATTTGTTGCCTGTTGAAATATATCGAGATTGGAAGTTAACTTCCGGGTGTAATATCAGAATACTGAATAATCTGTTTGAAAAATCTGGAATGTTGTAGCAACACTTTCAATTTCCGGGTACTAATGCTAACGTTGCGCGTTAGCTCGCAATTTCATTTAATTTTACGCATGGTTTCACGCATATGCTTTTGTCAAACATTGTTCGCGTTTCTCATCACATCACATATGTTGGTAAAGGCGATTTTAATACAAAGAGAAAATGAACAATTGACAAATTGTTCACAGGTGCAGCTTCCCAGCTAAACCAAGGAGTGGCAACTACTAAATTGTTAGCATCTGATTAATTTCTTGATTTTACTGGGAGTGTTCTATTTAAATCTTTCTTGTTTACAATCTAAGAATTTTATATTTACAAAGTTTCCTTCATTACGAAACAAACATCCATATATATTTTTTTATACATGTCGATTAGTTTTGCTGTTTGTATGAAAAATCCTGTTTGACGTTCATACATTTTGTATAAAATACAGGCGAACTTCATTAAGTGCATAAGAGTTTGGCCGAAAAAAATTCCCTGTAGTTAATTAAACGATAAAATAATGGAAAAAAGTTAAAAGTAAAATTCTTTAATTGCTATCAGGAAAGATTTTCAGAGAACAGTCTGCACAGTGAATTTGAAGCAACTTTAACTGCTATTCTGCTTGGTGCTGTCCATCGCTTCATTTCTGCTTTCAGAGTGTTTTATTTATCTGAGTTCATCGGATAAATTACGTTTCAGCTAGCAATTAAATGAGATTTAAGCATTAGATGCTTTTCCGTTTGTCAGAAAATATTCTGATGATTAGCTAAAGACGATTGTAATACAATGGAAAAATCAACAAGTGATGAATTGTACACAGCTGCCGTTGTCAGCTAAAACTAGGCATGGCAGCTGCTAATTTGTTAGAGTTAGAGCAACAATTTTCGATGAGTAAAACTCTCCTAACAAAAATAAAACTACTCCCGTACTTTAACATTTTATGCGACCCGCACAAACCCGCTCGCTACCTATTGGTGGGTCATTTCAAAATTTGAAAATTATGTTTATTAAAAATTTTCTGGCGGTTTCATTTTTGTGTAAAATTAATTATATTCATGTAACTGCTGAACAGATCTAAGAAATTTGCTTTACTTTAAGCTAAACTGACTCGGTTTATTGCGTGTATACTATTAAGCATCTTAAAGACCTTGTTCAAAAGTTTGTTTTCTGTTAATTTACGTTAATTTGCTGAAGTTAAATATAATTTTCAATGGGAAAATTTATTCAGTGATAAAAATTAAAATACAATACAGGACAATAAAATGCAATAGTTTATAATACAATATAATATACTACAATACAAACAAAAATAAACTGTATAAAGAATAATACAAAATAAAGGTGCAGAAAAGGTAGCACTTAGAAATTCAACAGCTCCGGAACATCATAAGCAATAGCTTTTAGAAACTGCTCTATTGCATGCGTACCACCATCGTATTCTGCAGTCAGTGCAGTTAAGCGTAACTGCACTTCTTCATATTTGTTTTTTACCCGTAAATCATTGACTGTAACGCATCCTGATATCACTTGTTGAATCAACGTTGCCGTTAATCCCTGCTCATCGATCAGCAAACGGAGCAGTTCGTAAAAGCTAAGGTGACATTTTCCTGCTTTCCGGTTCATTATGAAGTGCCAGACCTCTAAATGGTTGTTAGTGGATATCTCTGCATGATATACATTCCACAGCGGCATTCTGTTACGGGTCATCCACTCTTCTCGGAAATATTCAAACAAGGCTGCTACTGAACCCGTAACATCTCTGCCATGCAGATCCACGGCATCAGGTACTTCAGCAAGCGGCAAAAATGCTGTTGCCATCAGCATTTTGATTATTTTCTTTATTTCCGCTTCATGAAGGTACCTGGTCCGCAATCCAAGATCTGCCACCTTCCGCCGAACTACTTGGCAGAAATGAAAGTAGCAGTCTTGAACGAGGACTTCCGGAAACGTCCCTGCACTGCAGGGATAAGGGCAGTCTCGAAGTCGCAAATGATAGTTTGCGGCTGAAGGACAACCCCTAACGCTGCCACTTTCACAATTAAAGTATCAAAAATTTCACAATAACAAATTACGTCTTTTCTAACAGTTAAACTATATACGAAAGGAATTTTGATTCTTTAAATACATGAATGGTGAACAGTTGCTGGTACCATTCAGGAACAATTTTAAATGTTCCATCCATGCACCAGACAGACTGTCCAGCCAATTCCCGTAAATTTTCCTCTGTACAAAATATTAAAACGGAATTATTTACATTATTATACATCAAAAACTGCCGCCCCGACTTTGTTACACGACAGTGTGCTGGAATTTCTAGCTGCTGGCGTGTTGCCGGCAGTGGGGGAAAACATTTAGCCCGGCTTCTGTACCTAGCCGATTTCACACTTCTGAATGTTGGAAACTGACCAGCAGTTTCCAAGCTGGTGGATGCAGTGCTGCATTCTTCATTATATATCTGCTGCACTGGCTTCGTTTCCTCCCCTGCGCGGCGTTTAATAGTGTTCCTCTTCTCCATTTTATACAATATGCTGTCGTCGGCAGTGCATGTTTCTGCGTGTGGTGCTGTTCTCAAAACAGTGTTTACTTCGAGGTTGGTGTAAACTGGACCCCTACATCCACTTTTTACCTACATGAGAAATCAGATTGCTGACTGATAAAAATGGAATTTTACAATAATAAATTATTACTTACACCAGAAATCCATCACATCAATCTCAAATCGACTTAAATCGTTTCATCAAAATTTGTGTGTTTCAGGTGGTGAGCTCTACCTTCATACACCAAATTATAGTTATTTCGCCTATTTAAAACCAAATGCAAATTGTCAGCAATGATAGAAGACAAATCAGAGAAAAGTCAAGCACATAGAAGAGATAAGTGGTAAAATGGTGAAAATGGGTTTTGTTTCTGATTATATGTCTGCTTCCATGGTTTGTAAATGAATTTGTTGCCTGTTCAAATTTATCTAAATTTGATGTAAACTTCCGGTGTAATGTCAGAATATTGAATAATCTGAAATATTGTGGCAACACTTCCAATTTCCGGCTCACAAGTGGCGCTAATGCTCACGTTACGTGTTAGCTCGCAATTTTACTAAATTTTACGCATGATTTCACGCATATGCTTTGTCAAAAATTGTTCGCGTTTCCCATCGCATCACATATGTTGCTAAAGGCGATTTTAATACAAAGGGAAAATGCACAATTGACAAATTGTTCACAGTTGCAGCTTTCTAGCTAAACCAAGGTGTGGCAACTGCTAAATTGTTAGTATTTGATTAATTTTCTGATTTTAGTATGAAAGTGTTTTTTATTCAAATCTTTTCAAGAATTTTACTTTAATCTTTACCAAGTTTCTTTCTTTTTGAAACATCCATTTATGCTTTTTTTACATGTCAATGAGGTTTCCTGTTTGTATGAAAAATTTTGTTTGACGTCCACTTGTTATATAAAATAATTTGAAAATGCAAGAACAACAACAACAATAAACTCGGAGAGCTGCTTTTGATCTTGAATGTTGAACATTAATTATCATTGAATCATTGATTGAATTACAAGTTGAAAGGTTGCAAATGCAATTGAAAAGTAATGACAACTTAAATGATCACAAACTCTCTAGTTGGTTTCATTCAGATTTTAAAAAACAAAGTTGACAATTTACACCAAATTTATAAATAAATTTGTTTTTTTCTTTGTAAATAATACTGCAGATTTTTAATTTTTTTTATTTAAATAAAACGTAGGAAAGGAAACAATAAATAACACAGGTGAAAGAGAGCAAAACTTTGTGAAGTTGACAAGTAAAATTTTTCGATTGCTAGCAGAAAAGATTTTCAGAGAACAGTCAAGTCTGAAATTAGAAACATATTTCAATGTTAACGTTCAGAAATCACCAATGCCAGTTCCAGCTGAATAGTGAATCTGTGGGCAATTCATCATTTGTTGATTTTGCCATTGTATTAAAATCGCCTTTAGCTACTGCATCAGAACAATTTCCGTGATACTTTTAAAAAGCTTTTGCGTTTTACATTTCACTGTTAACAAAAGATTATCTTATTGCTTAATTGTATTCTTGTAAGTTTGCTTTTGTATTTTATGTCTTCTCATCTATGCTGATCAACTGACTGTGTTCACAGAAACTTTTCTGCTATTCGATATAAGCGCTTCAGAACTAAGCAAATGTATAGTACAGAAATTTCCATTTTACAACAACGAGCAAATCATAACTTTATTACAATATGGGCAATACAATGATAACGTGGAAAAAGTCCATTTTTAAACTTGTAGACACTGTGCCACGGCAACCAACTAATCGTTTTGTTGAAAAAATGGAATAGCTGTCACATTACAATAACAATGTGCTACATTAAGCCATTGTTTGTATGTTTATTCACAACCCGGATTTGTCATTATGATTTGTGCACTTGAGCGTGTGACATCTTCCTTTGTGTATTGGCTTATGTTGGTTCTTTGAGATACAAACTGAAATTCATTATTATTTATTCTCATCATTCGAAAACACATCTCAAACCTATGACACGAAAATAGCACAAGCTAATGATAAGCACTGAGGAGTGAAATAAATGAAAAATAAAAATGACGGTCTTGTTCTTTACAAATTAAATATCTTTATTATTCAACTACATTATTCTGCAAAAATATAGAAGCAACAAATGAACAGCCTGAAGAAGAGAACTGAACAAAGAGATGTTAAATAAATGTGTTTATCTAAGTCATTCTTTGTTTTCATAATTTGACATGAAGTGACTTTTACGATGGTAACAGAGCTAGTCTTCTTCACTAGCTTGACAATGAAGAAAATTCTGCAGTAATTATTGTGGGCCAGGTTAACAGCATACAGCAAGAAGGTTTTCTGAAATTTCACTAGACCAGCACACATGTACTGCTTAATTTCCCATATGCTAGGCAAAAGCATTATCAATTCAATCTGTGCACTATCTACGTTACATCTGAGAAATTTTTCACATATCATCCATATAATGTGAAGTCAGTGCATACTGCATTACAAGCTTCATAACATTACACGCTACCCCACAGAAGCTGGCATTTCAGTATTTCTGAGCACTATGATGCTATCTAAATGCACAAGCCACAAATTCATGCCATGATAAATGGTGGTCTGGAATTTTTACAATGCTGCAAATGCTTTCTCAAATGAACTCATTATCCGACCCAGGCAGTGAACTCCGTGATATTGCGCAATTATTGTTCACTCTCAACAATGGGAATGAAAGTTTTGGCAGCACATGAAAGATCAATTTATGCTCCTTGGTTGCTGACCAGGGTAATTAACTATGATCATATTTTGGCAGAGCATATGCGGTACTAGAGCAAGATAACGGACACACCCGTGATGAAGTAAATTTAAGATGAAAAATAATTTGCCTTCAGTTTTGTTTGGTGAAATCATTTCGAAATGCAACAGATATTTTTTGATCTGGAATGTTGAACCATGGTAATACAACAATTGCAACTTGAATGTTTAGTCAACTCAGTGGTCGGTTTACTTTAAATATTGAAAAAAAATTAATACAATTTACACAAAATGTATAACCACAGATATTTATTTTAAACAAAATTCCAGATTTTATTTTTTATTTAAATGAAACATAAGAAGAAAAACAACTCTTGTGAACAGGAGCGAAATAAAGATTGGAAAGATTAAATTCTTTTCCCAACTAGAAACATTTTCAGAGAACAGGAAGATAAAATCAAGAAAGCTAACATTCAGCAATTACCACTCCTAGTTTTAGCTGAAAACCACAGCTGTAGACAATTTATCAATTGTAGATTTTCCCTTTGTACTTGAATAGCCCTTAGCTGCTCTTCAGAAAAATTTCTGACAAACGGAAAAGCATCTTATGCATAAATCTCATTTAATTGCTAGCTGAAACGTAATTTATCTGATGAGCGAAACAACTGTTGGTTGACATTCTTTGAAACAGTATTTATCAACGCGGATGGATAAAAGTAAAGCACTTGAAAGCGGAAAAAAGCGATGGACAGCACCAAGCAGAACAGCTGTTAAAGCTGCTTCAAGTTCGCTCTTCAGGGGACATCGCATACTTTGATGTCAGCATTTGTGCGCCATTTGTGTGTGATTAATTTTCTTCTGTCAACCTCAACAAATATCACAAAAGTTGATCTTAAATTGTAGATAAGATGAGAAATGAAAACTAAATGTTGCAAAATGGTTATTTAAAACGGAGTTCAAAACCGTTAAATTTATTTTCCGTGGTTTTCTATCTAGTTCAGTGCTTCGTATCTGATAGTTTTTACTAATAAAGAGAGATGAAATTCAGTTTGTTTCTACTCAAAGGAACCAACAAAAATTAGTGTACAGAGGAAGGTGTTACACCCTCAAGAGGACGAAGCACAATGACAAATGTTGGATATGCGCATCAGTAAATAGAATTATTTTATTATAGCACGTTCTTATTATTGTGTAATATTATGAGCTTGCAGTTTCGTTTCCAATTTAGGGAATGAGAGGTTGGCCTGGCAAGCTCTATACTAACCGTGATGCCACACAAGTCATCAGAACCGATGAGCATGCAGAGGGCTGCTGAATAGATGCCCATGCATTCTACCATCAGTAACAGCTGAATGAATTGAAGAAGCTGGCTGCAGGGGATCCGAGACCGATTGTGGAGATACACAATGAGCTGGCAAGCAATGCCTCCACCAGCCTAGAAACGGCCGCGTATTTTCCAACGTGGGAGCAGGCCCGGAATACAATGTATTATAGCCGTTCAAAGAGATACCCACGACTTCCGGCCAGGCGGCAGGATCTGCAGCTTACTGCCGAGCAGACAACAACAAAATCGGTGCGCAATTTTTAATGTATCATTAGCCGACCAATGATATATTAATTTTTGCCACCGAGGATGGTGTGAGGCTGCTGGCTCAGAGTAACTGCTGGTGCGGGGATGGGACGTTTAAGATTGCCCCCTCCTGGTACCAGCAGTTGTTTACCCTTCATGTGTTCCTGAGGCGTAAACTGCTGCCCGTCGTATATTGTTTGACTGTTAGGAAAGATCTGCCCACGTATAGCCGGATATTTGAAGTGCTCCATTCTAAAGCGGAAGAAGTTGACGTTCAACTTGAACCGGCGAAATTTGTGTGCGATTTCGAAACAGCCTGGCCATTCAAGGCAACTTTCTCAACTACTGTTTTGTAACCCTTACCTTGAGTGACGTGTGTGTAGGCGTGTCAGTAGTGTGTTGTGTTGCCCGTCCTTTTAACTTACTCGTATTGTGTGTGTTCAATTGTGTTTTGGTCAATAAATAGCAGAAAACGCTATACCGTTGTACGTTAACTCATCATCGCAATCAACCTTCCTCTAATATACAACAGGTTTGCCCCCAGTTGGTCCCACTTATGTTCCCATTTGGTCCCACTGTTCACTTATTGGTCGTTGACCTCGCTATCTTATTAGACCGTAAAGTCTTTGTCGTATTGGTTTTCCTTGTCTAATTGCTCATTGATTCAAATCTATCATTTTAATCTTACTTATGTTTCTTTTGTTATTTTTTAACAGTTATTGATTTCCATCCTGTTTTATTTAAATGAAAAAAAATATGAAATTTCATTCACAAATAAAGATACAATTGTTTATGTTTGAAAATCTTTAGTTCGAACTTGAGGATCTTTTTGGTAGTGGACTGTATGTGTTAATTATAGAATTATCAATGACAGCGGGTATGATTAAGATTCGGTTTATTCAGAATAAACAGTGAGTAATAACAATGATATAGCGAGAGAAAAACGGTTCAGGCGGTATTCGATACGGCGTGTTCCGAGTTATGTTGTTCCCTCCTCACTCGTATTTATATCTTTTTTTGGCGTCACTCCGCATCCGGCGACCTAGATAAAAATGAAAAGCAATTATAAATCGGCTTGGGCACGCCATCCCTTAGACTGTGTAGCTTAGCCGGAGTCTGAACAGGTGCGCTGTCAGCTTCATTTCAATTTGACGCTTTCTCAGCAACTGACCACAAAAGTTGTGACAAATATATTACAGGACGCTGACTTTTTGATGATTTAATTGTTTAACATCAAGAAAAACAAAGGATGCAACTGGCGTTGCGCAATCATTGTTTTCGTACCAGGAGCAATGCTTTGTTGCCACGGGGATTTTTAGATAGTGATGAGCAGATATTGAGAAAAGATTTCTCAACACCTCAAACAACACAAAAAAGGTAAACCGTGTTTTATGCGTCACCGGATGGTTCAACCAGGCGGAGTGATCTTGCAGATCGGGTTACTGTTCCTTGTCTGGTTTTCACCGTCGCCGATCTGATTACACCATCTTCACTCGGGTGGATCTCAATGATCCTTCCGATCGGCCATTTGATCCATGTAGTACTGGGTTCGTGTACTAGCACAATGTCACCCACTTTGGGCTCTTGACCGGTTTTGCGCCATCTTCCACGAGTGGCTAGGATGGTGATGTACTCTTGTTTCCTTCTTTTCCACAACTGGATAGTCAGGCGTTGCTGATGCCGCCATCTCTTTATCAAGTGGTTCACTCCACTTGGGGTGTCATCACGCCGGTAGGCTCCGGTAATCACACTCGGTAGTCGTGAAAGCTCACGGCCGATTAAGAAATGGGCCGGAGTTAATGCTGCTTCACCGGCAATGTCATCACCTATGAACACCAGCGGCCGATCGTTGATGCGTGCTTCGATTTCGCACAAAACAGTGTGGAGCTCGTCATATTTGAGGAGGGCTCCTCGAATTGTCTTTCGATATTCGCATTCTTGATGGAACGGATGAGTCTTTCCCAGTAGCCGCCGCACCAAAGGGCTCTGGGTGTGATGAATTTCCACCGGATCCGTTCTTCATTAAGCTTGCGCTGCAGTTTCTCCCAGTCAGAATCTCTGAATAGGCACCGGATGAATTTATCTGCGAGTTTGAAAGACCGGAAGTTTTCGGATTGTACCACTCGGGGTCGACCTCTGCGGGAAATAAATCTTCGAAGGCCTTGTAAGAAATTGTCCGTTGTCTGCTCTCTCAGGAGTTCTAGATGCACCGCTCTGGTCGTCATGCATGTAAATATGCAGACGTAGGCCTTGTTCACTCGGGCATTGCGTCCCTGACCTTCTGGGAGTACAAACAGTGGACCAGCAAAGTCCACACCGGTATGGCTGAACGGTGGTGATTCTGTCACTCGATCGACTGGCAAGTCACTCATTCAGAGTCGATATGGTTGCGCTTCGACTCTACGACATACCGGGTATGAACGGATTATCTTCTTTACTGCGTGCGTTTCTGGCTCTGATGATCCAAAATCTTGTTCTGATGGCTACCAATGTTTGATTGACACCAGCATGCATCTGTCTGACGTGATGGTCCTTGATTAGCAGTTCTGTTACCGGGTGATTGTTTGGCAGGATGATTGGGTGCTTGGATTCTGGAGGCAGAGTTGATCGCCTGAGACGTCCGCTCATTCGTAGCAGACCATCTTGATCTAGAAACGGTTCAAATACCCTTACCCGTTCAGAGGAGTTGGGCTTAGTACCGAACTCCGTCACCTGGATCTCTCTGAGCCATATTGTTTCGGCATTCCATAGTTCCTTGACAGAGAGATTTACATCGGTTGTTCTCTCACTTGCCGGGCTTTGACAGTTTCGCGCGAAGCGTAAACAATACGCAGTCACTCGGATTAACGTCTCGTAACGACTATAGCGGGATGGGTTGATCACTTGTTCCAGACTACATTTGTCTGTTTGACCGGTTAATACTTTCACAGCTCTCTGCTCGGCTACTACATGTTGGTGATCGTCTGTCGTCGCCTCTGTTTCTTCCGGCCAGTTTTCTCTGCTCTGTATCAACCATTGTGGACCATGCCACCAGAGGGCCGAGTTTATTAGCGTCTCTAGCGAACAACCTCGATTAGGAATGTCCGCTGGGTTCTCTTTAGTTGGACAATTTCTCCAACACTGAGGAGACGTTGATTCCTGGATTTCCTGCACTCGGTTTGCGACGAACGGCTTCTAGCGTGCGGGTACTCCCTTAATCCAGTTGTCGCTCCAGCAGAAGGTCTCCTGGATTGGTAATGTCAGTTCCTTCTCTAGATATCCTTTCAGTCTAGCACACAATAGTGCTGCCATCAGTTCCAGCCGAGGGAGGCTGATTTGCTTTAGTGGAGCCACTCGGTTTTTCGAGATCACTAAGTCCATTGGTTCCACTCGGATATAAGCGCAAGCTGCATAGGCTGTTTGAGAAGCATCACCGAAGATGTGGAGTTCTATCCTTCGCACCAAATTTACTGGATAAGGGATCCATGCTCTGGGAATCCTTATTTTGGGCAGCATCTCGAGTTGTTCCATCCAGTCACGCCAACGTCGTTCCACCCCTGGTGATAATGGTGTGTCCCAGTCAATCCCTGCTGTCCACAGAGATTGGGGCAACACCTTTATCTGGCCGGTAAACGGCGCTATATAACCAAGCAGGTCGTACATTCGAGCTGCGAGGCTCAACATTTGCCTTTTGGTATGATGGAACCGGGCAGTTGAGTTGGCAGGTGGTTGGAAGGTGAGGATGTCCTCATCCTTCCCCCAGTAGATCCCAAGAGTTTTTCCGAGTTCCCTTTTACCGTGTTCTGACACTTCTTCTCTTGGAAGTGTATCCAGTAAGGCTGCTTGATTGCAGGTCCATCTCTTGAGGTGGAAGCCACCTTTCCTGAGGAACACCGGTACTCTGTGGATCAAGTCTCTCACCTCAGCCTCACCATCGCAGCTCACGACTAGGTCGTCCACGTACATGTTTGACAGACAGTGCCAGTTTGACCGTTTGGTTGTTTTCACCAGGGTTCAGCTCCGCATGAGCTTTGAGGACGTTGAGCGCAAGGTAAGGGGAACATGCTAACCCGAAGCACACGCGGGTAAGTCGATACCGTCGCGGAGGTGTATCCGTTTTACAATCACGCCAGAGAAAGCGGCACGCATCTCTGTCGTCTATTCGCAGCCCGACTTGCAAATACATTTTCTCTAAATCCGCTTGGACCGCGATCCTGTACTGCCTGAAGCGCAGCAGGATCCCTACCAGGTCTGTCTGGAGGTTTGGACCAGTCTCAAGATTATCATTTAGGGAGACACCGGCATATTTAGCTGAGCCGTCGAAAACTATCCGAGATTTTAATTGACCATCCGTATTTTTGTACCCGGCATGATGTGGGAGATACCAACTTTTACCTGGTTGCCCCGTTTGGGTAGTCACCTCCTCCGCCCATCCTTGTCGGAGGTACTCGTTGATCACCGCACTGTACTCGCGTTGCTCAACCGGATCCTTCATCAAGCTTCGTTCTACAGATCGCAATCTGCGTTCAGCTAGTGTATAATTGTCTGGAAGTTGGACGCGTCTTGGGCCGTTCTGTCTTCTTGGTGCTGGATGCCGATGGATTCGAGTTCCCAGAACTTTCTCAGTGTCTGTTCCATGTGGTCTTCTATTTGAGCATAATGAAACCGGTATTGAGACGTTGACGGTGGATTCACCGGACCAAAGACAACCCATCCCAGAGTTGTTTCAATAGCGACCGGGTCGGTTGGATTTCCTCGTAGGATTTTCTCACCGAGAAATTGTCCATACGAATCGACACCGATTAACACGTGGATAGGCAGTTTCTCATCTTCCTCCTCTGGGAGCTGCAGGTGTTGTAGATGCTTCCACTCGTCACACCTGACAGGAACGGAATAGATATCATCGCAAATTCGTGGAAGTGTCAATGCTTCGATGGACTTATCACTCACACCGGATTGGTTTGAATCCACGGGGCTTAAGCGGAATCGGACTCTTCTGGCCACAGTTGGGGCGCATTGGATTCCACCGATTCCCTTCACCGTGACGGTCTCCGATGTTCCTACCAGATTCAAGGCTCTTGCAACTTCTTCTGTCACTAGGGTTGTTTCAGCACTGCTGTCGAACAAACAGTTGACAGTTAGCCGTTGTCCGTTTGCACCCGTGGCAATGGCTTTCACTGTTTGGAATTGGATTCTAGCTGAGCCGCGTGTATAGGCGAGCAATACACGGGTGGATGTTTCCTCACTGGGTTCAGACCGCGTTTTCTTCGCGGGAGGTGTAATTGAGGTGTCAGATGGTTTCGGCTGTGGTGTTCGGCGGTTGGGAGCCGTTTCCGTGAGCAAATGGTGAGTTCTCCAGCCTCGTTGTCTCATCATACATCGCTGTGATGTATGGCCTTGACTTAGGCAAATGAAGCACAGGCCGAGGCGCACCGCCGTTGCCTTTCGTTCTAACCGTTGTTGATTCAGGAATCGTTGACACACCGTTACACGATGTTTACCTTGGCACACCGGACAAATTGGATGGAGCGATGTGTGAAAGGCTCCAATTGTCTGACGCTGGGGGCGCGGTCGCTTCCGCCGATTCTCGCTCAGCGTGTGTTTATGCGTGGGGGAGGATATCCTCTCTCCCTGTGTGGACTGTGCAGGGTCCACAGCGCACCGGGCTTGTTCTGCCAAGAAGTCCAAGAAGGTCTGAAAAGTCGGTTCTTCCGTCAATTTGCCACATTGATCCTTCCACCGGGATTGGATGTTCTTTGGCAATTGGGCCACCAGTTGCGGTAGTGCGGTCCAGAAACCGGATACCGTGGTATCGAGATCTCTTCCGATTGCTCTGAGTTCCAATAGGTGGCCGTTTAGCTTGTCATGCAGAGCTAGCAGACCTTCCTTTCCTTTGGCGACCTCCTTTGTGACGCTAAAGATCTTGAGGATGTGCGCGTCCAACACGTCCGATACTCGATAGAATCGGTCGTGTAGCAGTTGCACCACAGCCGGATAGTTTTCGGCTGCTGTTGTCACGCCGCTAATTGCGTGTAATGCTGCACCAGCCAAGCAGGATGGAAGATGCACGAATTTTGTGACATCTTCGAGATAGTCTCTCCGATGCACTGCTGCGTTGAACTGATTCCAAAAGGCCTTGAATTGGAGGATGTCTCCGTCGAATGTTGGTAATTTCGGGATCGGCCTGGTCGAGTTAGTTTTGGGATCGTTGTTCTTGGTGACTGGTGGTCGGGTAATTTCGCTTGACGATGATGTTTCAGCGGTCGCCAGCAGTTCGTCGGCTTGGCGTTGTATGGTCTTCAGCTTGTCAATTAGCTCGTCGAATTCAATTATTGCCGCGTCTCTTTCTTCCTCCGGCATGCTGTCCAGGTGACGTTGGCGCGAATCGAAGAAAAGTTGTGTTGTGTGTCTCAAGGTTCCAGTTACCTGGCGGATGGCTTCTATGTCAGTTGGTTCAGTGCAAAGCTCTTGCAGTTGATCTATCCAATACTTCAGTGCCGATCCTTCGGAGTCGTATGTTCTGGTTCGGATCCTTTGACTGGTCATGGTTCTGGACGAGTCGTTTGTGGAGGATGTTTGATCGCTGGTTGGATCCATAGGTCACTGGTTCGACTCCGGCTCGGAGGACCAGAAAATGTTGGAAAATCTTTAGTTCGAACTTGAGGATCTTTTTGTTAGTGGACTGTATGTGTTAATTATAGAATTATCAATGACAGCGGGTATGATTAAGATTCGGTTTATTCAGAATAAACAGTGAGTAATAACAACAACATAACACGGAACACGCCGTATCAAATACCGCCTGAACCGTTTTTCTCTCGCTATATCATTGTTATTACTCACTGCTTATTCTGAATAAACCGAATCTTAATCACACCCGTTGTCATTGATAATTCTATAATTAACATATACAGTCCACTACCAAAAAGATCCTCAAGTTCGAACTAAAGATTTTCCAACAGTTTATACCATTTTGTGTAAATTATGTAAAATATGTTCTTCAACATTTACAGCACTTGAAGCACTTTAAAAAAGTCGAAATGTGTAACCACAGATATTTTTTTAAACAAAGCACCATATTCTTATTTTTTAATTTGAATAAAACATGAGAAGAGAATAAATAACTCTGGTAAACGGGAGCAAAAGAAACATTTTCAAAGCACAGACCATCAAAASTAGAAATATTACCCCAGTTTTAGCTGACAACTGCAGCTCTGGGCAATCTATCACTTGTTGATTTTCTCTTTGTACTTGAATAGCCTTTAGCTACTGTTGAAATAAAGCCTACTGATCTACTCTGAAATTTGTGTAAATTTTGTGTCGTTCATTATTTACACAGAGTAACTAGTCGTAATTGGCCACATGTTTAAGCGCGACTAACGAGCAAGTGACGTCACTACAAGCTAGAGACTACAAGCCTCAAGGTCACTCTTATACTTTCATTCTGTTTCATTTTTCCTGTATCACTTCTTACTTCCTTGTGTAACAAACGTTTGGAAGTATTCGTGTTTGCTTGACACTGTCCCCCATCAGATATTTTCAACAGCTACTCATCAGAACAATTTCGGACAAACGTTAAAAAGTATCATATGCATAAATCTCATATAACTGCCAGCTGAAGCGTAATTTATCTGATGAGCGAAGTAATTTGTTGGTTGACATTTTTTTGAACCGTATTTTTAAACCTCGGATGGATAAATAAAACTGAACCATTTCGAAAGTGGATCCAGTTCGGTCCCGCTTTTCAATTATTGGTCGTTGACCGCGCTACTTTCAGTGATCGAATTAATTTCTAGATTAGCAAATTTACTTCAGGAATAGCAAGCATATCAAACAAAAGAAAGCATTAAATTGCCTAAATAATTGAAACCCCAAAATTGACGGATCCAGCTTTAGTCATCGGAATGAATAGTGATCCGAAAGTTAAAAACACGTTTTAAAAAGTGGGAAACGTGATTATGCCCATATAAAATAATGCACCTATATTTGGAGAAACGTTGATAAAAATAATTACCCAATTAATGATCAGAGTTGAGTAGCGAATCAAGTAGTGCCAGTCCTGATTACTGATCAAAACTAAGAAATTAAGCCTTAAGAAACTGAGCAAAGTCATCAGCCAATGACAAAATTGTGGTCAAATTTGTGCGGGCAAACGACAAAAAAACGCTTTATTTTGCTACATTGGGTAGAAAAGACGCAAAAATGATGCTACTAAGAAACTCACTATTCTGAATTGACAAATGCGAAGAAGGAATCCCCCTGAAATCCATCGGAAATTTTCCCCCTTTGGAGGCGGTGAAGATTTCCCCCTGATTGAGAGTCGCTGCCGTACTGTTGATCGATTGATTTCCATTGACTATTTTCTCGTGAGCATTTCAGAAAACTGTTTTTGCCCAGTAATTCTAAAATTACGGTGTTAAATTTCAAAAATGTAAACTGTGCAATTTCATTTTTTGTTGCAAAACGTTGCATGATATTTTCCAAAAACTGAAATATTTTATTTATACGATGAAAACATTTTCCTGTCCTGAAATCAGTGAGATTCAGTGAACTGAAAATACTTCCCGTCACATGATTGCTGTTTTTTTATTATTCAACATTAAATGAAATTGAATCTCTTCTTCAGTGAAGATTTTATTTTTTTAAGATGCAATAAGTGCTTCTAACTGTTTGGCGTAAGGATACAACAAAGTGAAAGATGTAACACTGGTTGTTTGTTGATTTTCTGAACTGATGCCAACTAATGCAAGCTTTCCGCCTTGACTGCATACCAAACCAAGGCCATTTCTCTGCAATGTTTAATTTTTTGTTAGCATCTGCTGTTGTAAATATTTTAGTAAACTGTCGAAAATTGCTGCAATTTCTGTCTGAAATTCTAACTGAAAAAAACGTTTTTATTGTTACCTTCTCCTTTTGACTGGTTGCAGCACATGCAAAACTCTCCTCATTGAAGGTTATCCAATATTTTTCACATGATGATTTGGGGGAAGATTTGTATGGCTCAGCCACAATGTCTCTTTTGTTCACTCAAACAACAATAATCTCATGAATTCTTACTTCAGCGAAATGTGGAGTATAATATTTATTGTTTGTTTACCTTGACTTTCGACTGCGTAAACT
The DNA here is from genome assembly GCA_002221485.1 of Trichinella murrelli. Lineage (NCBI taxonomy): Eukaryota > Metazoa > Nematoda > Enoplea > Trichinellida > Trichinellidae > Trichinella > Trichinella murrelli. The sequence continues at coordinate 859,451 of CM008133.1, forward strand.
GTAAAACACTCTTCAGATATTTCAGGAAATTCAAGCGGGCAGGTAGATTCTGAAGCCAATTTAAACGCATATTTATCCTGCATTTCTATCACCGCTAAACTTTCATGAAATCCCCGTGTATGTATGGCCTTTACATGCCTTTCCTTGTTTTCTGGCAATATATAAATTGGCGCATTTATCTGCCTATTAAAACTGAAACAAAAGCGCTTCAACGAAAGTGAATTTCCAATAATATTTTCAATACTTGGCTGAGCATGTACGAGTTGTTAGAATGAATCTTGAACCGGACGACGAATCTTTATCGCTTTTCAAAACATAACCAACGCAACGTTTATTCATTTTGTTAAGCAAAATAACCGCCATCGACATGTGACTGCTCTTTTCTTCTGGGGCACTTTTCATAAATTTTTCAACGCTCATCACATCACAACTCAATTTCAATGAATTTGTTGTCTAAATTAAGTCAATCCAATGAAAAAAAAATAAGTTTCAACAACACTCTGATTAGTTCATTTCAAATTAGTAACTAACTAACTAACTAACTAACTAATTATTGTTCATATTAAAACTAATAAAATTTCATAATTTCTTCTGTAATGTAAAATAATAAAAATAAAGAAATGATTAAAAGAAGCAAAAATGCTTTCAAAGAAAATTCAAATTCATTCACATCACACCATCTGGATAATTATGGGATTGCAAGTTTCAACGAAAATTTACAATAACTCTTGCATTGAAATATGCCGTAAGTCGGTAATATCAAATTATACATTCTTATTACCGATAACCAATAATGAACATTACTTACTTGATGAAGAACGATAATCAATAAAATGCATTTCTTAAAACTCCACATTCTTCCGCAATTTCGAAGAAATTTTTTTGTTTCTTCTGTTAATTTTTATCTTGTTCAAAAATCATTCTTTTAATACAGTTCTAAAGCAGCTGTATCAATCATTTTTCGCAATCAGCGGAGCGAACAAAAGCCTGCCAATATTTATCATAAAAAGTAATCATTGTTTTCATCAAATTCAAAAGCTATAATCACAAAGAAAAATCAACACGTTACTTTTCATTTCGCTCGGACACGCATGTCAAGTGTCAATAAATGCAGTTCGTTGCCTGATTGATATTCATTATATATATAATATAATATAATTTTTAAACATTCTTCATTCATTTTCAATCTTCATTTTTAAACAATAAAGTGATTTTATTTATCAATTTATTAACATAATATTTTGCTAATAAATTGCATCCTACACGCTGTAAATAAAACGTTTCAAATAAATATAATAACTGCTTTTTACAATTGTTCAATAACGGTTGCTGCTATTTCGGAATACAGATCATCAGCCTGTTCATTTGACGATTTTTCTGCCACCAAAAACGACAGTTCGCTGTACAACCTCTGCAATTTCGGATTTGCTGCTACAAGAGGAAGCAGATCAGTTACTGCACTTCTTTTTTCACTCTTATCCTAAATTGTATTTCGAAAATTGCAGTGCATTCGGCGAGCAGAACAATTGTATTACCCTGCTCAACATGCTGTTCGTTTTCATATGCTCATCACTTTCAACAAGCGTACGAAATAGACAACGAAGCTTCACCTCTGATTCTGGAAACGTGCAAAATTTCAAAGTAAAAAAAATATAAAACACATATATTATTCTTCAATAACAAAGAGTTTGTTAATGAACAATGAACGTACTTCTTAATCAACAATCAAAATTGTAAATTTTAACTAAATCTGATCAATCAGAATCTTTCTGAAACTCCAACAATATTAACAAAATTAAAATATAAATAAACAAACAAACAACAAATACTCTATCATTCTACTTTTTCTCTTAATAATTTTTTAGTGAATTTAAACTGAATTGAATTTGATTGATTGAATAAAACACACCTGCTTTTACCAACAGCTTCACGTATTCACTAAGCCAATACATGTATTCATGCTCGGATCCGACTGCACGAGAGGCCAAGGAAAAGCGTTCCAAAAAACCTTCTCTGATTCTTTCTTGCATTTCAGAATCACGTTCTGCAGTGAAAGTGACGCTACTGCTAAAATTAATTCCATCACCTTAGTATAATAATAGTTATTAAAATTTTTTCATCCTTTCTTTCTTATAAAATTATAAATATTATCCCGTTTTCTATTACTTCCCACTATTTCAGTAGAAGAATTCTCCATTCACTTCGGTTGAAATAAATTTGTTGTGATAGTTTAAAGTAACATTGAATTGTTTATGTTAAATGTTTAAAATTAATTTTTCTATAATATAAAAAAATAAAATAATGTGAATAAGTAAATTTGTCATTTTCAAGAGTGCCTACATATATATATTATATTTAATGTTTGCGTTTCATCCACGCAAGGCGTTCAAAAATCTTAAATTTAATCAATTTCACAATATTACAATGATATTTCACTTTGATTGATCTTCCAAGAACAACTATTGGGTAAAAAAGAAGAAAAAAGAAAAAAATAACACTAACAATAGAGAAGAAACGACCCACATCAAACTTGATGAAATATGAACAAATTTACAAAAATATTTTTTTCTAAATTTTGAAATAAGATACTTTAAAATCCAAGTGTATAAAATGTGCGATCAATTGAAAAAGAATAAATAGAAAGAAGCGTAATCAATAATTTGAAAAATAATTTACGCAGGGAAATAATACTTACAACAAATTCTTGCACAAATTTTGAAATCGTCCCTTGGTCTTCAAGTACGCTTTTGTAGAAGCGAGCATGCTTGTCGGTGAATATTTGATAAATGAATCAGACGGATTCAACAACTTTTGCCTGAAAAATTTTCATTTCATTAATTTCTTTGTAAAAAATTCAATACATATATATATATATGCAAGTAATTCAAATAAGTCATGATATATTTATAATCATCATCAGGCATAGTTTAAAAATTTATCAAGTCCACCTGCGCTAATGACATCACATTTGTACAAATCAGTGGTTTTAATAACTAGGCTTTTTGGAAGCTTTCTCGCTCTCTTCTTACGGCATTCTTCACAAAATGTGAGCTTCCCGTGTGACGTTAGGCCATTTATTCTGTGCTTCTTGAAATGTGTTTTTCTCCACCATGACCAATCTTCTGATGAACAGCATTGATAGCATCGTACATTTCTTCAGTAGAGGCGATGCACCTTATTTCACCATACTTACCCAATCAGATTAGTTTATTAGTCTTTTCCGATTTTTAAAATTCCATACGGATTTTTTAAATTATAATCATGGACAGATTTTGGTCTATGTGATTGGATTCGCAAAATGTCAGTAATAGGATTCTGTCATTGCATTCGGTCCTTTTTCCTTCATCAGAGCACGGAGCATTTCTTCATTTTTTTCCATCAGAACTTCAATAAATTGGGAAGTGGTTGGTTGCCTTTCACTTTCACATAACTTTCGTAATGAGGCCATTTGCCGGCGCAAATTCTGTTGAACACATTTGAAGCTAATCATTTATCATTTGTTAAATGAAATGAACATCAAAAAGTTCTCAAACGATACATTTGTTTCTGAAAACAAATATACTAAGCATTCATTTGTTGAATGAAATGAAATGATTATCATTGAAATTCTCAAGAAATACATCATTAATAAAAGCATTGAAACATACAACGTGGCTCGTGAGCTGTCATTTCAATAACAGGCAATTTTCAATATTAAACTTAACATATATATATACTGACCATATTTTCGACGATGCATCATAACTGAACAAACTGCCATCGTTGAAAGAAATGATCGGCATGCCAACAGCACTGAAAACGATGCGTGAAAGATTTCGCTTTGGATCTTGAAAAGAAAATCAATCTGCAATGCTGAAACTATGTAAAAAGAGAACAAAACAAAAAAGTACCTCTCAACAGAGCTTTGAGAGAAATTTGACAAACTAATTCCAACGATTTAACAAAACTCCTGAAATGAATGAAAATTTCTTTATATTAATTATATATATGTAATATGTTATGACAAATCTGAATAATTAACAAATGTTAATTGAACTTAGTGCTCACCGATTTGTTATAGTATTGTTTGAAGCATTGGTCTCTTTGAAGAGGCATGCAAGGGCTTCTTCTTAGATGTTTCAAAGAAGTCCCATCATGACTTTGGATAGTGCCACACAATGACACTGATATTTCTTTCATATAAATGTACAAATCCATTTTGTACGTTATTTTGAAATTATTATATGACATTTTCTTGTAATACATTCAAAGATATTCTTTTAACACAAAAAACATCCAAGAGGCCAACTCTACATGCTGATACTATATAAGCAAGAAATATTCGCTGGAAAAAACTCATTTTGAGAACGCACTAGTTGTGATCTTTACCTCTTTCCCTCGCTCTCTCAGTTTAACCAATCTATCGCTTGTAAACTTATTTTCGTTTAACCTCTATTGTTGATACTTGCTTAAAGTGTAACTCAGTGGAGAATTTAACAAGTCTACATACATTTTCGTACAACTTTTTCTTCCTGCAGCAATCTCAGTGTACCAGAAGGAGTAATGGGCATGAAGGCACGATTTCAAAAAAAGCTGCAACAAATGTTGCATGAAAAAAGAAAAACAAATTTGTTTTATCTGCATCGCAGCATAATGGCACCATACGGGATCTCATTAGAATTAATGCCGAAATCGCCCGAGCGTATTCTGACCACAGATTGACAAAGCGTTTCGAAGTTCAAATCAGAGAAAAATTTCGATTAATCAGAAAAAGGAAGAATGAAAGCAATATTCGACTTGCTACTGCATACGATGAAATATCTGAGGCAATTAAAACATCTCACGAACGGACTGGACTGGTCACCGTGGAGAGCGGAAGACGCTCTCAGAAATCAAAAAGAAATGGGCAAACATCACACATGATTGCTGCAAGCTTTACATAGGCCTGTGTGGAAGATGCCACGAAAAGAAAAACAAAAAGGCGTCCAAACTTCTTCTGGTGGTTAAGCAGATACGGAACTCCAGCATCATTTCGCAACTTGATCAACTTCCAGACTTACCTGATGGTGATTTTCAAGTTCAGATCACATACATCAATCACTTCAGCAAGTACTGCGTTTTGCGATCGTTAAAGTCAAAGAAAGCACAAGAAGTGGACGGTGGCTATCTTGACATTTTCCATTATTTGGTGCCCCAGCAATGTCTGCAGCAGTCTGATATGGCCGTGAATTTGTCAACTTAATTATTGTGAAGTTAATTTCTCTTTGGTCAGAGATGAGAACTGTTATAGGGAGGCCATGGCATCCTCAAAGCCAAGGAGGTGTTGAACGTTTGAACGAAATCATACAAAACAATTTGGCAATCTGGATGAAGAAAACAACAGTAAGAGATGGTCAGTAGGGCAGAAATTTCTCCAGTAGCATATAAATATCAACAGCACTCATGCCCTGACCAAGCAAAGCCCTTCCAAGGTGATGTTTGGTGAGGAATCTAGCGCAGAAGTGAAATCACATCCGCTGCCCCAGTCTCTGCCGAAAAAGACTACTGATGAAGAAGAAGTTGAAATTTTCTTCAGTGAGGAAACTTCTTATATATGCAAAAAACTGATGGTAAAGAACAGATAAAGACAAAAATGGACAACCACCAACTAATAAGCCAAGCTGTTCAAACGACTACCGTTTTTGACGAGTCAGGACTGCAGCAGCTGAAGGACAAAAGAATTGTGCAGTTGCCGTGATTGCGAAGTCAAAAAAATCTGTAACGGTGATTGCGGCGGGTCGGTGTGCTATGCTAAAGATACCGAAAGTTGACCGCGATCCAGCAGACCCACGAAATTTGCCAATGGTTGTTTTGAAGATCAACAATGGCCTACACACCGTTGGCTGCAGACAAGGAATACTGGCGTCAAAGTACACTGCGACGGACTTAAAGCCAATAAAGGATGCCTTATTATCGACAACTGATATCCAAAATGTCGAAGTATCTGTACGAACGGCAGTCACCTGAACAACTGGCGATCAAGGTTTCATAAAGTGCCACTGCTCAACAAAATGGTCATACTGTCGTTGAAGGGATCCCGGGAGAACATGCCATAACGTATGAACGCTACTTTTCTGCGTATTAAATAAAAATACCATAACGTATAAACAGTTCTCCGTTGCGTATTGCGTAAAAATCAGTGAGCAATAGGCAAAATTAACACATGATAAAGGTCCGGTAACAAATTTTAACATTTGTCAAGAAAATTGACAAATGCAAACATTTTCCAGGAATTTTAAATAAATGTTAATATTTGCCAGAAAATTTTGACAAATAACATTTATTACAGTTCCCTCGCAAATGTTAACATTTGTAAATTATTCAGATTTGTCATAACACACACACACACACACATATATATATATATATACCTACCAAACATAAAGCTCTGCGCACACTGTAACAAGAGCAATAAGTTTGCCATCGAGATTCACATAATGGACACTGTCGCCCAAGACGTTGGTCAAGCACATCATGCGACCGTCCAGAGGTGAAAGAATATCAAACATTCCATTTTCAAAAACGACAAGAATTAAATGCCTAAACAAACCAACAGTGAAAAATTATCATTCAATTTGTAAGAACGAATAAAAGAAAAATATATACTAACCTGTTTGCTTTCAATGCAACAGCCCCTGTTTCTAACAAAACTTTCCAAACGCAATTCGAATTTTTCATGCACAACAGTTCTGCAAATTTTCCTTTCGGTTTACTGCCTATATTATTGGACAACTGCAACAGCACTTCGCTTTCGGACTGGTATAGAATTAAAAATGCAATTATCATTTGACAAAATTTTTTTTCAAACAACAGCAAAATGATGCACGGCATATGTGGCCGTCGCCCTGCACCGCCTACTGGCCTCGCTCACCCCAATCAACACCCCCCTCCCTGTCCCTGCCCGTCCGAATCACCTCGTCAACAACAACACTGGACATCAGCAGTTGCACAACTTTCAATGCTTCCAGACGGTGAGTGGGAGTTTTCTGCTTTGAAGAACTGCTTACAGCAACTGTTTGGTGAGTCTGAAACAATTTTCAATTATGCATCAACAAAAAGAAGCAAAAAATTGCTTTTCAAAAAGGAAAAAAGCACTTGAAAATCAGTTTCCACTTCAACCTCAGTTTCCGAAGACGGGAAAGTTTGTGAAATGGGCGATTCTCTTGGCGCATGTTTCAATGCTTTTTTGCCCTTTTGATGCCAGGATTTTTTTTTGTCAAATTTCAATTCTGATTTAGATTTTTCCAAAAATTCTTCCACAATACCGCCGCTGTGATCTTCGGACGATTTCAAAATGCTTTTTCCACCTGCGTCAAAGTTGTCGCCCTTTCTTGACTTTACCAACGTCGACTTAGATGCAGAAGCAGAAGAAAAAGAAGAAGCGACCAACGGTTCAACAGTAGTCGAATTCAACCCTGACCATCGTTCAGCATTGTCAATTACTGTCATTTTTTCATCAATTAGCCCCTTCGCTTTTCCAGCAACACCCAATCCAACGCCTTCCCGAATCCAAGGCGGCTGTGAACTGAAACGACAGAAAGAAAAAAATTTTTTTTTCTCTTTTGAATATACAAAAATTCTTTTCCCGAATCCCGAATACTTGTTGTCCGTATCAACCTCCGCTACTACTTCCACGTTTATGGGTGTAATTCGCCGTTTCCCGGATTTTGTACGAGTTTCCAACTGCACGTTCCAATTCTACAATTATCATAGAATATGTTTTCTAGCCCAAAATTAATATGAACACGATATTCAAATATAAAAAAATTCTGAAATCCAACTGAATCAGAAGTCGATGGTGGCGGCGCAGTACGAACAGCCGTAGTGGAGGCGCAAACACCACCGTTAACACCATTTTCACTACAACAAATATTCATATAAATCAAAAAAAATATTTGGTCATTTGGAAAAAAAAATCAAAAGAACATGTCCATTATTCAATGTATATTACTTCGAACGATTTGCAATGACTTTTGCATGAGTCATCACGTAGTCTGCGTCTTCGATAATTTTGTTCGAATTTTGATCCGACTTCCGCTGCAAACCCAACAGGCCAACATCCACGTTACCGTAATATCGACGAAGATTATTAATCTAGGACAAATAATTAATAATCAAAATTTGCATACAATGCACACTGTAGCATCATCAGTTGAGCACTTTTTCGTCGAGCGATAATGGAACGCCCAACTCATCCGTCGTCCAAACCAGACAAACCACAGAACCGTCGACCGATGCAGCAATCAGTATCAACCCACTGCTATCCCTGGAATGAAAATGAAGTTCACTTTAAATATGATAACTGCAGCTATTTAATGAATGGAGTTAAAATTTGAACAACGCAAACAAAAATGAGAGAAAAGAAAAATCTTCACAAACAAATGCTTTTTACCAAGATATGTCAGAAATGCTGGATTCGAAAATATCCGTCAACACTACAACTGGTCGATTTTCGCTGGCCGACCAAACGCTCAGAGAACGATCTTTGCTTCCAATAGCACAACAGCTGCATACGTTCGACTTGAAAAAATTTTAATCCATTTCACAATTTATTCATATTTCAAATAATAATCAGCAAGTAAATTTGAATAATAGATAATTGAAAAGAAAGAAAAAAATTTACTTTTTCTGTTAGGAACACTTTTCGATTTCGATGATAAAGCACATTGCTCCAACGCTGAAGTGGGCAGTTTTTCAGAATAAATCCAAACATACAAAACCAATTTGACCAATCAACTTACAACGCATGTGATGGCCATTCGATGACCAGCAAAGTCTAGTTCGCATTTCCAGCCATTTCGTTCTATAATTTTCGATACCGGCCCACCGTTGTTGACTGCATGAGCAGTTGCCAACAGCAGACCATCCGGTGACCAATCCAACCTCAGTGTGTGTGTAGCGCAGGGGGCCTGTTACATCAGTGGGAACAGATTTGAAGGTTGTTGGACAGCGAGAAATGAAATTGAATTTACCTCTTTAAATGGACGACGGAATTTATGCACCACGTTCCAATCCACTGTCGACCAAATTCGCAACGACCTGTCATCGCTCTGCAATAAATAATTCATATTTCCCAATTACAACGAAATTCTGGTGAATACCACTGCGGTTCTTCAATAATACCTGTGAAGCTAAATATTTACCAATCGGATCCCAACAAACACCTTTAACAAAACCTTCGTGACCAACCAGTGATGTTATTTTTTCTAAATTAAAACATTAATTTTTTTCCACACTGGAGCAACCTGTAAATTCTACAATCACAATTTCTGTCAGCACATGTCACAACAAATAAAATTTGGAAACAGTTCAAAAAGGAAAAAAAATTATTTTCTTCTTTTCAAACAGTCCACTTCAACGCCAATATTAATACAAAGATATAAGCATTGTCGTATGTTATTAACTGTGAACAAAAGGCTACCTGGAAACTTTTTTGCATTCCATATGATAATAATATTGTCTATTCCACAAGAAGCCAAATATCGATCACCAGGAGACCATGACAAATGCAATACATCTGTAATTGACAGATTATTGAATACTGAGAAGAGAAAGAAAGAAATAACAAACATAACATCATTTATATGATTATTAAAAAAATTTGCTCTCACCTCCAGCGTGACCATGCAATGTACTTACGCATTTCCAGTGTTCAACTGCAGTTACACGACTTTGAACATTTGGAATATAACTAACAAAGCGCCAAATTTTCACAGCTTGATCCGTGCCAGCTGAAGCTAAATAACGCGAATCACTTGACCAACGTATACAATTGATACAAGCTAAAAAGTAATAATAATAAAGAATAAATTTTTTAAGGTACCTCTTAAAATGTTTGTTCACTTATTTTTTTATCTCTTACTTGAATGCGCTTCTAGACGGCAAAGCAACAACGGAATCTTGTCATTAGTTTCATTTTCTACGTCAATTACTGGCTTCAAGCTCCACAGAACTATCAGTCCAATACCCGTTACACTTTGACCACCGGTGGCAAATCGATTTCCAGCAGGTTCAATGTCCACCGAATATATAGGAAGCCCTAAATTAAATAATTACAGCTAGAAATAACAATTCACTTTTAAACAGTACAACAAATCTCCATACCATCGTGATTCACCCAGTTCGGCTTTATGAACTTCATTTCCAATTAATTCGATGCTGTCAAAAATTACCTTAAACACCGCTAAATAATATTATTTTACAAAATTGACCTAAGAATTACACTTTCAAATGATAAACTTCACTAAAAGCATAAAATAACATTTTTTTGTTTTTAATTCGTATTGCAAAAACATATATATATATAGGACGACTGTGAATTACATCAAAATTTATAATTTTTTTCACAAATTTGTCTTACTAGCAAAACAGTTAATCAAAATGATAAAATTCTTTAATACCCATAACAGTTACTTCAACAATATTTATTTCAAATGCAAATCTCTGTGAAACAAAACGTTTTATAATTAAAAATTGAAATGCAAAAAGTATAACAATTTCAGCAGAAACAACATCAGCATAAATCAAAATTATAAAAATAACACAAAACTTTAAACTAATACTTTTCGCATAATCAAATTTATTTGCAAAAACTCATTCCACTGCAACAGCTTATTTGTAAGTATATCAACACAGTTACACAATAAATAACAGATATTTATAAACTGTTTATAAATATACTTGGATTTATCTGTGAAAGACCGTAAATACATGGACTACGTACTTCGCCCTAAACACTGTCGTAATCAGTAAAAGTTCAACATTGTATCAGGAGTCTTTACATTTAACTGACAAATGCTAATTCACGAATAGTCAATAATATGCAAACATTATAACAAAAATTATATGAATAATATAAATATTATGTGTAATATCATGCTATTCAAATAAAGGATGTATTACAAGCAGAAACAGGCTATGGAATGGGAATTTGTCAATATACAATTCAACCAATCTACATAAATATTATGCTCACAAGGATAAATGATATTTACGTATATTAAACGTTCAAACTGCTCACACGCGCAGTGAATTGAAATCACTTTACAAAATACTGCACATTGAAATTACTTTTTCAAATGTACAGAAATTGTTACTATTTACAGTATGACATACATGAAAATAAAGTTATCTAGATTTGCTTGAAAATACATATTTTATGGCATACAGTTATAGTGCTTGAAAAAAGTATTACATTTAATAATTCTCTTTTGTATTTCTATTCTTTCAAATGAAACGAAATATACGAAATAAGAAGGCAGCATCCAAAACTACCGCCATATTTTTCATTTCAAATGTAAATGCTTTAAAAACACATTTGCATTGATAGTACTACATCGTAGTAAATTATAATCACATTGTTTTAAAAAAATTATTTGTATTTATTTATTTGAACACACAATACGATACAATAGTCACGCAACATTTATGAATAAAACTTAATAAACTATAAATGACAACATTAATTCCCACCAACACCTTTATGAAAAGATTTCTTCTGCAATTTTCCCTAAATATAAAATGTTCATCACAATTTCAAAGTAAGCCATTTCATTGAGAATGGAGACCATTGAAATTATTTATAAAATACTCGCTGTCGTAAATCTCCGGGCTAAAACTAAATAATCAGCAAAAACAATAATAGAACAAAATAACTAACAAAAATACCAATCGGAAATAATTATACGAATATTTGTAAATGTTGCGCCATCTTCGCAACGGAGAAGCGATCCATGTTTGACAGAAATTTCAGAAAGTGTTTTCTTTCCTTCTTCTGCAGATACTATCACAATAATAATAATAATAATAATAAATTTCTTTTTATAAATAATTATAAGGTAACAAATACAAATAGCTACATTTGTAATCATGCGCAAAAAGCAGTCGAGGAGATGCAACTTCCAGCATGATTTCAGGTTTCATCACGGACAATTCTTTCGCAATCTGCAAAAAATAATGAAATAAAATAGAATAACAGAAAACAAAATAAATACAGAAGAAATAAAAAATCAAATTTGTCACAAAATTCTCTTTTTTATCAGTAAATTCAACAATGCATGAGAAAAGCAATGCATTGCAATACCTTTCCCAAATTTTCAACTGTAAAGGTCGACACGTTCAAGGATACTTCCACCTTAAATACAAAATTGCATATATACATATATCAATAATAATTTAACAGAGAATCGTTGCATGTGTACCTCCTTAACAGCAACACAATATTCACATCCAGTTACTTCAGTTGATGGAGCGATGGACAAAACTCTTGGCATTCCTTCTTGGGAAGAAATGGCAACCTTACATAAATAAAGTAGATTTAATTCGTATTTACAGTTTTTATGAAAGATTTATTTCCATTGAGCATTTACAAGAAAAATTAAAATGCAATAATGATTCTTACCGATCCGTAGAAATCTTTCCGTCGCTCCAAAACTGCGTACAATTTCAAAACCATCAGTCCAGCTACCACTGCATTTGTACTCACAATAGCTGGCACAACCCGACCGGCAATTGCTGAGATAAAGTGAATCAGAGAATGTTATGATTTGCAAATTTGAAAATTATTTTTAAGAAATAACTCTTACTTTCAGCTTCGAAACGAGGTATCTTTTCAATATTAAAAACATGACAACGGAAATTCGTAAATGCAGTCACAAAATCCACGCACACCGGATCATCCTTTAATAAATACCAACCGCAGTGCAAAAGATACAGTCTGTTATATTCTTTTTACCTTTTGCCAAATCAATGGAGCATTTTTAGCTCTTTCTTTAAGTACTGATAAGCAAGATACTGCCACTTTAAAACATTCTTTCAAAGTCCAAACATTTTGATCGCGTGATTCCCAGTCCTTTTGTTCTGTCCCTTGCAAGCTTTCTTCAAATAATATAATAAAATAAGTTTCATGTTCAACATTGATTACAAAAACAAACAGAAAATACCATCAAGTCCAATACGGAACCACCGCAAATTTAATGGAGTGGGTGGCTGGCGACCTTCCCATAACTTTTCCATAGTGCGAAGATATTCAATATCGTTAACAAAGAGCTAAGTAAAATTCGTCGTGTGATTGTTTAAACTTTAGGACTATACTTTAATAATGAAAAGTTGCGTAATTCGTAAAAAGTAATTTATAAACTTTAAGAAAATAATTTTAACAACCAACTTTTTTGATTATAACTTCAGGGTCATAATTATGATTCTTAGCCAAATCCTGCAAACTGATAATGTTGGTAAGAGGTTGAACTTGTGGAGTTGCTTCAAACTCTTCACCAGTTACTAAACTCTCTGGTGACACATCTTGATCTGAATTGACCTCTCCAAACAGTTGGCTAAAAACAAATAAAAATATATGCATATTTAAAACATAAAAATAATTGCATACTTGAATAAATGCTGTGCCCAAATAACGCAATGAGCAGGTTCCGTAGGAGTATTACGAATAGTACAACTTGGATAGTCATGCGATGGCGAGTGCTTGTGACAATCGAAACATTCGGTAATATTCTACAAAATAATCAGTTAATAAAATAGAAAATAAAACAGCAAGAAGTGAAATGACTATAAAATGTAAAAATGAACATAAAATAACTGTAAAACCCACTAACATAAAAGATTAATAATTGCGCATTCAAAACTTCAACAAGTAAAATAATTATCTTCGTTCATAATTTTAAATAAATTTTTATGCATCACAACAAATAATAATGAAATCAAATTACATTTTTTACCCTACATAAAAACATTTCGATGAAGTCAATTACTAATATTCTTTAGACAAAAATAAATCGGAATTTTGGAAAGACCGAAATTGTATTAACTAACCCGTATTATCACGTCAACTTGTCCTTTTCGGCCCAAAGATCCGCCGTCAATCAATGGAAGATGACATATCAAACACATGCGATTGACATAAGACCTGGCTTCTAAATTAAAAAAAAGAAAATATAAAATATAATATGCATAAACTGCGTTTGCAGCTTTTACCAATATTATCCAAGCAGTTCAAAACTGCAGTAAATTTTTTAAAATAATTCACATTGAATTCTCGACTAAAAAAGTTCAAGTTCAAGTGAAATGGTTCTCGTTCGTTGCACAAAAGAAAAAATACCTTTGAATAGGTTTACAGTAATATACCAATTTCACGTTTGGATTCAAAACAGAAACACTTTCTACGGCCACCTATGTTCAAAATTTAGCATCAGCATTGTCAGGAGTAAACTTTACACTTTCTCACTTTAGCTTTAGATAAACCGACGTGCTCTTTACGAAACAAAAACTGTCGATTCAAATTTGTTACCTCGATAGTATCCATATCAATCTAAAACAGTATTTATAAGTAAATAAACAATGACATAATTTTAACAGTTTATCAAATAATAGTCAATTCCATGAAATACATCCGAACATGCACGTTACTAAAAGAATTAATTAATTCAAATTAAATTAAAAAATAGATTATATGATATTATTCATAAAATGTAATATTAATTATAGGAGGATGCTTGTTATTTTCAACAAATAATATTCAACATTATTAATAAGCAGAAGCAGGGAATTGAAACTTACCACTTCAATATCTGCAAATCCACTTAATACAAGCGTTTTTAAAAGTTCGCATCCGATACCTCCAGCACCGACAACCAGCAGTTTTTTACTCGTAAAACTGTGATACATATCTAAAAATTCTTGATTTTCTCCCATCACGAGATAGAAATATTAAATAAATTAACAAAATTTATTAATAAAATTTTACAGTAATACAGTGAATTCATGTTTGAATTATCAATTAAAATATTTTTTATTTGACAACAGTACAATATGTATACACTATTTATGACAATTCAATTTTTTGTTTAAATTATGCAATTTAGAGTAACGATAAAGTCAATATATAACTACTGTAAAATAAAATTTTAATTTGTAACGCTGGTAGCTGTAACTAGCGAAACTACGGGTTTACTCGCTCGCGATCTTAGTGGACTGTATCTTGAGTACTGGCAAGATTGGAAGGGTGGGAAAGTCAAATACGTTTCGTCACCATAACCGCCAATCGAAACTAGATCAAGTGTCGACACAGTTTACTCAAAAATGAATAATAGTGAACCAGGGATAATAAGACAGGAAATGACTCGATATAGCACAAACAAGCAAAAACACACTGAAGGCAATTTTCAAAACAAACGACAATCCCACACTTCCAGCAAAAAATCTTCACTGTTCACGCGTTACCACAGTACGCTACCGTACTCAGTCCTGACGCGCAGGTTTACCAACGTTGACGACAGTATCCCCATTTCCGTCGTCTACATCCTCCCCCCGGATGTGAAACTCGTTCTCCCATCACTGATGCGTGCTGGCTCCAGCACCACCAGCTTGGCGACGAGCCTGGTGACCTCAGCAGTTGAGGTCCGGAGCCGTGCCGCTCGGGACACGCCGTCGTTGCCTGGGAAGAGTTCCGTCACCACCCCGAGGGGGCATCGAGCTCGAGGGACATTGTCTTCCAATATCAAGATGAGGTCATTCAGTTTCGGCCCCTCTGTGGTGCTCGTCCATTTCCAGCGCGGTAGCAAGGTGGCGAGATATCCGCTTCTCCAGCGCCGCCACCATTTGGCTAATAACTGCTGCCGGTAGCGCCACCGGCTATTCCACTCCCGGCGCCCGCGCTCTGGGGGGTGCCAAATCGGATCTTGATCTTTGACCTCCGGGAGATCCGCATACGTCCGGCCAGTCAGCAGCTGGAACGGGCTGAGGGGATGAGTTCATCAGGTGCTTCTTCCACGAGTGTCAGGGGCCAGGCGTTGAGGCAAGCCTCGACCTCACACAGGAGGGTCCGAAGCCCTTCGTCGTCTAGCAGCGCCTGTCCTAGAACATTTCGAAGAGACTCCTTCGTGGTCCGGACGAAGCGCGCCCAATAGCCTCCCATCCATGGCGCTCTTTGTGGGATAAACTTCCACTGGATCCTTTGTCCGGCCAAATATCTCTGAACCTGGTCCACGTCGATCTCCCGCCAAAGCCGACGCAGTTCTGACGCGGCGCTCTGGAAGGAGCGGAAATTGTCGGTCTGAATGGTCGCCGGCCTGCCCCGCCGGGGCATGAAACGTCGGAGAGTTTGCAGCACACCGACCGTCGACATCTCCACGACGAGCTCCAAGTGTATTGCACGGGAGACCATGCACGTAATTAGACACGCATACCTCGGTGCCGTGGCTTTCTTCGTCACCCCCACGAATAGGGGGATGGTGAAATCCATGCCCACGCGCGCAGGCGCAGGCGCTGGGTTCGTCTGATCTTCAAGCAGAGCAGCCATACTTGGCTGGAGCAGCCGGGACGTGGCCCAGCGGCATTGCAGGCAGCCGCGGATCACATGCCTCACGCGACTACGCCTCTGCGGAATCCAGTAACGCTGCCGCAGCATGGCCAACGTATGAAACATCCCCGCATGCAGCTGACGCAGGTGGCAGCGGCGGATCAGCCCATGAGTGACCTCGTGTTCGATCGGGAGGATGGCTGGGTGCCTCTCTGACTGCTCAGGTGCCGGGCTGGAAAGTGGCTGAAGTGGGAAGGAGGGCCGGAAAGTCAGAGGGGGAACTGGTCGTCCGCTTTATATCCAGCCTGGCGTCCAAGGAACGCCACTGAGAGCTCCGTCTGCGGGAGCCGGCGACTCTCATAAAGGCACGGCAGCTGGCGGAAAGTGTAACCGAGATCAAGCAAGGCCGGCGGAGAACAGTTGACAATGCTGCCTCATGGAAGGGCGGCCTGGCCAAGGCTGTGGAAGCTCTGGCCCGACGGTTGGAGAAGCTGGTTGCGACACGAGAAAGGCCATCCCGCTTGCAACCCGCATGGAGGGTAATGGAATGCTTCCAGTGCAGTGGTCTGGACCACATTCGACGGGACTGTCCCCAGCTACATGCCCGAATCCGGCCGGTGAGTGCTCAGAGCAGCGGAACCAGGGACCGCCGTCTCCTGGCGATGAAGGAATTCCAAGCCGGACAATCACCGTCGGTGACGGGTAAGGCAAATAGGCTGGAAATTTCCTTCCGTTTGGACAATGGGGCGGTTGTTTCTGTAGTACCGCTGTCAACCTGGCGCAGAGCCACCAGGGGTGAGGTTTTGGGAGCTGTCAAAGGCTCCATCCTACTCTGCTTTGGGCGAAGGGTGCGCCTCTGCGGGCAGGGAGTATGGTCGCTCCAGCTGGGAAGCTGGAGGGGAAGGATACACGTCACCGTGGTGCAGAGCGTGGTCGTACCGGGGATCTTGGGTACAACCTTCTTCGATTTTTCGTCAAGGTGATCAACTGTCAAACCCAGGAGATGACGATGACGAACGGCTGTGGGGTCAGCATTGTCCGCGACCCGGCCCAAGCCGCGCCCCCCCCCCAGCATCGGATGCACCCGGATAACGCTGAGTCCTTGGGAATTACCACGTAAGGAGACTGGGTGTTAGGCACCTAAGACGGACAACGTTGATCTGGGAGCGTGGGGGTAGACCCCGAGTATATATCAAAGACATGCCGCTTCACACTTTGGTTTCAAATTTTATTGGTTTACACGGCGAAATTTCATTAGTTGTTGTTGCGATGAATTTTACTCGCTGTTGGGAATCTAAATTTTACTGGTTGTCATTTTCATGCATTCTATTTGTGAAAATTTGGTTTCTTTTTAATGGTCACTTTTTTATTCTAAGCGTTACTGTTTATCTTCTATATGTATATTAGTAGTAGCTAAATTATACATTTAAAAGCTGACTAGCAATTTAAAATTATAACTTTATTAACAAATTTGCTTGTGGTTTCATTTTTGTGTATAATTATATTCATGGAACTGCTGATCAGATCTAAGAAATTCGCTTTACTTTAATTCAAACTGACTTGGTTTATTGCGTGTATACTATAGAGCATTTTAAAGACCTTGTTCAAAAGTCTGTTTTCTATTTTTTCATAATTTGATGAAGTTAAATATAAGTTTAAATTAAAGTATATATTGAATTAAGAAGTTATGGATGCAATTAGTAAGAAAGATCAGGTGGATTCACCATTTCATTGAATTTCATTAAATAATTAATTGTAATTAATTTTACCACATAAATATCATAAAATAGTAAAGCTTTGAATATCAAAAAACTGACCATTAAAATGAAATCAAAATTTGACAAATAGCACGCATTACAATGACAACCAGTAAAAATTTAAGTTTGCGACAACGAATAAAACTCATCGCAGCAGCAACTAATGAAATTTAGTCGGCTTGAAAACCAATGAAATTTAAGGCCAATCAAATGTCGAGCGGCATGCCTTTGAAGTATACTCGGGGAGTAGACCCTTTGGGAAGAGATGAGTTTATTAGATTTAACAACAGCGACAAATTGGTGATTTGATAATCACCAACAACAGCTTCTGCAACAAACGGTAGCAACTGCACTGCACTGCACGATGATCACACGCACTTGACGTTAACAGCTCTCGCACGAATCACACCAGCACTCCGCTCTAGACTCGATCTCTCGATTCGACGACTACTCGGCTTCAGATTTCGCCAGTTTATATACTGAGCGTACCGACCTCAGGTCCACGTTTAAGGACAGAGGAAATTTGGTTATCCTTATCGTGGGACAATTGTAGGCCGCCGGTGTGACGTCTTTTGTTCCCTTCCATGCTTCCAGCAAGCATTCCGGCTCTGCTGCGGTCGCGCAATGCCCATTCAGCATTTCGGATGACCTTTAAAATTATCCTGAAGTGCCGGGGATGGCCTCCTTGACCTGCATGGCTTTTGGGGGCAAATTTCTCAGGAAACTTGCGTTTCCAACATCATCCTTGCAGAACCAAGGCGCCGGTGTGGCAACAAGGTCATCGCAGAGACTCGGCAGACTAAGGGCCGTCAATTCAATTCCCTCCTTCAATGGCTCCAAACTTTCAGATTGGGCAGGGATGAGGCGGAATCGCACACGACGAAGATCAGGGATTCTCACTTTGAGACCATTCACACCTTTCACAGTCATATCGCTCGTCGGGCTTTGTAATTTCAGTTCGTCGGCAACATCAGTGCGGATGAGCGATCGCTCAGATCCGCTATCCAACAAACAGTTGACCAGCTTTTTCTTTCCTTTCTCCCCGTGCTCCATCGCACGAACGACTGACAACCTAATCGTGGTCTTACATTGAGTAGAGGAGAGATGGATCCCGACAAAGGAGGCTCCTTGCTCTGTCCCATCCTCGGTCTTCTCATTCTGACTCTTAGAGGGCAAGACCCTTTCTTCAGTGAAATCGGTTCCGTTACGGCGCGTGGCCGGTGAAGCTTGCTTGGTGCAAGTCTTGCCTGCAGAGAGCTTCTCCTGTCAATAGAGCATTCCAAAAATGATTAACTTTCTCTTCGGGCATCTTTCTCTGCGATGTCCTTGACCAAGACAAATGAAGCAAAGCTTCATCCGCACTGCCCAATACTGTCTCTTCTGAATCAAATAGCTTCGGAACCGGAGCAACGGTCCGCCGGATGGTCGTCATTGCAGACGGGACATCCGCTGCCAGAATTTGCGGTAGTGAAGTGAATGCAGAGTCAGCACTGAGGTGAGACTCCTGTTAATGCCTTTCCGTCGGGGCCTTCGTTCTGGTTCCGAGGCCGGCGTCCTTTATCCTTGCTTGTTCCAACAAGAAAGCTAAGAATACGTCCGAATTTATCTCACCGTCTTTCTTGTCTTTGATAAAGGCTTTCCATTCGGTCATTGTATCAGAAGGAAGTTTCTTTCCTCTTCAGAGTGGGCAAGATGACGTGACAACCGTTCAAGCCGCAGTTAACATCTTTGCCCAATGCTTTTGTAGCGCCGTCGGGTGTTCGATTAATACGCACCATTTGTGATATAGAGAGTTTATTGTAAACAACGGGTACAAGACACTATACAAAGGACTGTAATGCTAAGATCAAGCAGGACGGGACGCGCACGCCGTATGACTATTTCAATTCACCACACTACTTGCTACTCCACGCTGACAACTTCGTTTTTACCGCCGGTCGACCTACAAAAAGGTAAACGTGATGCGCAGGTGCAATTTCGTGGTCGTCGTCACACTTTCATCTCGAGGAAATGCCGGTTCAAGTCGTCGTGGAGTCTGGTCAACTCTCCAGCTCCTTTGTTTGAACAGGCCCTCACGTTCATCACACTTAACACATGGCTCTCCACAACGTCCGGTAGTCGATAAAATCGGCTCTTCAGTGTCCGTAATACCTCCGAATAGTTTTCAGCGCAAATCGTGATACCTTCGATTGCTTTCAACGCTGAACCGGATAAGCATGATCTCAAATGGAGACACTTTGCTCAAACGTTGCTCACAACTACCGAACAACTCGTACAGTGGGAATGATACTGAATGAATGCCATGATACAGTTGGAATGACAAATGAATGAGTCACCGTATTCCTCATTGAAATGCAGGTGTGACTTCGAGATACTATACGCTACAGTACCATGGCGCACATTTCACACTGTCAGAAAGTGACCACGTAAACACGACCATAAAAAATACCAAAGAAATAGAAAGAAACTCCTAACAGTCAAGGAACAAACAACTCGCTAAACAAAAACAAAAATGGAATTTCCAGTTTCTTCCCCCGAATGGACGTAGTCCATCACTAGTCTTTCGCTGGCTCCAAAAGCACCAGTGACCGGCTTTTGCGCGTCAGTACTTCCCATGCGATTCGGAGTCGGACGGATCGAACCATATCGTCACTCCCTAGTAGGAGTTCTGTAATCACTTCCAGCTTCCAGCGGTTGCGGGGAACCGTATCTTCAGTGACAAGTATCAAATCATCGACCTCCGGTTGACGGCTGATCTTTTTCCACTTGCTACGGACGGTGAGGGATACCAAGTACTCTTCTGTCCATCGTTTCCAAAGCTGGCGCATCAGCATTTGTTGGTACTGCCAACGTCTTCTAAGCTGTCTGGCGCCCGCTAACCTGGACGTTTCCTGGGTGGATGTTGGAAGCGCGGCCAATTCTCTTCCAATAGGGAAGTGCGCCGGGGTGAGCGGAGCACAGTCCCTTGGGTCTTCGCTTAAAAGCATGAGCGGCCGGTTGTTAATTCGAGCTTCCAACTCGCACAAGGTGGTACCGAGTTCTTCAAAAAAGCAGGCTCTTTCCGATCATCTTCCGCAGTGCGTTCTTGACAGATCGAACAAGCCTCTTCCAGTATCCGCCGCTCCTGGGAGCTCTTTCAGTGGTGTATCTTCACTGAACGCACCTGCAGACCAACTCGTTCCGAAACTTCTCCGCATGCTTGCCGACAAAAATCGAGCGGATGAACGCGTCTGCCTGTTTGAATGTTCGGAAGTTATCCGACTGGGATAACTGTCGGGGTGCCTCTCCCGGCTATGAAGCGACGGAGTGCGGCGAGAAAACTTGTGGTCGTCATGTTGGCGACGATCTCAAGGTGCATGGCGCGAGTTATCATGCATGTGAAGAGGCAGATGTAAACTTTCTTCACACCGCGATCTTCTACCCGTACATGAAACGGCCCGGCGAAGTCCAATCCCACCTGACAGAACGGAAACGTAGGTTCCACTCGAGACCGGGAGTTCACTCATCAATGGACAGAACAGACCTCTTCTCCAGATGATGCAGGCTTTGATGCATCTCTTTACTGCCTGGCGTCCACGAATCACCCAATAACATCTTCGCAATGCCGCTAGGGTCTGGTTCACACCCGCGTGCAACTCGGACTCGTGGGTTCGTCGCACGATGAGCGCCGCGATCGTTCCGTCGCTGGAAAGCAGCAACGGTGTTTGTGACACCACGGCAACCCCGCGTTGGTCAGTCGGCCACCAACGCGCAGGAGTCCTTCCATGTCTACAAATGGGCAGAGTGAAGCGATTGGATTACTCTTCGGCAACTCCGTGGAACCAGCTTCAATTCTGTCAATCGGGAAAGTTCCGGTTTGGGCTTCTCTCATCCACCTCTTCTCTGTGTCTTGCAGCTCCAGGAGCGAGAGTATACTACCTCTTCGCTCACCTCAGGGTTTTCTCAGTTGGTCCACCCATCGTAAGCAGCATGTGGTGACACGATGTAGCTTCTCCATTCGATTTTACCTAGTTGGATCGATTACCATTTGCAGTCCTTGCGCTGGCATCGTGGTGTTCAGCACAACAGTCGTTCTTCGCTCAGGGTCCGTTCCCCTGACTTCTTCCGGAGTGAGAACGACATCCAACAGTGGCCATTCACTCTCAGGTTGTTGCAACCAGTCGGACCCATTCCACCACAAGTGGTCTTTCAGGAGTGTTCCCAAAGTACAACCTCGACAGTCGATCTGCTGGGTTGTCCGCTGTTGGAACGTACCTCTATTGGCTGGGCTATTGTCTATGGCTATCTGTCTCTTGCACAAGCTAATGCTCTTCGCTCAACAGCAAACGAAATACAGAGTATGGAAGTTTATTCCAAAGATTGAAGTCAATAGAGAGTAGAAAAAACTGCAAACGGACGGATGGTTCGGATAGTAACACACAAGGCTAAGGTTCGGGAACTCTGCAACACCTTGCTCACAACTACCGCACAACTCGCACAGTCGGTATGATAGTGACTTTTTTCTGTCATCGTATTCCTCATTGAAATGCAGGTATGAATTCAGGATACTATACGCTACAGAATTATGGTGTCCATTTCACACTGCTAGGAAGTGACCATGTAAATACCACAATAAAAAATACCAAAAAAATAGAAAGAAATTCCTGTTAAGAACAGTGAAAACGATGTATAGCTTAATTACCCCGTATTCTTACTGTAGGAGTACGGTATGCTAAAAATAGAAAGAAGAACTTGTTATTGATCGATTGATTGACGAAATTAGGACGATAGTAAAGATTTGATTCCACCTATTATTGTTGATTGAGTGCAATTGTTACTGTCGATACAGTTACCATGTACGGAAACGAAGGTACAGTTGTACGTTCGTTTGAATTCATTGTTTGCGTAAGGAATTATGTAAACAAAGACGACTGTGTACTTTTTGCTTGAACCAAGGAGTCCACGTGAAGACGGAACTTGTTTGATTCCTGTATACAGTGTGGATACTGTGTGGGAAAACAGGAACCACAAGAAGCTGATAAGATTGATTAAATAGGTATCAGTTGAAAAGAAAAGGCTGATATTCAACACAGACGTTGAAGTAGTGTGGATTGGAACTACTCGATCTAACACTTAGAGCGGTGAACGATTTTGACCGCGTTGAGTCTCAAAATTGCCGCTCTGATACTTGACGATCAGAAGAACCTGACGACAGATTATTCGAACCGATTGAATTCCGTTTTACATTTTGGTGCCTGTTGTAATTATTCCGTGTTGTAATTATTAATTCGTCAACGAATATTACAGTAGCTTACTCGTATCTAATTTACCTGATTTTAAATAACCCAATTCTACTGCTGTAATTCAAATATTATCAACTAACCTACTTTCTATCTGCGCTCGCACGTCGCTTATTGATCGGTCTCTAACTACGCGTTGTAGTGTTGTCTTTTAACTGAATAAAGCTACATTACACGCCACAGTTTATTCAGTTAAAAATAAATGTCAGTGGACAGATTCCTGAAACCTGAAAGACTGGACGTAGACCCTAGCAGTCCGACTTCCTCAGAGCAGTGGAAGCACTGGCTAGCTACGTTCGAAAACTTCTTCGTCGTGCTTCCGCAAGAGAACTTAGATACTCGTTAACTTCGTCTCACCTCGGATCTACTCCAGTATTGCCGGAAGCTGTACATACGAAGACGCGATTCAGTCACTCAAAAGCATTTTTGAAAAGACAGTCAATGAAATATACGCTAGGCACTTGCTAGCTATTGGAGAGCAACTACAAGGTGAGTCCCTTGATGAATTTCTTCGCGCGCTGAACGCTTTGGCTGTGGCTTGCGATTGCAAAGCTGTTACAGCAGTTCAATACCAAGAAGAGCTTGTAAGCGACGCCTTTGTTCGCGGTGTACGTTCACAAACAATCCGACAGAGACTACTGGAAAGTAGAAGCGTTGATCTCGCTTCTATTTACGAACTAGCTAGCGTCCTCGACGCTGCCCTTCGTAGCTCTGAAAACTATAATGAAAGCCACTCTCTTCCGGAGACTGTCGCGGCTGCCGCTAACGACGAGAACAATGATCGTCTCTCTGAATCACCTGGCGTCGTCACGGCCGCTCGAAACCCACGCTGCTTTTTCTGTGGCCGTTCAAAGCATCCTCGTTTCCAGTGCCCGGCGCGTGAAGCAACTTGCAATAAATGTGGGAAAAAGGGTCACTTTGCTAAGGTGTGTCGTTCCTCAGTCTCTTCTTCTACTAGTGCCTCGCTGAGTACTATTACTAGCGCTACCTTAGCCTCGGTTGATTCCATCTTTCCGCATTCTCTCGCTAAAGCGGTTTTCAAAATCTTACTTTGCGGAAAAGAGATTAACTGCTTGATAGACAGCGGTAGCTCTGAAAGCTTCATCCATCCTGAAGTTATCAAACGTCTTGGCTTGAAAACCATCCCGTCTTCTGAAGCGATTAGTATGGCTTCTTCAGCTCTTTCAATCAAAGCCCTAGGATGTATAACTGTCGAGCTCAAAGTCCAAGATCGACTATACAAAAGTTTCCGCCTGAGAGTTCTTCCTCATCTATGCGCAGACGTCATCCTTGGACAAGACTTCCACCGAATGCATGAAAATGTAACGCTCAATTACGGAGGAAGTCAACCGCCGTTGATTATCTGTGGCCTAGCTACTCTACGAGTGGACCCGCCCAGGCTTTCCGCTCATCTGACACCTGATTGCCGACCGATAGCCACTACGTCTCGCAAGTTTTCTGCTGAGGATACTAATTTGATCCGAAACGAAGTCTGGGCACTACTGGAGGATGGCGTAATAGAGCCAAGCATTTCTCCGTGGAGAGCTCAAGTCCGTGGAGTCTTAAAGGATGAAAGGCGCAAAAAACGTCTCGTTGTCGACTATTCTGCCACGATAAACAGGTTCACTCTACTAGACGCTTACCCTTTGCCAAAAAAAGACACTCTCGTGCAGACAATTGCGAAGTATTAAGTCTTTAGTCCTATCGACTTGAAAAGCGCCTATCATCAAATCCCTATACCGAACGATGAAAAACTGTATACGGCTTTTGAAGCGGACGAATCCTTGTACCAATTTACCCGCATCCCATTTGGAGTGACAAACGGTGTAGCTTGTTTCCAACGTGTCATCAACTCTTTTATCGAAAAAGAAAAACTAAAAGGGGTCGTCGCATATTTAGATGATGTAACTGTTTGCGAAATGTCTCAAGATGATCATGATAAGAATTTAGAACAATTCTTATCTGCAGCCAAGAGATGGAACTTTACCTTCAACACCGACAAATGTTCGTTCTCGACTTCGAAACTGCGCATCCTTGGGCATGAAAAAGAAAATGGAAATATACGACCTGACCCTTAGCGCCTACAGCCGCTGCGAGACGCTTTACCATCTGATGCGAAAACTCTCAGGCGAGTACTCGGTTTGTTTGCTTATTATTCTCAATGAATATTTAACTATTCCTACAAAATAAGACCTCTCATTGACACTAAAACCTTTCCCGTATCATCATATGCCAAAGCGGCGTTTGAAGAAATTGAAACTGATATTGAAAATTCAGCCGTAAGAGCCGTAGATGAAAATTTGCCCTTCGAGCTAGAAACTGATGCTTCTGACGTTGCGATCGCAGCCGTACTAAACCAACTAGGGAGACCTGTCGCATTCTTCTCTAGAACCTTGAAGGGGCCTGAGAAGCGCTACGCCGCCGTTAAGAAAGAATCACAAGCCACCATCGAAGCCATCAGACATTGGAAGCATTATTTGACAAGACGGCATTTCCCAATATAAACTGATCAGAAGTCGGTGAGCTTCATGCTCAGTAAAAGAAACGTGAGTAAAATCAAAAACGACAAAATAATGCGATGGAAAATAGAACTATCCTACTATGACTTCGACATTATTCATCGCCCGGGGAAGGACAATGTTACGCCTGATGCGTTGTCCAGAACCTTCTGTAGTATGGCCAGTCACGATCACTGCCGCCATTTGCAACAGTTACACGACAAGCTGTGTCACCCTGGCATTACTCGTCTGTACCACATTGTACGATCGAAAAATCTACCGTACTCTATTCAAGAAGTTAGACAAGTGGTCACTGACTGCCGAACGTGTGCCGAAATGAAGCCGCGCTTCTACCAACCCGAAACTGCAACTTTAATAAAGGCTACGCAACCTTTTGAACGCCTTAACATCGATTTCAAAGGTCCACTTCCTGGACACCAAAATCAGAGATATATGTTTATAGTAGTGGAAGAATACTCCAGATTTCCGTTCGCGTTTCCTTGCGCCGACGTATCAGCGGCCTCAGCTGAAAAGTATCTAGTTGAATTGTTCTCCTTGTTCGGCGTGCCGTCTTATGTCCACTCTGATCGAGGGTCAGCATTCGCTAGCGATGAGTTCCGTTGATTCCTACTAAGCAAAGGCATTGCGTGTAGCCGGACAACTCCTTACAATCCGCAGGGCAACGCCCAAGCTGAACGCTACACTGGCATTGTGTGGAAAACAATACTGCTAGCCTTAAAATCACAAGGACTCCCGACGGAACAGTGGCCAGCGGTTCTGCCTGATGCCCTGCATGCTGTACGCTCGTTACTGTTCACCTCGACGAACGCTACGCCCCATGAACGATTTTTAGCTTTTTCTCCACGATCTACCTCTGGTAGATCAATACCCGCCTGGCTTCTGGACAGTAAATCTGCCTTACTAAAGAAACATGTACGGAACAGTAAAACAGACCCTCGAGTGGAAGAAGTCCGACTGCTCTAAGTGAACCCGACTTATGCTTACGTCCGTTTCCCGGACGGACGAGAGTCCTCTGTGTCTACACGCCACCTGGCACCCGCCGGATCGAGTGATGCTGAAGAAGCACAACAAGAAGTAACCGCGGGAGATGATTGTTCGGAAAACTGTGAACCACTACATCAAAAAAACGTAGAAAAAACAACGTTACGCCGCTCACAGCGAATCCGCCGTCCCCCTCAACGTCTGGATTTGTGACGTTTCTCTGGAAGGGGGGTGAATGTTGTAATTATTCCGTGTTGTAATTATTAATACGTCAACGATTATTACAGTAGCTTACTCGTATCTAATTTACCTGATTTTAAATAACCCAATTCTACTGCTGTAATTCAAAAATTTACTCTATCTGCACTCGCAAGTCGCTTATTGATCGGTCTGTAACTCCGCGTTGTAATGTTGTCTTTTAACTGAATAAAGCTACATTACACGCCACGAGCCGGGAGCCAGACCGAGTGCTCCAAGACGATCAATTGGAAAATTTTGAACCGGTAATTGAACAGTATACGATTGCCCAGAATGAAAGGAGAAGCGACCAAGAAGTTTGAAGAACTTGCGAATAAGTTGGATCGCACGAAAAGACGAATTTGATGACGGAAATCCAGCACCGTTGTGTTGAGAATGTCGAGATTGAGAAAACTGAAGCCATGGTGGCAGAAATGGATAGAATATTTTGCCTCGCTGAAGACCTGGAATGGTCACATGAAGAACTTTTGAACAAAGATGACTTAGCCACGAAAGTTGAAGAATGGAATGCATTCCACTACGCTGTAGTAGATACTCGAGCTACTTTCCACGTCTATAAAGAGAAGATCATGAAATCATCTAAGACAGAGACTGCTGAACGGAAAGCAGCAGGAGAAGAAGGAAAAGAGCCTTGCAATTTGAGAATTCCAAAGTGGCAGTTAACACCCTTTGATGGTGACATAATGCAGTTCGGTGCATTTTGGGACCAATTTCAAGCCAGCGTCCATTCTCGAACTGATTTAAATGACATCGAGAAATTTATCTGTCTACGGTCGAATTTGAAGGGACCAGCTTTGGATGTGATCAGTGGATTCTCCATAACTGCTACCAACCATCCCGAAGTAGTGAAGACGTTACGAGAATGATTCGATAGAGCGGATTTGATTATCCAGCATCACATCATCCAATTAACGGAAATAACGAAGATGACCGAATCGTCTCCAACCGGATTACGAAAATTGTATGACAAGTTAATGCTGCACTTCAGAGCGTTGAGAGCGATGGGCAAAGATCCTATCAACGGTCAACTGACAACAGCCGAGATCTTCTTAGCATTCACTCAAAGAGCTATGCCATCAGAATTGAATAAGAAATGGGAAGAATTTATCGAATGAAATACCAGCACACCAGCGAATTTGGAGAGTTTCTTAGAGTTCGTTCGCAAACAGATCGACATGGAGGAGAAAGTAACTTTTACAAAAGAAACCAAATCTACCGGTGTGGAGAAGTGCCCAACAACCCTCCACGAAAATCGATCTAAAGGAAGACCCGGTAAGTATACGACAGCAGCGTTACAGATCCGTACCCAAGAAAGAATTAGATGTCTACTGTGCCAGAAATTCCATGATATTTCTACCTGCACACAGTTCTTGGCGAGTGATGTCGACGAACGTTGGAGAATCGCTAAACGGTTAGGATTGTGCCATAGTTGTTTGAAGAAAGGGCATCGCAAGATAGAGTGCGGCGCCAGTCGGAAAACAGCTACGGGCGAAACCAATGTTCATGATCTGTTGAACAGGAAAGACGCTGGAGATAAGAAGATCGATGAGAAAACAGAAGAGAATGTAACGAAAGTGCGTTTGAAAATCATTGTGGACAAGAAGAATAGAAGCTCAAGCTATTCGAACGGAAGTTTACAAATTGCACGAGCAGTGATCTGTGCAGGAAATGGAATTAAAAGAACTGTTAATTGCATTTTGGATTCTACAGCACAACGCTCATTTGTGAAAAGGGAAGTAGTGGAGAGTCTGGGACTCAACGGCCCGAAAGAACATATCACCATTTCCGGCTTCAACCAGCGGAATCACAAATTAATGCGGGTAGAACTACGCTTGAAAGGAGTCGACAATGGTAATTTCTGCGTTATCGACGCGTTGTGTGTTTCACACCTTTGTGGTAAAGTTTCTCCGAAACCCCCGATGGAAGAATATAAACATCTGAAAGGTTTAAAGTTGGTGGATCAATTTCCAAGAGAAGAAGTGGAAATTCACCTGCTGATCAGATTCGATCACTATTATGACATCGTCTTGAATGAAATCAAAAGGGTGGACACATCGAAACTGACAGCAGTGAAAACGATATTTGGTTGGGTCATTTGTGGAAGAAACGTTCCCCAGAATCGAACGCATCTTTTACACTGTAAAGTGGATGAAGAGTGTAAATGTGAATGTGACATCATCAAGAAGTTTTGGGAACTAGAAGCACTGGGGAACTTCGAAACGAATTCGAAGTAAACGACGTCTTAGAACTATTTAAGAACGAAGTCAAATTTGATGGAGAACGCTATGTTGTCAAATTGCCGTGGAAGTCACTAGAATTGCAAATATCGAATAATTACGAACAAGCAGAACGAAGATTACAGCAGTTGGAGGAAAGGCAAAGCAACAACAACGAACGAGCGAAGGAATATGATGAAGTGATCAAGAATTATATGGATAGAGGATGGATCGAAGAGACGGATGAAAAGGATGGGATACCGGGGAAGACCTGGTATCTACCCCACCACGCAGTTTATCGAGACGATAAGATGACAACGAGGTGTAGAATAGTGTTCGATGCGTCAGCTAAATATCGCGGAACCTCGTTGAACGACTTCTTCGAAGCAGGGCCTCCTTTGCAGAACCAGATTTTGGACATTTCGATCCGATTCCGACGGTTCAAAATAGGAGTTCAAGCGGACATTTCGAAGATGTTTCTGCAAATACGGCCGGACCCAGAAGACAAAGACGCAAGCAGATTTTTGTGGCGAAACATGAAAGAAGGTAAGAAACCACGAATTTTCCGTTTCAGCCGTGTGACGTTTGGGTTGAACTGCGCGCCATTTTTGACAATGGCGGTATTACACCACCATGCAGATTTGAATCAAGCTGAATATGGGAAAGTGGCTGAGAACGTTAAAAGGAATATGTACGTTGATGACATCGTTCTATCTTGTGAAGAAGAGGAAGATGCAATCCGTCGAATAGAAGAACTGAGAAAACTGTTGGAGATTGGCGGTTTCGATTTAACGAAACAGACTAGTAATATCCCGACGATCATGAATGAGTTACCATCCGAAAAGATTGAAGAACACAAACAAGTGACAACACTCGGAATGTCATGGAATTGTAAGAATGACGAGTTGAGTTATAACATATCGATGGAAACAAATGAGAAGAAAGAGTATACGAAAAGAGGTGTTGAGTACCGCCTCCAGAATATACGATCCTCTTGGATATCTAACACCATTCATCATCAGAGCGAAAACACTGATTCAAGAATTGTGGCTGCGAGGACTGCATTGGGAGGACCCACTTCCTGACGACCTCAAAACCACTTGGACGAGATGGATAACTGAATGGAAGGAAATCTGAAACGTGCGAATACCACGTTGCTTGATAGAAATTCCCACGAAGAACATTATCCGATTAGAATTGCATTGGTTTAGTGATGTATCGGAGAGAGCTTGTGGTGATGCAGTGTATATAAAGATGATTGATGTTGAAGGAAAGGGAGCGATAAAATTGATTGTAACCAAATCCAAGGTCGCCCCTCTAAAGAGCGTGACACTGTCACGCTTAGAGCTAGTCGCAGCTCTTGTGACTGCGAAATTAATTTCACATGTCAAACGAGTGATTGATTTGAATATCGATAGAGTTTGTTGCTGGAGTGACAGTCAAATCACTTTATGCTGGATTCGAAACGTAGCACGAACCTGGAAACCATTCGTGAAGAACCGAGTGGAATCAATCCATGAACTCGTGAAACCAGAAGACTGGAGATATCGCCCAACGAAGGATAACCCAGCAGATGTCGTCACCAGAGGAACAACGTTGAGAAAACTGAAAGATAACCATCTTTGGTGGAACGGACCAAAATGGTTACACGATGAGAACCAATGGCCGAAAGAACGCCTTCAGCGAACGATGACGAAAGAGATTCAGAACATTATTGAAGAAGAACGAAAACCGACCTTAATTACGCTGAATGTCAACGTCACCACCCCACCTATCTTGGAATTTGAGAAATTTGGAAACTTTGAAAAGATGCTACGATTGACGGCCTACTGTAAACGGTTCGCATCGAACTGTAAGACCTTACCTGAAAGAAGAAAGCTCAGAGAATTGACGAGCGAGGAAATAATTACCATTGAGAAATATTCGTTGAAAACAGTTCAAAGGGATGATTTTCATGACGAAATTCAGATACTTCAGAATGGAAGACCTTTACCGAACGAAAATCGATTGAAGACATTAGACCCATTTTTGGATGAAGACGGTCTCTTAAGAGTCGGTGGAGGATTACGACTCTCAGATTTTGATTATGAAATGAAGTACCCGATAATACTACCAAAGAAACATCACGTAGTAAATCTGATCATCGACCGAGCGCACAGTAACACTTTACATGCTGGAAATAGTCAGACCCTGACGACGCTACGACAGAATTTTTGGATCCTAAACGGAAGAGCGGCGGTGAAAAGAGTACTTAGAAACTGTGTGATTTGTAAAAAAACAAGAGATGAGACCGTTTGAACAAAAAATGGCTGATCTACCGAAAATGCGAACGTCTGAAACATTCCCGTTTGAAAACACCGGATTAGACTTTATTGGACCATTACACATAGACAGAGAAGATGGGTGCACAAAAGTGTACATGTGTCTATTCACTTGTATGGTTACTCGTTCCATACATTTAGAATTGTTGTCTGATTTATCAGCGGAACGATTCATACAAGCTTTGAACCGATTCGTTGCACGACGAGGATATCCAAGAATAATACAATCCGACAATTTTTCGACTTTCAAGATGGCGAATCGTCAATTGAAGAACTTATTTGCAAAACCATCCTTAGATAAAATCCAACGAACGATTATCAGACACCGCATAGAATGGAAATTCATCACGAAAAGAGCGCCTTGGAATGGCGGTTATTGGGAAAGGTTAGTTAGATAAGTGAAGAATACGCTTAGGAAAATCCTTGAAAAAACGACACTAGATGAAGAAGAATTAACCACCGTTTTATGCGAAATAGAAGCAAAGATAAATGCAAGACCTATGACGTTCGTTGGTGATGACGTGAAGGACGCGGATGCATTGACGCCCTTTCATTTTCTGATAGGAAGATCATTTGTCGATTTGCCCATGATGTCGACACCGACGGTTGAAGAAGATGAGTTACCACTAAATCGAAAATGGAGGAAACGGCAACAAATTATACTCCATTTCTGGAAACGATGGAGAAACGAGTACGTTACGACCTTTGACAGTCGCACGAAGTGGATGACGAAGCGACATGAGCCAAAGGAAGGCGACATCGTGCTCGTTAAAGAAGATAACACGAAGAGAGAAAGCTGGCCTATAGGAAGAATAACATCGATACTTCCAGGAAGCGATGGACTATCCATAACAGTCGAAGTGAAAACCGCGAAGGGAACCTTCACCCGGCCAGTAGCAAGATTGTATCTCTTGGAACCGGCTAATACAAGATGATGGACCTCGTCCATCGGGGTGGGAGTGTTAAGAACAGTGAAAACGATGTATAGCTTAATTACCCCGTATTCTTACTGTAGGAGTACGGTATGCTAAAAATAGAAAGAAGAACTTGTTATTGATCGATTGATTGACGAAATTAGGACGATAGTAAAGATTTGATTCCACCTATTATTGTTGATTGAGTGCAATTGTTACTGTCGATACAGTTAACGTGTACGGAAACGAAGGTACAGTTGTACGTTCGTTTGAATTCACTGTTTGCGTAAGGAGTTATGTAAACAAAGACGACTGTGTACTTTTTGCTTGAACCAAGGAGTCCACGTGAAGACGGAACTTGTTTGATTCCTGTATACAGTGTGGATACTGTGTGGGAAAACAGGAACCACAAGAAGCTGATAAGATTGATTAAATCGGTATCTGTTGAAAAGAAAAGGCTGATATTCAACACAGACGTTGAAGTAGTGTGAATTGCAACTACTCGATCTACCACTTAGAGCGGTGAAAGATTTTGAACGCGTTGAGTTTCAAAATTGCCGCTGTGATACTAGACAATCAGAAGAACCTGACGACAGATTATTCGAACCGACTGAATTCTGTTTTACAATTTCTAACAGTCAAGGAACAAACAAGTCGCTAAACAAAAATAAAAATGGAATTAACAACACTGTATCATCTGGGGTTACTGTAGACTTTTGTCGGTCATTCATGCGAGGCATATCTCTGGTCTTTAACGTTTATTCACAAACAGATACGAACACTAATAACACATACACACAAGCTAACTACACACTTTCACGTAATCACACACACCGACTAAGCGCCACGATCGCGCTTTATATATATATATATAAGAAAATGCTTGTGCTGCTAGATAGACGCCCTTCTCCTTTTTAAATTGGCCAACGTAATTATCATTTTTGAATTGGGACTTACGATATATATCTTCTTTTTTTGACCTTGGCTTCTTTTTAACTGTTAACGCAACCGTATCCGTTACAATATAACCAACGTTGATCAGTGCACCAAAGAGAAGAACTGAACGCAGAACAGACAAAAGATAGGCAAGAGAATGACAAAAGTAGAAAAACGCAGATAGAAGGCAGAAACAGAAATTACAATTGACTATTCAGATTGCGTATTAGGACTAGGAATTTCCGCGACCAGTGGCGTCTGCCTAATTGCTTGCTGCAATTGTGAATATTAAATAATATTTTAAAATGTACAGTTAATTAAATGTTTTTAAATTAATTATAATAAAATGAGATAAAACTGAGATAAAGTCTTTTTTAATTGTGTTAAAACTTGAATTTTGTCATACTGTAATTATTGCGCTATTGTTGAGCAAGCTATCATTGTGCATTAGAAAAGTCATTTATTTGCAATGTCTAAATCATGAAACACTGTAAAAGTGAAAACAAATTTCGAGTAAGTTGTGAATTGTTATTATGAATGTTTGTTATCATTATCTATCTGTTTCATGTTATCTGAAAATGCAAAACATTTGTTTTGTTTTTCAGAAAATTGTCATATTCTTTTTTTGGTTTATGTTTTTGAAATTTATACAGTTAATACATTTTATTTTCAGTTTATTGGTTTTAATGAGAGAATAAAAAATATTCATGTCGACATTACTCGGCAATGTAGATCATTTGAAACAGCACCTGATGACGAGGAAACTTTTTTTGCTCAAACTTTGGCTAAACAATCAGAGTTGAATTATTCAAAAGAATTTAGTAAGTTATTTTCCAAAGAGACGTGATTGACGTTTTCATACATTAAATTTTGAGGTGATTTTTTGCAAGACATTTCAACATTAGCAATTAATACTTATCCGTTGTTGATTTTCCACAAAGATGAAATTTTGCGAAAACTGAAAAAGCACTTGCTGGAAAAAAATGTCAGCAGCATTTCTTCACTTTTAGAGTAAGAAAGAACAATTGCCAAAGCATTGCTTTAAATTATTTTTTAAGACTGTGCATAGCTGTTTGCCGAGATTTGCACGATGAATTTCAGCCGTATTTTTGGGAAATTTTTGAGGTCATTTGTGATATTTTGTCAGTCTACAATGATCCTGATGTTTTGGAAGCGTGTTTTTCAACCCTCGCTTATTTGCTGAAATTTTCTTGGCGCAGGATGATCCATAATTCAAGAGATGTTTTTCAGTATGATTTGGGACTTTTTGATGTTCAGTAGGATGAAATGGATATGTTTAAAATTCTTTGTATTTTTTGAAGACATTTTCAGCACCTGTTATCTCATACAAAAGAATACATTCGTCGTTTTTCTGCCGAAGCTCTTGTATTCTTTATTCGAAAGGTAACATTTTTACTTAAAAATGAAATTTATAAATCATTTAAAATCCAGGCTAGCGATTTTGGTGATATTGTTGAATATTGCTTGAGAAAAATTGGTGAGGACAATGCTTTGCTTCTTGGAATGGCGGAATTGTTCATTCAGTGTATCATTGGGCCGCAGAACAATTTTCACGGTAAAGCAAAAATGGTACGAAATGTGCATGTTTCTCATGTATGTTTTATATGTGAAGATAAAAAAAAGAGAGAGAGAGAGAAAGATTTGAAACTTTTGGGCAGTTAATAGATGAATTTTATTAACTATTTTCTTTCTTTTATTATTTTTTTAAATAATAAAAATATTTGTATTATTTAAGATGATGCAAACGTTGTTGTCGTTTGTTCATATTTCTCCATTGAAAGAAACGGCTTACGCTTTGCTTTGTCAAGTGAACATCGCTTTGGTTCAACATGCCGTCGTCGATACGGCTGCAGTTATTTTCGACTGTATACTAGATGAAGGTGATTGTTTTTTCGACAAACTGTTGCGGAACGATAACACAGCTTTGGATGTTAAAGTTGCTTATCTGATGGATTTGACATCGGCTTGGATAGAAATGAAGCAGGGCTGTTTGGTACCTTTTGAGACAAAGGAAAAAATTATAAAAAATTGGCTAATGCGATTGTTGGTCAATGGAAATTTTGAATGGAAAATTTTCAACTCGTTCATTAATCTCGGGAGGAGAATTTTCCATTCGCCTGATGTGTGCACGAAGTGCACAATTTTGGGTGATTTTTTAAATTTGTTGTTTGACGTGGGTGCACAATTGGAGCATGCTGTTCTGATTATGCCGGACAGTTTGTTCGTAGTTGAAGTGTACCAGTGTCGAATCATCAGATTTTTCGCCTCGTACACGGATCGGTATTTGGTTGAGAATGAAATTTTCAAAAATTGTCGTCTGTTGGCTAGCTTGTGTAAAATGTCATCATTGACCGAAACGAATGCAGTTGGAAATGGACAGTGGCCATTGGCAACGAGAAGACTCTTCTCTCCGTTGCAGAAAGGAATAATTGTCAATTTGCTAGATTTGATATTTACCAAATTTTCTGAACAGTTCGCTTTGACCGGGTCGGATAAAGCTGAGATGGGAATTTTGTTGCCGCATTTGATCTGCGCCGCCCTAATCTATCCAATGGTGACGATGGATCGCGACGAGCACGTTGCACTGGTTAACGTTACTACGAACCTTGCCCTCTCGTCTCTGGTTGTTGTTGGCAAAGAATACAGTTTAGCGTTGCGTTGTCTTTTCAAAGCTGTACATCAGATCAAAGAGTCGACAAAATTGACCGAAATGGTCATTTATTTAGCGGAACGGATGTTGGCAAATTTGCAGTAATATTTTATTCTATTTTCGCATTATTTTACATCGCGCATTGTAATTTTTAGCAGCGGCGCTAAAGTGGCATTTTACCTCGAGGCCACAGTTAGCTGTGTTGAATATTTGAACGATCGGTTGTCAAATTTCGACTTGCGAGTGGACGTGATTGATTCAGCTTGTCGAGCCGCTATTTCAAATTTGTGGCTGTCCGATGTTGGAACGCGTGTTTTGTCATTGCGTCTTCTGCGTCATTTGTGCACACTTGGTGGATGTCGGGTAATGTTTTCTTTCTTTTTTTTCTTCATATAATCATTTGTCCCATCATTGATGTTTCGATATTTGTTTTTTTTTATAGATTGGTGTCGATTTTGCAGATTTGTGTTTAGAAGCGGAAAGCGTGCCGGCCACGATTCACCAATACCGTCAGCGTTTGTTAGTCTATATGAAAATTTGTTCGCTGTGCAAAAGCGGCTCTTCTGAGAAGACAGTGTTGCGGAATTGGTCGTTGATTGGTTTGGTTTTGCGTTTTCTGGTTGGTCAGTTTCACGTCAATTTGTCTTTGCTGTGGAATTATGTGATCGAAACGATCGTAACAACAATGGAAATGGCCAACGACGCCGACCAGTGTTGGACCGTTATGGTCGACGCGTTGGAATTCGGCACGGCGAATTTGGCAAACAGTAATACCAGTGAACAGTGTTGTTTTCCAGTGGAGGAGGAGAACATTTTGTCCCAAGCGATCAGTGACCGTCTCGGGATGGGAGAAAGTAACAACAATAGGGAGGATTTTGTCAATTTTCGTCATTTGGTGTGGCTTACGTTGGACAAATTGGCAGCGAACAGTCCCGCACCGTCTGGTCAAGTGGAACGGATCGTCGATTCAGCGTTGAGCTGGTTCAACGTGGAATATCAGTTCAACGACATGAATACGATTTGGTTTGACAGTGGGGTAGCTGTACCCTGCGATAGTGGTGGTGATGTAAGTGTGAAGTTGCAAGCGAAAACGGCAGTAGCCGTTTTGAATGTTTTGGGAAAATTATCGAAAAATCACCGACGGCTGTTTGTTCGACTCGAGTCATTGTATACGCGTCTGTTGAGGCAGACGAGACGCGAAGTCCAGGCGGCGGCGTTGAACTGCGTGCTCGGCTTAGACGGAGAGTTGGAAATTTATCGGCCTTATTTGAGCTGCTTGTTGACCGGCGACAATTTTTGCGACAAACTCATCAAACTGGCATGTCGTTTTGACCAGCTTGCTGTCGAAGAATCGAAACGTCGACGACGACTGGCGACAGTATTGTTGAATCTTGTCTACGGTTTGCTGCGAAGCAGGGGTTCTGGTTCCACTTTGGATTTGCGGCGCCACTTGTCCCAATTGTTCGCCTTTCTCGGCTATTGCAACAGCGACGAATTGAACGAATTTTTTGGCTTGGTAATTTCACCAATCGGCTGCCATTTTCACCAACACTGCTCCAACAACCAAATTGGACAAACGATACAAGCTTTGGACAGTGTTTTCGAAGGTCGAACTGTTTCCGACCTGCGTTACGGGGTTTTGGGTGAGATTGTCGAATTTTTGAACCAAATGGTGGAAAAAGTGTCCGATCGTATGGATGAAAAATGTCAGCGTCGAATTTTCCATGCGGCATTGATTTTGCAAGCAATCGTCAACTGGATTCAATTGACTGCTGGTGGTGGTGAAAATGGAAAAGTGCACGAAGAAGAAGAAGAAGAAGAGACAAACGAGGATGGAAGAGAAGAAGATTACGTATGGAAGAAACGGGGGAAAAAAATCCGCAAACGATTGGACGGATTGTTTGTAAAATTTTCCACTCAATTTGGAGAATATCCATTTTCGGACGTGGAACTCGGGCTGTTGTTCGAATTGGTCGTCTGGCCAGCGTTGGTGGTCGACGACGACGACAACGTCCAAGGGCGTCTGTGCAAACTGTTCGTCGTCTGGAGTGAATCCGAACTGCTCTGGCCGTTGCTCTACTGTTCCAAGTGGAACTGTTCGCCGGTCCACTGTATGGTGTCGACGTTGGGCAAGCGGAACGCGCCGGCGGCGGTCCATCGATTTGCAATCGACCTGGTCGACGGTCTGCTTCAGCTCGACTCCAATCCCGACTCTTGTTGGGCAACGAATTCTGAAATTGCCAATTTTGCTCAAAAATATTGGAAAGTTGTCGACGTTCAACATCGTCGGCCGGATTTTTTCGTCGAAAATTACGCCGAAATTCTAATTGCCTATTGTAGAGAGGATTTCGAAAAAAGTGGCGATCATCGCCGGCCGATTGACCGACGTAAATTGGATATTCTTTGTCGACTGTGCGGTCGATTGGACGTGGCCCGTAGTCGTGGCTGTGGGTCGTCTTTGATCACGTCCCTGTTCGAACAGCTTCAATGCAGAGCAGCAGCAGCAGTTGACGACGAAATTGTATGGAACAGAGACAAGTTGCCAAAATTTCAGTTCAATCCAATTATTTTTATTTTTTCCATTTTTCCCAGGAAATTCAACTGATACTTCTCGATGCTGTGCTGCGATTGCTCGAACATTCTTCCAACGACACGTTGCAATATTTGGAGTAAGTTGGTCGGCTGGATCATTTGCGAAATGAATCGAGAATAATAATAATAATAACTGGTGGAAATTTTCAGTTCGGTTATCAATTTGTACGCCTGCTTACGCCAGAGATCTGTTCGAACCCGTTTGCACGAAATTTTCACTGCAATTGTAGCAGACGACCCAGAATATATTAAATTGTCCCAAATTATCGATGGGGTTAGTTGGCATGAGAAAAGAAGATTTTTTTTTTCTAATCTCAATACAATTCTTTTTTTATGTGTAGTTGAACTCGTGGAACAAGCGTCAGGTTGAAGAATTCGATTATGATCGTCGACTTGCTGCTCATCAGCAGGCGAATCATTTTCTGTATGAAGTTTCGAAAAGAGCTTTGAAACCTACGTTGACTTTACTATTTTACAATTGTTTCCATTTCATTGAACTGGTAAACAAATTTACTTGTATTGTTTTTTTTCTGTTTCGATTCTAATTTTTTTTCTTTCGTTGAAGGTGGACGATCTTTCTTTGCGAACGAATGCAACGCACACGGTTGACCAGTGTTTCCACTGCATGTCCACTAGACTTGTTCAAGACGAGTGGAATTCGATTTTGAACAACATTGTATTACCATATTTGACGAACGCTTTGAAAAATCAAAACGACGTATGTGAATTTTTTTTTAAATTAATTTTTGATTGTATTTTATTGTTTTCCGTTTTTTATTCGGAAATATTATTTCAGATTATACGGAACAGTTTTGTTGGCATTTTGAGAAGTTGCATTTTGAAATTTGCCATTTTTCACGATCAACTTAAACCACTGTTTCAATTGGTCGACAATGTCGATTTGGAATTGGACTTTTTCGAAAATATTCGTCACATTCAGGTGAAAAGATTTTATAATTTGGTCTGTTGACAAAAAATCAAAGTCTGCTTATACATTGTCGTTTGTTTGCAAATTTAGCTGCATCGTCGTGCGCGTGCTTTACGACGTCTTTGCGATCAACTTGAAACTTCTTCGGATCCGAATACGGCTATTCGCCCACGGCAGATTCGCCTTTACATTTTACCACTGATCAGTGCATATTTGTCGGACGAAACATTTTCCAACAAGCATCCGTCGTTGGTCGACGAATGCGTCCACTTGATCAGCTGTTATTGTCGTTTGGCAAATTGGACCAGCTATTCTTGTATATTGCGAAAATATTTGCACAAATTGAAAACCGATTTGGACAATCAAAAATTACATACCAGGTTTAGTCATTGATTTGATTTATTCAAAAATAACATCCGAAAAATGATGTTCTGATTATTTCAGAATTGTGGTCAGCATTTTGGATTCGTTCCATTTCATCAATTTCGACTTGCCGTCGAGTCGAAAACARCAGCATGTAGTCGATTCGTTGTCGAAAATAATTTTGCCCAAATTGAAAGCGGCATTAATTGGTCGAATTGATCAAGTTGACGACAACAAATTCGACCTGCATCGTCGACGTGCGGGAAAATTGAAATTATCAAACGAAACTGATGAATTGATTCGAGTACCAATCGCCTTGGCAATGATCAAATTGTTGGTCAAATTGCCCGCTCATATTGCATCTTCTGACATATCCAGGTAAAAGAAAAGAAAAGAATTATTATTTACTGTTTATCAATTTTTATTAAAATTTCCATTTCAAGCACTATATTGAAAGTGTGCAACATGTTGAAAAGTCGATGGTTGGAAGTGAGAAATTTGGCCAGGAAAACGTTGTGCTCAATGTTGAACAGTTTGGGCAGTGCATATTTGGCGGTCGTTTTGAAAGAATTGCGCAGCACGTTGAAGAAAGGTTTCCAAATGCACGTGCTCTGTTATACGGTGCACATGCTTTTGGAAATTACTTGTTCAAGTGAAAATTTCCTGGAAAATGCTTTGGATGCTGCTTCGTTGCGAGATATTCTTGAAGTAGCGTTTGAAATTTAAAAAAAAAAATTTTTTTTTCAAATAAAATTATAATTTGCATGTTGTATTGTGTTAGATTTGTCATGGAGAATTGTTTGGTTCAGTGGCAGAGGAGAAACGAGCGAAAGAAGTTTTGCGCAGCGTCTGGGAAGCGAAAGCGGTAAAAGTATTCAACACGTACGCAATTATTGGTCGTTTTGTGAGCAAGCATAATTTGTTTGATGTTCTCGATCCTTTGAAAGAGGTTTTCTTCTTTTTGTTCTTGTTCTTGTTGTTGTTGTTATTTTTGCATGCAAATTTCAGGTGCTCAAACAGAGTCCAAATCACGAGATGTTGAAGAAAATTTCAAACTGTTTGAAGCAGTTTGCTTTGGGTGTGTCGAAAAATACAAATTTGACCGTGGAAACGTTGATGGTATTCTGTTACGAAGTGCTGAACGATGGTCTACAATCGTTGTGCAGAAATGATTGCAAAGAACAACAACAGCAGCAAATTGAAAAAGGAAAAAGCCTCAGACCCGCGCCCAGTTTTCTATTCCCTCCAGAACCGGGAAGGCGTGGCTTTGCCGTAAATGTTTCCAAAAGGACCAACATGCACTTGTTGATATCGTTCGCTTTGGATGTGCTGCTGTCTTTGCTGCGTGCAGGCAAGCTTTCGGCGGTTGAAACGGAATCGTTGAGCTTATTGGATCCATTTGTCGACAATTTGATTCTCTGTCTCAACGCTGCCTATCCAAAAGTATTTTTCTATTTTTCGTTTGATCATGTGTCTTTCCTCTCTCTTTGCTTTTTCAATAATTAATTATTCTGCAGATTATCAGTGTTGCGTTGAGATGTTTGACCAATATTGTCAAATATCCGTTGCTTTCGTTGGAGAAAAACATCGACTCGCTAGTGAAGACTGTGTTCACATTGTTGCATAATTACGCATGCCTGGGCGTTGCTTGTAGAGGAGATTCTCGAGATGTTCTCAGGAATTGTTTTAAAGTGAGCAAGAAAGAAAATTTTCATTTGTGAAACTTTTAAATTCAATTTTCATAAACTGATTGTTTCGCTTCGCTTCTATTTTCCAGCTGATAACTGCTGTGATCGTCTATTCTGGCGGAAAAGCGGTTAACGGTGAGCAGATGGACATTTTGCTCCGATATTCTGAAGAAGATTTGGCCGATACGCAAAAACAGGCTACGGCGTTTTCCGTAGTCAAGGTTCGATTGTTTGTTTGTTTGTTTGTTTGTTCGTTCATTTTGATAAAGTATAATTTTCCAGGCAATATTCGCTAAACGACACTATTCAGGTACGGTGGAGGCGATTTTGTCCAAGCTGCAAAATTTGTCAATAACTTCCGGCTTGGAGCACGTCCGCGTTCAGTGTCGACAAGCGATTGGAATTTATTTCAAATTCAACTACGTGAAAAATAAAAAGAAGAACAAAAAGCAACAGCTATTTGTGAAAGCTGTTGAATTTTTCTGTGTACAGTTGAATTATGCTGAAGAAAGTGGACGCGTGTCGGCTTTGGAAATGCTCGAAATGCTTTTATCCATGGCCAAATCAGTTAATAAATATGATATGAATTTTATATTTCTTTTTAATATTTTTTTTTTCATTTTAGAATTTATTGCCCAAAATTGATACGGTTGTATTTTTGCACTTGAGTGCTCGATTGCAAATTGATCAGTCGGAGCGGTGCAGAAATATTATCGCTTTGGCGATTAAGAAATTGATTTCCCGAGTAAATAGAATCTCAATAATATATTATAATTGTTGTTTGCTTTTTTCTCTTATTTTCAATTTGCATGCATGTTATAAAAAAAATTGAAATTTATTTATTCTGCTTAGGTTTCGAGGGAAAAATTTGCAGAAATGTTCAACGTTACGCTTGACTGGATCGGGGAAGATGAAGTTTGTTTATTTTAATGTTTTTTTTTTTGCGCAGCTTGTATGTATAATTTGCTTTTTCTCACGATTGATCCATTGAAGATTGCATTGAAACAGACTGGTGCGTTGTGTTTGTCGTTGTTGTTCGACGAAAACAGGACAGAATTGGTTGAAAAAATGCCCATCGCTATGCAGATGATTTTTTCCCAATTTCAAAAGTACCTTCCTACTTTTCCTGCAGACGATGATGATCAGAAGAAGAAGAGTGGTCGCTTGAATATGCTGCAAAAATCCACTTCTGATGATCGTTGCATTGATCATTTTTTGTTTGCTTTATTAAATTTGTGTCAAAAAATAATCAAAGCTGTTCCATTGGACGACGATCGCTTCACTTGCAAATGGCTTCCATTTCGAGAAACCCTAATTGGTATTTTTTGTTCATTTGCAAAATATGATTTTTTTTCAGCGTAGTTATTTATTTGTATCTATATCTATATCTTTATATATATWTATATATATATGTATGCTTAGAAATTTTGTTGAAAACACTTCTCTATCCACATGTTTGGGTTCGAACGTCAGCTTCTCAATTTCTTGGCTGTTGTTTGCTTTTCATTGTCAACAGCAGTGAGTGCAAGTCGGTTGGTGAAAGTGATCATTGGAACAATGTTTTGTTTGAATTTTGTGAAAAATTGTTTGAACAGTTGAAAATTCATCACAACAATGAAGAACTGATTGAACAGGTAAGCCTACACAACACCCACCTCTATATATACATGTATATATTTCTTAAAAATTTCCATTATCAGCAGCAGTTTTTTTTGTTCGATTGATTGATTGTATTGTCGAGTTTTATTCGTTTGTATTTTCATTTATAGTCTGTGAAAAATTTGGTCTTCATTGCTAAACAAACTCCTGATTACAATGTCCCCCAATCCGACCAACCGAAACAACTGAAAAAAGCAACTGGAAAAAGAACGTTTTGCTTGTCTTGGATGATCAGGCGTTTGATTCGATTGTCTCGCATGGAGCTGGTTAAAAATGCCAAATTATCTTTACTGGTTGGTGAATGTTAATTTTTGTACGTGTTTTTTTTCTTTTGCATTTTATTTGCTCTTTTTGTAGCGCTCGTATGTTTTCAAATGGATTGCTGCGGTT
Organism: Trichinella murrelli; assembly: GCA_002221485.1. Classification (NCBI taxonomy): domain Eukaryota; kingdom Metazoa; phylum Nematoda; class Enoplea; order Trichinellida; family Trichinellidae; genus Trichinella; species Trichinella murrelli. The sequence goes on from CM008133.1 coordinate 903,250, forward strand.
GCTTTGCAATGCAATGACACAACTTTGCGCAACAATTTGCACACTTTTCTTCCACTACTGTATCGTGAACTGACTGTTGCAAATAATGATGGTACGATAGTTTTTCCTTTGCTTTTTTCATTATGATGAAAATAATAATTTTAGAAAATTTGAAAATACTGTCAACAAGTGTGTGTGAAATTGTACAAAATCGAGTCGGCTTGGACGCATTTTCGACAGAATGGAACAAATGCCAAAATTTTGCTGCCGCAAAGCGTCTGGAAAGAAAACGACGACTAGCTACGGAGGTGATTTGTTTTCTGCATTTTTTTCTTCTTAATTAATTTGTTTAACGCACAATCGAGCGTTTGAAAGTTTTTTTTTTTAATTTTCTTTCATGATCCAGGTTCTCTCGGATCCAGTCGAAGCGGCCAAGCGTCGAATCAAGAGGCAGAAATTGAAAATTGTCGCCAAAAAGAAAATGCGCACCACTCTACCCAACAAACCGTATTCTTCGAATAACGAAGCTTTTGATGAAACTCTTGTTGAGCATGAAACTTTTGAATAAAAAAATGTTGTTCTTTTCTTCAAGTTTTTTTTTCTTTGATATAATTAAATTTAACACTGTATATAAATAAAGAATTGAAAAAGTTTACACCGTTGAAAAATACTACTTGAATGGATACAGTATACAATACGAAAGTTACTTGATTATCAATCATAGGTCAACAGTATTTTTCAAAAACAAAATTTTCATGCACCTGTTAGAGAAGAACACGAGTTTATTCATCTAACTATCATACATGATAAATAAATAATAAATCAACAAAAACAAACAAACGATAACAATCAATCGTTCACAAAAGCAATGCAAATATGATGGATGAACAAGTGTAAAAACTTATTGAAAAGCAGATGCAACTGCAGAACCTACAAAAAAGTTCATAAAATGTCATCCAAACATATCTCATCAGGATTCTCTAAAGGAGGCATATTACGAACTTCTGCTTGTGCAAACGGCGGATCTTCGGATGATGTGACCGCAACACCAGAAGACGTGCTAGTAGCATTCGTTGCCGAATAATTTGACGAAGTTGTTTCCAACTTTTCGAGAAGCAATTTGACCATATCGGAAACTTCAAATCTAGCGCAAAATTCTGTCGTCTGTGAATTTATTGACAATGAAACGTTTTCGTTAGTTGAACGTTGGCAAAATTTTTCACGTACAGTCAAATCATTGTTCAAAGCTTCTCGTAATGCGGCCATTTCTTGTTCAGAAGGTGCAAAGTTATAAAGTTCCCCAGACAGTGGAGTCGGCATGTAATACTTTTCTTTGGAAATTTTTAACAAATGGTTCGTCTTTTTTAAAATGGTCAACCATTCCAAATCATAGCAGAGTTTTGCTTCGCAGTTCACGTTATCAATATCCAATGATGGAGAATCTATTTCGACTATTTGAAAAAAAGATCGCCCACGAAGACACTTGTCCAGAGCAAGAAATTTTGTAAAAGATTTATTTTCGTGAGGTACAAGAGCGGCAAATTTCACGTGCATGTGAGCAGCAAACCAATATTTCGGCTTCAGCATTGCCAAAAGTTCATAAGATGGCAAACTGCCCAGTTCTCCCCGCTGAGAATCTTGCAACAAAAATCTTTTTTTCGCAAATAATTCTTCTTTATTTCCAAAGTGCTCAATTCCACGAGGCCAATCGTGAGTCAGAAGTATATCAATCGGTTGCACTAGCTGTTTCAATCGAAATACTTCTAAATTGCGAACGTGATAAACCGAACGCATTTGATCAGCATTGAATAAATCATTTTCAAAATAACCACGCAAATAATTGTATGACTTGTAAATTCCAGACAAGCCAGCTATTCGTAAACCTTGGAAATTTACAACATTCGCTCGTCCCATGTAAAATATATTCGGCGCTACCCATCCTCCATATGGAAGTTCTGATAAATAACTCGACGATTCATGATTTCCACCAATAAAAATTGTCAACACCTCTGCTTTCAATTCACCAGAATAATACTTATGAAAATCAAGCATATGGCGATACTTATGTGGAACTGCCAATGATTTCAAATCTTGCTCATCTCGAATGCTTTGAAAATCGCCACAACAAATCACCAAATCCAAATCAATACCTCTCTTATTTTTCGCATACCTTACTGCTTCATATAGGTTTTCCAGTTCACCATGTATACAACCGGCAATACCAATTTTCAACTTCATCGACACAAAAGTCACTATTGATATCAACAATCGCAAACGTCAAAATAATACAGTAATTTATTGTGACAATCTAGTACTTACAGTATAGATCTCCGTGTGTAAACAATAATAAATTTTCATTGTCTGATTTTTCAAATGTGGGTTGTTTATAAAAGAATTGTTTAAGGCAAAATTTTATTCTTTCATCATTTTTTATTTCAAAAAATTTCATCTCATCTGATAATGGAATGGTGCTAAATTGCGGTCATTTACACGAACAAGTAAAAATTCAAATAATCTTGTTCATACTGCACGAAAAACATTTAAACTAAATTTATTTGTCAAACTACTACTTTTGACTAATTTTTTCAACAATTTTAATGCGCAATACGCAATATTGCTTTCAGCATTATCCGACTCTGTGCTGCTTTAAAAAATATTCACATGAACATTTATTTAATCGACGCGTAGAACCAGTGTAGTCCAGCTACGTAGTAGCACTTGAAATTATTCAACCATGAGTAACACATGCGTTTTTTCTATAATTTAGTTGAACTTTTATTCATTCAAGAATCTTCTTTTTAAAATCATTAAAGATATTTTTAATGCTTTTTTTCACTTCACGATTAGATCAGCTTAATCTCTAAAATCAATATTGCCATAATGATAAATGTAATTAAATTTTTCGTTGTTACTGATATGTATTTGACCAGATTTTACCATGGTATGCTTTTAAAGTTAATAATGATAATGTTATCATTTTTGAAACATACATACTGTTGAATTTAAGTACTACAGTTAAATTAATTGAAGTGAAGTAAATGCATATGAATAAATTCTTTCAATTATTTCTATGATTATTGCTAATTTCTGCCTAACTTTTTATACTTTAACATTTATTTGTATATTTACTTATTTATTTACAATTAAATTTGCTGCGCAAAAGTGAAGAATACATTATCGATCATCCACAAAATTAATTAGTTTACTAAAGGTTTTATCTAACATTTCAAAAGTGGCCAATTGAAAAAAACACCAAAGAAAAGCAAGGAAAGAAAAAATTAACTTTAAAACTTAAATTTTCTTCAGCATTCCTTTGGCGCATATGGTTGCATTGTCAAGACAATGAAAAATTTGTCTACCATCTTCAGTTAAGTAATCTTTGTGATGTATTGCATAAACAGTGCTGTATCCAATTTTTTCAAAAAGAAACTGTGAACGAATATTAGTGGCTATTGTTAATATAAAATTAAAATTATGCTGCTTTGCCATTTCTTCTGTATCTTTCAAGAGCTTTTTAGCAATTCCTTTTCCTGCAATTGAAGCGGAAACGGATATAACTTCAACAACTAGATATTTCGTTGAACCGCAACTTAATTGCTTGTCATTGTTTAAAATTCTTTGCAAACTATTCTCTTCCATTTTATTAATGAAATTTCCAATGATAGTGGCCTTTTCAGGAAAAGTATTAGCAGGGATTTTTCCCATATTGGTCGATAGTGTATGAAGAGAATTTAACACGCATGCTACCAAAGTGCCTTTATGTCTTACCAAAATTGAAAATGCATCCTTGACAGATGATTCAACTAAAAATGTTAACAAAGGCATCAGTTCGTCCGCAGTTGACTTTAACGCTTGGCTGAGGGGTTCGTTGAAAATGAAATCTTGGGAAAGGAACGATTTGATTTCTGAGACATCTTTTTCAGTTGCTTTCCGAAATTGAAATTCTTTAAACGCATCGCCGCTGCTCATTCCTAAATTAATAAAAAAAATATTTAAAAAAAAATTAATGCAACCATTTTATTCATATTTGTGATTAAATACAAAAAACTGAAATGAAAAGAAAACAATTCACAACTTTCAATTTCAACTGCTTCAACTCCAAGACACAGCAACCGACTTTCGGCTTATTGATTTGACATTACACTTGCTTTCAAATTCAAAACATCAAAAGTAATCATATCTGTTCTAATTAGAATCGAACCATTAAAATCAAACCATTAATATTGAATGATTTTTGGACATTTTTGATGAACTAGGAACTAGAAAATAACGAAGCATGTACTGATGATGTCTATCGTATAAAATTAAAATTTGAAACAATAATTATTACTCGCTATTTAAATAATTGCTAAAATTAATACTTTATTACTAAATATCGTGTTTAAATCATTAATTATTCAAATTTATGAGATATTTTTAGTTTCTATTTAAAAATGCATCACTTTCAAATACAAAATTCTTTTTTTTTATCATGAAAAATAAATTTTCAATTCACTTTTTGAACTGCAGTGGTTCTGTTACTGATATTGAATGCAGCTTCTTTTCTGTTGGTTTTTACCTTGGTTTTCGTCTCCAGACAGGCTACATGCCTTCATTTGTGGAAGTAATCGGATTATTGGTTCTCTTTGATGCACGCTTTGGTAAATTAGTGGCGGCTTTATAGTCAACTTCGTGCAGCAGATGGTGTCAACTGTACACAATCTTTGTAGACGTGATCTAAACCATTTCCAAGAATTTAGACTTCTTAAATGTTGAATATACTGCATAAGCTGCTAGATTTGGCTTCACTACGGCACACCAACTGATTGCACTAATTAATTTAAACTTTCTTCAGTTGGGCAATTCTCTGATTGGCCAGAATCTGATCTGTCAAATTTTTGCAGCCGATCTGACAACTGCTGTTGCCCTGATTTCATTGTTTTTATCATTCACTGCTGCTGCTTTTATTGATTTACAACGCTCATACTGAGCACTGACTGTCCAAATGTTCACTGTCAATATTGATGCTCGTTCTGTGGCTTTTAAAAGGAAAACAATTTTTTCTTTTCTATTATTTCTAAAATATTGATTATGGCTAATGTTATTTTCATTATTTTAAACTACTTTTCATTCATTATTCATTTTATTTTTAACATAATAAATTTAAGAAAATTTAGCTTAACTTTTTTTCACTTTCAGAATTCAGTTTATATGAAATGTTATCCACCAGTAAAAATTGCAAAACGATAATTTTGATCCTAATTAACCAGAATCATAGATTCGGCTTTTATTTGCAAAATTAACAAAATGAAATATCGTCGATATATTTAGTTAAGTAGATAACAAATGCAGACGACAATAAATTTAGACTAGACACTTGGACTGCATTGTGATATGGTATAGTAAGGGTTCTCTAAGAAACCGATAAAATGGAACATTTCATATGAGGTAAATTAAACAATCTGTTGAACATTTGACAAGAATATACTAAAACGATTTGACTAAAATGATATTATTACTTGTTCTTACAAAAACAATAAATAATGCACATTATTAATTTCACTAATCAACAGAGATCAAATTTGTAACGTCCCACTTTCCGTATGATCATTATACTTGCTGCTAGATTGTTCCCATACAATTCTGATTCTACTTTGTCAGTTTTTCTTATGCTACCTCATATTTTTCATGCCATTCTTTCTGACGATCAGCAGAACAAGCGAAAATAGAAAAAGTATTATGATCAGCTTTATTAGTGAATAAATGATGCAAATATAATTAATAATCACAGTTTTTGCACCTACAGCTGCTTACTTCCCGTTCACGCAGCTTAATTCTTTCATTTTTTTGCCGACCAATTATTCCACATCCACATTTGTTGGTTACGCAATTGACCTGCTTCTGTTGACAGAGAAGCTAATTTGTTTTTTGTCTTTGCTCATTATAGCGGTGTCTGCAAAAAATTTATCATTCACACAGCTGATAACCTGCAGTCAGTGGAGTGGTTTTCTTCTTTTTCATTGATATCTTCACTATTGATGTTATTTACAAAGGAGTTTCATACTGGTCGACCGTGATGACTTGACATGTGGTGAGTGCTCCATTAAACATTCATATTACCCCTAGGGAAGAATTTTCGGTGAAATAAAGCAAAGAAAGTGGCATTTATTAATCATCAGATAGGATTTGTTAATATAAACATAATGATTTTGGACAGACACTGTTTCCAGTGTGTTTTTATTTGCTACTTACAAATTATGCATCATCATATATGTACTATGACCCTCTAAACCATATGGTCCATAAATGCATCTAACCGCAGGGATGAGACGACATTGGTGCTTTCAACTTTTTTTTCATTTCCAAATGGCCATATTTTACTTGAAATTTTAAAACTGATGATAAACTGCAATCCAAAGCAGAATCATTATCACACTTCATTCCAACAAGCAATGGAAGCAGAGCACAAGGGAAATAGAAGGAATAAGTTCACGGATAAAATTTGCAAGCAAAAAATCTTCTACATGAAATTCTTTTACGAGAACCCAACCTTTACAAATGAATGAAATGAAAACGCAAATTTAAAAATATTCCATTCCTTAACGCAATGATAAATTAGTCATGAAAAATATCAAAAACTGAGTCTTAAGTGGTTTGTGCAAATACCGGTGCAATTTTAGATGTACCTGTATTACTGGGTTACATTTTCTATACATTTTTTTTTTGCAAATGTATACTATATACTCAGTAACTAATTATTATATTTTCTAAATAATTTTCAGGCATTTTAAAGATTTTTGTTTTTAATTTGAATGCTTTTACTTATGTTATCGCATGTGAAACACTTCAAAAAAGAATAATTTTGTGAAAATGCATCTGCACAAGGTATTGAAAGTTTGTAAGTGATAAAGTTCTGGCATAAGGAGCTAAAATGGACTGAATTTTAATTCAAGTTGCAAATTCAATCTCACTAATTTCCGCTTCGAATCTGTTAAAATCTGCGAAATATATCCGTCACAACTAGAGACAAACAAATCAAAACTTTACTACACAAAGCACGAACACACACAAAAATATATAGAATGGCGAAAAACTGGAAAGCATATTGCGAGATGTGTTTAAATCTCCCACTGTGAGATTCGTTCAGCAACACAATTTAACAACAATAAATCTCAAAGTTTTCCCATTGCTTAGTATTTGTCTAAATTTAGAAACATGATATGTTACGTTCTACACTAATCAAATAATCATTGTCTAAATCAATTGCTTAATCAACCTCATAAACTAACTAAATGTAATAACTACATTGCAATGTGCAAAAGTTCAAATGCAGCATAATACATAATCAATCAAATGAATTAGCTGATATTCGAACATGATATGCAGCAATTATAACAGTTTTTATTAAAATTCACTATTTTGTGTAACAAGTTATTAAAAGATGAAATTTTAACTGTCTAAAATACTTTTTAACAACAAAATTTATCATTTTCAGCCACTCGTTTTTGAATGGAAATTAGCTAAAATAAGTGCAAAATGTTCGTTCCAACTATGAGAGGTCCATTACTATATAAAACATTAGTCTTTTCAATAGATTAAATTGCTCCAAACTTCCTTCGTGCATAATAACTATTTGCTTTTGCAGAGATGTTTAAAAAATTATTTTCATCATTTATATACCAACTTAGGCAAATTTGGATAAACTTTTCTTTCACATGTAGTCATTGGAAATTATCATAAAGTTGCACTTCAATCATTATATTATAACTTTGCTGCGCAGAAGAGCCTTTCATTCAAGTTAACAAGAACATACTTTTAATTCTTCTGAAAATAAAATAAGGATTGCAAGAACAACAGAAATCCATACAATTTGCATTATTTATTCATCATCTATTCTTGCGTACAATTCAAAAATATCCTTCATTCAGAATCAGAGGAAGCAGAGCTGAAAACTTCCTTCAAATCCTCTTCTAAATCTTTACGCAACAACGCACCACGTATCATTTCTGCAATGTACGCGATTCGTTCATCCGGCAGCTGATTCACAACAACGGGACCGTCGATCACCAGAGGCTTTTTCCGTTTGTCCATCACGTGTGGACCATTTGGACGTTCAGCATAGTCGAGTGGCACCGGTTTTGGTCGACTGCTACGATCCAATTCTCGACGAACACGAAGTTCAGCATGCACTGCAGCATTGAGGTATTCTTCATCTAGAGCTTTAATCTTCATGCCAATGCTGCATTCCAAGATGCGCATGTGAATACGCTTCACTTCGTTCGCAGTATCTGATTCTGTGCTCAAATTAACTTTTGTATTTAACTGCACAGAAGCCTTCTTTGTGTCACGTTGAAAACGTAATTCTTTAATCCTGAAAAGATATTAACTCTTTCCACCGTTAATTTTTTCACAACACAACCCTAGTTGACAATTCATTCAATAAAGAAGATAAGATACAAAAAATAATTACGATTATTCAATAATGAGAGTAAAACAAAATTAACAACAAACTTAATGCATAAGTTATTTCACAAAAAACAAAACATTAATATTACATGCCTTTGAAGAAGCTTTTCATTTAGCTGCTGAGTCTTTGCAATCATAATTGGTAATTTGCCTTCAAGAGCTTGTCTACGTTTCTTTTCGTGCGCTTCCAACAACAAATCATATTTTATCTTCTTGTAAAGGCTAAAACGTTGCTCAAGTACTTTCATTATGGTCATACCACATTTCAATGAATTAATAACAGCACGTGAATCAACGTTTGCAAGCATTTCTTCTTCAAAATTATCATTATTCACTCTTGAAGATCCTCCTGCATTGCGACGTTTCGAAAAACGGTACCTATTTCGCGCCATCCTGAAATTTGACATTTTAAAATAAATTTAACAACATCAATAACGCCTACTACAAAAAATACTTCAAAACAATTAATATTATATGACAAACTTATTGTATGACGTGCTAAATTTATATTCCAAATGATAAGTTTCTGAATAAACAATACCTTATACATTTATGGCTTGTAAAATGACCCAGTGCGTGCCCAGAATACCAATCTTTACGTTTTAAATACAATAAAAAGAATAACAATGCCCTTTTCAGCAATGAACATAACAATGAAATGCATTACAGTTCGGAAATGAATGAGTAAATCTCGTCTGAGGCACCGCCTCTTCTACAATTCCAATTCTGCCTTTTTTTGCCTCTGGTCAATATATATATATATATATATAATTTAAAGATTACTTTTATTTTCCAGTTGCGCTTATTTAGAGCAAATTTGTTTTCAATTTACATACGTTATCAAGCATAGCATGTAAAATTTGTTATCATTATCAGTGATCATTAAAAAACAACTCAAATGTTTAAACATTGAAATACTGTATATACATGCTTTATTTAAACTCTTTTTAGTTTTCTAAAAAGTTGTACCGTATTTTATGACACAAAAATGCGTAAAGTGCAAAATTACTGTCTGTTCCTTCTTATATCTTAATTCTTGCGAAGCTTAACCATATTCATAATCCATCAACATGAAAATCATTACCATTAAAAGACTGCCAGTGCTATTGCATTTCAGAGTTATTCAATATTCCCTCTAACTAAACAGTACATTGATCGACCAGAAAATCCAATTGATTTTGGAAATATACTACCATAAAACTATACCTAAACAAAGCATTCATGTAATGGAAAAACACTCTTCATAGTTGGATATTTTAAAATATATTCAAACACTTTCCAACCCACCACATCAAAGTTAAACAGAACGATACCGAAACATTCTTGCATGTGTATAAAAAATGAGCATTCACTTAAAATTGAGTAAGAAAAAGTTAAATCAATCACAGGAAAATAAGAATAAATAATCATTGAAAGTGCTTATATAAATATATATACATAACACAACAAATAATTTGAAAAGACTAAATCATGCAATCATTAATACAGACTAAATCATAATGAACAAAATAATTTTTAAAAATTGTTCCTCTTTCATATATTTATGGCAAATCTTCTGCAAACAAGCATAACATGTTATACATTAGTTGTACAGCTAATTAAAAATAATTAAAAAAACTGATTAAAAAACAAGCACTGTTTTTATATTGTTTTCTTATATAAATGTTTTCTTTCAATTTTAAGCTGTCTGAAGGTTAACCTAAAAAGTTCATTTTATTTAACAAAAATAACAAAAAAAACAAAACAAATAAAAAAATAAAATTTTTTCAGTGCAGATTAGGAAAACTAAAATCAAAAAATCAACAATGATCAACAGTGAAACAAATATTAGTCATGGAAAAACCTATTAAATATTTGTTTCGTAAAATATATCCAACATGATTTAATTTAAAAATAATACTGGCTTAAAATAATTACCATTACTGCCAATTTATTTTATATTTAACTCTTTCACTTTCCTAAAAATGTCACATAATATATATAGCATAAATAAAGATGGAATATATTTAAAAAAAACAAGAATTTAACATCTTGTTATATTACTGTTCTTCTCATTTTATCACTGTTCATAATTTTTAACATCAATTATTTCATTTTGTTTTGTCATTAAGCTTCCTTCACAGATGAAATACAATTCAAAATTTATTTTTACTTGGAGTTATTCATATTCTCCACTTCCATATTCTCTTCTGATGCTATGTACTTCCAAATTAATAATATATACTTTCAAATATTTAGCTTTAAAGTTAAAGTTAAATATTGGGAATGAGAATTTTGCATTACAGTAAAATGAAATCAAGTTTAATTTATTCTTTGCAACAAATTATTTATTAATTATGATTATCATTCACTTAATGATTAAAATTTGAAATTAAAATAAAGTTTTACTACACAAACAAAAAAGCTGAATTTTGAAATGAGTTTTCAGTTCATTCTTTCTAAAAACGGTTTCTGTAATTATTTAATTTAAAAATGAACATTTTAGAAAAGCATTCTTTAGGCTTTTCGCTTTAAATTATGCTGTTTTTAGAATGATAATTTAATTTACATAATGTTTTCTGACACTGCAATCTGCACTGACTTTCTGACATCAGAAAAATCAGTATCTGTTTAAGGACGTGTTCTGCCAAGTTTTTCAGTCTTCATGCTTTAATGGTGCTTCTTTAGACTTAAGACTTATCCATTTGTGTATGTTCGACCACGTAAAAGAATATAATTAATTAAATATTATATGTGCAAAAAATACAAGCTTGTTACAAATTGCGCAAAAGTTCACATTCAAATGAATCCAACGAGCGAAGCTTTTGAGTGGATCAAGTGATAAGGCTAGTTAAATAAAAATATCAGGCTAACAGGGGAAGCTGTTCTGAAAGAAATGTCCAATTTTATAACATACTTTTGTTAGAAATCACTTTATGATTTTATTTCATTGGTTTTCATGCCGGCTAAATTTCATTAGTTGCTGTTGCGATGAGTTTTATTCGTTGTCGCAAACCTAAATTTTTACTAGTTGTCATTGTAGACATTGTTTTCTTGCATGTCATTGTAATGCGTGCTATTTGTCAAATTTTGATTTCATTTTAATGGTCAGTTTTCTGATATTCAAAGCTTTACTAGTGCGATGGTCGATTTCGGGACAACTTTTCACCGTTTAATTTTACTGGTCATTGAACTCGCTATTTTATTGGACCATCGTGGGTAATTGGCAAATGACTTCGGCTACTTTATTAGCTAACTATTCTGATAAGTGATTGGGTGAATAACTTTGCCATTTGATTAGCTATTAAGCTTTGATCAAGGATTGGGTAATTGTTGTTTATCAAATCTATTCTAAATATGGGTGCATTTCCATTAAATTACCTTATATGGACATAAAAAAAACTATTTTTTAAAACACAGCTTTTTAAAATATGATGTTAGCTATCTTTCTTTGCGTTTAAAAAATTGCATATTTTTTGTGTATGTTGTTAAGAAGAGCATTTAACAAAATGTCTTGTAATATTCGAATATGGCTTTAAATAAGTGGTTATCTTAGTCAATAACATCAATGATTCTTAAGTTTTAAATTTCATTGTTCACATAACTTGCTTTTGTAATTTTATTTCTTCACATCTGTGCTAATAAGCAGACCGCTTTGCACAGAAACATTTCAGCTTTTCGCTACATGTATGCATAGTACACATAGTATACTACAATGCAAATGTATAGTATACAGCATCATGTTACAGCAACAATCAATAAGGATCAGCAACAACTAACAAGCAATGAAAATCAACAATAACCAACAATAAATAAGATCAACAACAAACAAGCGTGAACTATAATACAATATATACAATAAGTACAATATATACAATAAGTACGATATATACAATATATGACAAAGACAAACTATACAATCATAAGGAATAAAAAATAAATACAACAATAATGAATGAAATATATGCAACAATAATAAACAGTGCAAAAGTCTACAATCGTAGTGGTTTCGGAGCATGATACGATATTGCACTCAAAAAATGCTCAACACCAATTTCATTACGAACCAATCTACACGTAAGCGCAGCTACCCGTCGCTGCTGAACTCCGTAAGCTGCGCTACGTCTTACGGAGCCCCTTCCATGCGTATAGCCATCATCTATTTGCCGCACCACCGTCTCAGTCTTACCCTGTTCATCAAGGATAAGTTGTAAAAACTGATAAAACCACAGGTGGTGCTTTCGTGCTCTTTTGCTCATGCGGCTGTGCCAACCGTCCAGATGGTTGTTGATCCGCACAGACACACCATGAACGTTCCAAAGCGGAATTTTAGTGGCCGGAAGCCACTCTTGCTGGAAATATTGGAACAAGGCTTCCACTTGACCCGACGTCCCAACATTTATGATTTCGAAACCCGCCGGTACAAGGTGCACCGGCAAAAATGCTAATGCCATCAGCATTTTAACCTTTTTTCTTACCTCCTGATTATTAATATAATCAGTTCTTAAGCCAAGCCGGCCGACCTGCCGAAGCACAGCTTGGCAAAAGTGGAAGAAACAACCCTGCACCCGGGTGTTGGGAAAGTTGCCTGGAAAAGTCGTGATCAGGGCTATTTCGAAATTGCACACAAATTTTGCCGGTTCAAGTTGAACGCCAACTTCTTCCGCTTTAGAATGGAGCACTTCAAATATCCGGCTATACGTTGGCAGATCTTTCCTAACAGTCAAACAATATACGACGGGCAGCAGTTTACGCCTCAGGAACACATGAAGGGTAAACAACTGCTGGTACCAGGAGGGGGCAATCTTAAACGTCCCATCCCCGCACCAGCAGTTACTCTGAGCCAGCAGCCTCACACCATCCTCGGTGGCAAAAATTAATATATCATTGGTCGGCTAATGATACATTAAAAATTGCGCACCAGATTTCGTTGTTGTCTGCTCGGCAGTAAGCTGCAGATCCTGCTGCCTGGCCGGAAGTGGTGGGTATCTCTTTAAACGGCTATAATACATTGTATTCCGGGCCTGCTCCTACGTTGGAAAATACGCGGCCGTTTCTAGGCTGGTGGAGGCATTGCTTGCCAGCTCATCGTAAATTTTTAATACCGGCCTTGGATCCTCTGCAGCCAGCCTCTTCAGTTCATTTACTTGCTGCTGATGGTAGAATGCATGGGCATCTACTCGGCAGCCCGCTGCATGCTCACCGATTCTGATGACTTGTGTGGCATCAAGGTTAGTATAGGCTTGCCAGGGCAACCTCGCGTTCCCTAAATTGGAAACGAAATTGCAAGCTCATAATACTACACAATAATAATAATAATAATAATAATAACGTGCTATAATAAAATAATTCTGTTTACTGATGCACATATCCAACATTTGTCATTGCAATTCGTCCGCTTGAGGGTGTAACACCTTCCTCTGTACACTAATTTTTGTTGGTTCCTTTGATTAGAAACAAACTGAATTTCATCTCTCTTTATTAATAAAAACTATCAGATACGAAGCACTGAACTAGATAGAAAACACGGAAAATAAATTTAACGGTTTTGAACTCCGTTTTAAATAACCATTTTGCAACATTTAGTTTTCATTTCTCATCTTATCTACAATTTAAGATCAACTTTTGTGATATTCGTTGTGGCGCCAACGCCTTCTGTTGATGCTGACAAAAGAAAATTAATCACACACAAATGGGGCTCAAATGCTGAAATCAAAGTATGCAATGTCCACTGAAGAGTGAATTTGAAACAGCATTAATAGCTTTTCTGCTTGGTGCTGTCCATCTCTCTTCTCCGCTTTCAAGTGCTGTACTTTTATCCATCCGCGTTGATAAATACTGTTTCAAAGAATGTCAACAAACAGTTGTTTCGCTCATCAGATAAATTACGTTTTAGCTAGCAATTATATGAGATTTATGCATAAGATGCTTTTCCGTTTGTCAGAAATTTTTCTGAAGAGCAGCTAAGGGCTATTCAAGTACAAAGGGGAAACGTAAAATTGATAAATTGTCCACAACTGCAGTTTTCGGCTAAAACTAGGAGTGGTGATTGCTGAATGTTAGCATCGAAATACTTTCTTGATTTTATCTTCCTGTTCTCTGAAAATGTTTCTAGTTGGGAAAAGAATTTAATCTTTCCAATCTTTATTTCGCTCCTGTTCACAAGAATTAGTTTTTCTTCTGATGTATCATTTAAATAAAAAATAAAATCTGGAATTTTGTTTAAAATAAATATTTGTGGTTATACATTTTGTGTAAATAAAATAATGGATAAATGCATGGAAATTTTTTCGAAATCCATGCTCACGTATAACCACGTTCAAATGTAATTTGAAATGCAACATCAAGCACATCAGCTACATCATAGGCGCTGCTTTTGATGCGGAATGTTTAAATATTTCGTTATCATTGAAATATATACACTGAAAGGTTGCAAATGGAAATGAGAATAGATGGCAATTTAAGTGTTCACCAATGCACTAGTTGGTTTTGTTCAGATGTTGAAACAGAAAGTTTACAATCTACACCAAATATATAAATAAATTTGTTTTTTGATTTGTAAATAATATTACAGATTTTTAATTTTTTATTTAAATAAAATATACGAAGGAAAACAATAACACTGTTGAAAGAAGTCAAAACTTTCTAAAGTTGAAAATAAAATTCTTTGATTGCTAGCAAGAAAGTTTTTCAGAGAACAGTTAGCCTGATATTAAAAAAGTATTTAAATGCTAATAAATTAGCAGTTGCCATGGCTAGTTTAAGCTGACAACTGCAGCTGTGGACAATTCATCACTTGTTGGTTTTTCCATTGTATTACAATCGCCTTCAGCTAATCATCAGAATATTTTCTGACAAACGGAAAAGCATCTTTTGCATAAATCTCATTTAATTGCTAACTGAAACTCAGATAACTGATCTCAGATAAATAAATCCGCAACCGCGTTCAATCTTCTAATTCCACTGCTGTCTTATCAGTGTTTGAAAATGGGTCTATCACCCAATCTGGAATCTTCATTGTGAGAAAATCTTAAAATCGTTCTTGCATGTCCTTTTGTAGCACAACTAAATGATCACAATAGACTTGAATGCTATCATCGTGCAGTTTTTTCCATTTTCCCTGAGCGCAGCAGCGCTTGGAAATTGGTAAAATTCTCTACGCCAAAGTTCTTTAAGTTCGAACAAAGCCAGCTTTGATGGCAGATCTTGTTTTGATTAGATTCAGTTCACTTCTTTGCAGTTGCAGATTAAGTTCATTAAACTTGAAAACTAAATCAGTCATATATTCTATGTCACTTTTACATTGCTTCAAGCTGCCTCTCAGTGAAGGTTCTTTGTTATCAAAGAATTCCAAAATGGTTTCAAAAAGATCACAAAAAACGACTTAAATAAATTACCTTTCAACAACCACCGGACTTCAGTGTAAATCAGCAGGCGATTGAATTTTTCGTCATTTTGTTCGCACAACTGGCTGAATAATCTGTCATTGAAAGAAATGCTTCTGATTTTGTTTATTATTGCTGCAATGACGTATCCCAAAGAGCAATGCAAACGTTCAGTAATGTGTTTTGCGACTAGATGTTATCGGCGAATCGCGCAATGCACTGCCAGTACATCCGTAGCTGAATTTTTCAGTTGCGCAATGAATTTACGGTGGCAGCCTACCATTGCCGGATCGCCATCTGTTGAAACCGTTAACAAATTGTTACTATATAAAAGAAAATTTAAATTTAAAGAAAAAAAAGAGGATTGCTTACATTGCTTACAACTTGCTTGAAAATGTCTCAGCGTTCTGATGTATTCAACCGGGAGAATGGATAACTCAAAAGTCGATGTTGACGACAATACTCGATCGCCTGAGCGTCAGTGGACTGTATTATTCTTTACGCGGGGGAGATCAACTTTATTTGATTGGCAAACCGTTAATTAATTCCGTTCGTTTCCGAACGTGAAGAGAGAACAAAGGAGTAACGGACAGACTTTATTGAAGATTCGACAACAGACAACAGTGTCAACAGATACCAAAAAATTCTCCGAGAGTCGGAATCCGAAATAACGCTAACCAAAATAGCACAATTAAGGTGACAAGATGATACACGCGCTAAGTTCATGTAATGCATATATGTATATATGCAGGAAAATGTTTGTGCCGCTGAATAGACGCCGTTCTTCTTTTTTAAATCGGCCATTGTAATTATCATTCTTGAATTGGCACCTACGTTTTTTTCCTTTTGATCTTGACTTTCTTTTAATTGTTAGCGCAACTGTAACCGTTACAGATATTTGTTATGATGAGATTCTCGTGTTGCGTGAATTTGTCGAGGAATCCAAAAATGCTCGTTGCATCGAATATTTCGTTATAAAGATATTCGTTGTAATGGAATTTGTAGTAATATCTTGCTATTCGCTGTGTATTTGTCTCGTAATGCCCATGACCCGCTCTACGACAATGGAGCCAGTAGAAAGTGAGTGAACAGTGAACTAGGAAACATGTTACACAACCAGCAAAAATAATACTGATTGATCATGTTTAATCAATAATTTAAAAAATGAGCATAAAAAACGTAGCTTCTATGTTAGTTCTGAATTAATAAAACGATATTATAAAAATGACCGCTATTTCAATATAATTCTGTTTTTCTGTGCTGTTATGTATTTTATTTTATAAACAGGCAAGATTAATTTAGAATGAAAATTAGACAATTTTAAGCATAAATTTTATTTTGCAATTTAATTTCTTTAACAGTAATATATAATAATAGCATCTTTTAAAAACTTTAAAATTTCTTCTTGATTTTCATATTACTATTTTAAAGTTTTCTTTTTTTTGTCTTTTCATGTTTACAAATTGCAATACATGTATAGCTTGAAAAATATTCAATGAAAATTTCTTAATTGAAGAAAAAAATTTGATCACTTTTTAAATGCACGTTTATAATTTTAAAGCTGTTTGTACATTTTGTAATTTAATTTTTCTTGATGTTTACTTTTTGGTCAGTTGAAATTTCCATGCAGGTACAATTTCGACTTGGTTCATCAGTAATGAGTGTCGATTTTTAAAATAGTAATTTTAGGCGAAATCATAGCGTAAGTGGTTTGTACAATTTGTTTCAGAAGTCAGATTATCGAAAATATTGAAGTTCATTGCACTGTTTTATGATTTGGCCGTTTGTCAGTCACATAAAACACTTTCCACTAATTAAAATAGCTTGAAATTGTGTTCATTGTCATTTTTATTGTTTGAAAATAAATAACTATAACTGAAATTGATTGTGTAATGTAAAAGTTAATGTTTTTCTGAACAACAACAAGAGCAGTTAATTGTGTTATCATTGACTTATTTTTTGTCATTTAAGTGCATGCCAGATGTGTTGTAAATAAAATTCTTTTTTCTCTCATTGAACGTGTGAAATGGGCAATCAGATGGATCTATGAAACACTGTTGCATTAGAGAAATGTTAATTTCCTCTCGGAAATATTTTGTGAAAATGTTTTTTTGTTATATATGGTGAAAGAGAGTATAAAAATATGTAGTTCGAATTTCCACTTTTATTTCGTGATAATTTACCGTTCAGGTCAACGAACGGGTTACTGTATTGTATTGTGTTGTGTAAGACAGGTGCTGATTTGTTTGGAAACAAAAAAAATGGATACGCGTTTAGCAGTTGTTGTTCGGTTGTGCAGAAAGCAGTATTGTGAGAAAAATTGTCCCGCATCCTGCATGTCCTCTGTCTGGTTGGCCTGTGACCGGGCGAAGCAGCTCTGGCCGGTACCGACCAAGGCCGCGCTTTTGCCATTGCTGTAAACTTCTGCTGTACGTCGTTCAGCATTCGACGAAATACACGCTTCAGATCAGGTGGCAGCAACGGGTGAGGCACGGTAGACTTTTTATCCTGCTTTTCCAATGCATCTCTCAGTTTTGTTTATTTTTTTCATTTTTGTATATTTTGGTAATTATTTCTTTTCTCTTTCTTCTTTTTTTACATACTTATTGTTTTTGTTCGATGTTTATTTGAGGTTCGGCATACGTTTTGCCACCAGAATTGATGATTAACAATGGCAGCGCCATGGGTGGTGAAATTTTGCCTCAGCTTGTCAAAATTAATTCTTTCAGCTCAGCTCCGATGATTGAGACTGTCTCGGCGTGTCCATTTACAACAATGACATGGTGCAATCAGGAAGCTTGGGCTGATTTGGGTCTCGCCATAGCTGGATTCATGTCCAGAACCACAATATGCCGGTATGGTGTCGATTGATTTGATTTTATAATAATTTTCATATTTTGGCAACAATTTCGTCAAATAATGTATATATATATATATAGTTTCTTTCCTTTTTAAGCAAATATGTACCTGAAGAATCATGTGTAGGACAGTCGTTGTTGCATTGCACAGACACACTAGATCCTACAACTCGGAAAATGTTGCTCGCCTTTGCCCAGATGGTAATATCTTGGTGTTACGATAGTGGCAAGCGGCTTGCTGGTAAATTAATTATATGAACCGTCATGATAGATACGGGAGTAGTTAATTTGTTTTTTTTCTCGTGTTTCGACCGTATTTAGAATTGAACAGTCATTCGTCTTGCATCAGTTTGGCAATGGTCGACGTGGTTACCGATCGAGATTGCTTGTCGGACATTATCCCGCCTCCGACTTTGACTCGTCAAAGTTCAAAGAATACGGTCGACAGTTTTTCATTATTCAACGTTCTCAGCAATTTTGTCGGCAGGTTTGTTTGTCGAATTAATTCAATTCGTTTCATCTTCTTAATATTTGTTCCCCGTTTCAGCTATCAAAGTAGCACGATAATTTGCATTTACGACACGATCCGTATGGAATGCGGTGACGAAGCGGCAGAACTGAGTCTGGGACCCGCAGTGGAAGAACTGCTACCCCGTTCTCAGGCGCCAGTTGTTTTCCACCAACCGACTTCAACTACCGAAACCGTGGTTCGGACGCTGGATGAAGAGAACGTGAACGCGTCGGTTGTCGAATTCCAAATGATCCAATCAGAAAGTCGTCAACATGTCCAATCGGATCCAATGCGAACTTCGGGCGTCGATCAGCAGCGTCCGTCGTTTCGTGGCTGTTTGATTTTGATCTTCTGCTTGATGCACTTTTACAAATCATTATTGTAATTTAGCACTAAAAAAATCATCAGATATATTTTCGTATTAAAATTTGTCGTTGTGAACGACTGATTAATTGATTGAGAACGCTTGTTCGCTTTTCGGTCAGTTTTTTCTACATAATATATGCATATAAGTTTTCTTCTAATTCAGATGTTATTTTGTTTTTTTGTGCCCCAAAAAAAACAAAGCCACATTGGAAAAGCATCGAAATGAACACTGACAGTTTGGTGGACATTTTCGCAAACGAGGGAAGAAATCGAATGCAACTGCTGCTCGGTACAGACGAGACGACCGAACTGGCGACGAGTGTGATGTTCAATTTGACAACGCAGGTCTGTGGGAACGGCGGCTGCGTCACGTGGGTCCGCAAGGCGCCGTTGGAAGCGTTGCCGCTGGTGCCAAGCTGGGATCCTAGGCCCACGGTGGCAGTGTTGAGACGGATCGAGTTCGTATATTTGGACGGTCGAGCCGAACTGGTCAGGTTCCTCAATGCGATGCACTCGCTCGGCGACGTGGTCGACTGCCTTGTCATCGACGGCTTACAAGCTTACTGCGACAAGCACCAGCGGGCAAGCTTTGCCGGCCTGTTGGCCACGGCCGACGACTTGGCCAACTGGATCGGTGACCGGCGACCGGCCGGCCGCTGTCCGGTCGTTTCACCACCTCCGGTGATCGTCTCGTGTTCACTGCCCGAATCCCAACATCCGGCGCTGAGAACGGTCGCAGCTATTTATACGGA
Organism: Trichinella murrelli; assembly: GCA_002221485.1. Classification (NCBI taxonomy): domain Eukaryota; kingdom Metazoa; phylum Nematoda; class Enoplea; order Trichinellida; family Trichinellidae; genus Trichinella; species Trichinella murrelli. Next base: position 923,525 of record CM008133.1, read on the forward strand.
CCACTTGATCGAGTTGAAACGAATCCACAACGACAACGTCGAAATCCATCGCAACGGCAAACTGTGCTGCTCGATCACCGTCGACTCGGACAAGCGTATTTTCCAAATTCAACAAGCACCAACCACAACAGCACATCAATTTTCCCACCCAATAAATGATCCATCGACCAATTGAAAAATGAATAATCAAATCAATTCCAATTGCATAGTGTTTGTTTGTTGTAAAGGAAATCAAAACAACAATAACAACAACAACAACAACAATTGAATAGCACACGCTCGCCAATAATAAATATCCAAAGCACAAATAATAATAAACATTCATTGGTCAATGTCACGAAAAGCATACTAGTAATAACATTATTATTACTGCTATTACTTGCTTACAGCATTCATTGAAAAATGCAATAAAAAATATGGCACAACAAAAAATATAAATGAAAACAATTTCAAAATAAATATAACATTAGCAGCAACAAGAATAAAAATGAATTAATAAAACTAACTGAATTGATACGATTGTGATAAAATAATAAATAATAACAATAGTAGTAGTAGTAGAACAGAATAAGGCCCCAAATTGTGATCAAATCAATCAATATCTTCACTGTGCTTATATTCGGCTTTGTACAACGGCTGGTCGTAATATTTTCCCCGTTTGAAAAAACCACACTAAAAAATAATAAAAATTACAAATGAATCGCACACAGACACACAAATATGATTAATTAAGAGCGAGATCAAAATTGAACGTACTTTCCACAAAAGGACAGTAATCAACATGAGCAAAAATATGCCGCCTAAAACAGCCAGTATGATGATCCAAAGTGGAATTTTCAATTTTTCTTCAATCTGAGGCATGTCCGGTTGCGCTCGAGTGACCGCGGTCGCTTCATTATCCAAATAGTTGGTCTCTTCAATTCCTTGCCTTCGATCGACCTCAATCCACGCCCGAGATTCAACAAGAACATGATCCACATCTCGATAATCCTACAAAAAAGAACCGAATTACAATTTAAAGAAAAAGTAAAAGTAAAAAATTCACAGCACTTCAACAAATGTACTATTCCACAGTCTGCTGAGAATTCGAATTGTAGCCGTGATGTTCGGTTCCAAATGATCAATAATACATCGAATTGGAAAACACTTGGCAGTTCTTTTTTCTGGTTGTTTGTTACAATTCTATTTATTTAAAAAAAATGAAAACTTCATTCATCAGTTTTACACTTTTTAAATGAACTACAAAAAAATATAAATACCACAACAACACGCTTGTAAGTTTCGCCATCGATGTTGACCACCTCTTGTCGAATACGAAAATCACGCAAAGATTGAACAAACTGCAAGGCGGTGGTGGTGTATTTCGACGACAACTTGCGTGTCGGCTTTTCCAATTCAGACATTCCATCATCATCTTCAGCAGATCCAATCTAAATTAAATAATTGAAATAAAATCATTTTCAAGCATTGCAATGAATTTAACAATTGAAAAAATGAAGAAAATCAATCAATCATACTTTGACATCCAATGGATTGACGTGCTCTGCCATCAAGTCTACATAACAATTACGCGTTTCTGTAATCTACGAATAATATAATGGATTAAGACAAACAGATATATATATATACATGTGATCCTCTCTTCTTACAGCACTGCCAGGTATGGGCAATTCTATAACTGGTGTGTACATTAAATAGAGTGCCCATTTTCCGCGTGCGTATGGACTGTAAATTTGATGCGGATGTTCAATCATAACGGTCACATCGCTCACTCCCCACGGGCCACTATTTTTCACCTGAAAATTTGTTTCCATTTTCATAAATTTTCCCAAACAAACAATAAATTAACAAACAAATATTACCAAATATGTGTGAATAACTTGCGGTCCAATGTCTTCTTCATAAAATACGGAAGATTCACCAAATACTTTTCCGCCGAAATAAACCAATTTCGGTTTGGAAATGCCAACAATTTCCAGTTCGGCTTTCTTGATCACCTTCACAGCCACTTTGCATCTATTGTTCGACTCGTCCACTTCGATGCTTGTGCTATTAACAAACGATTCAAATACCAACGGCTTCCCCAACGTTTCTGACCTTCCTCTGGTCAATTTAAACTTCAGTTGAAAGACTACCTATATATATATATATATATATATATATACAGATAGAGTAAATAAATGAACCAATTTAAATTCAACAAATTAAAAAAAATTAAAATTTGCAAACGAACTTCAGCATTCGGCTCAAGTGGATTTCCAAGCAGTACTTCGATCAGACCATTTTTCAACTTTCCAAAATTCAGCAAATTGTGCGATTTTTGCAATAACATTGGTCTTTCCAGTTCATTTTCGTTGTATTTGACGAACAACGACGATTCGTAAGCTCTTTCACCTTTGTTCGTCACTCTGTAATGCAAGTCCAGTTCATCATCTTTGCCAACTTGCTTGACGTACATATCCGAAGATGCTTCTCTGAGCAAAAGAAAAATGCTTACAAGTCGAAAAATTTCTACAAGGTTGGTTGTTTTTTTTACTTGGCTAAATTAACCAACAAACAATTCAAAACAAGATCACTGATACATTGATCATCATTTCCGCATTTTTTGTTAAATTCTAGCTATAGAATAAAAAGAAAAAATTATTAATAATGAAAATTTAAATAGAAAAATGCAAACCGTAAATTCCGTTTGGGAGCCTATTTTGTCGAGCACAGGATAATCGTTTATATTCGGAATTGTTGATAGGGGAGAAGTTGCTGGCTTTGGCTTATCAGTTAGCAAAGCAACAGAAAATACAAATTTCAATGGATTCAGCCAGTCACGATTGGTATCCTGAATAAAAAAATTATGCATAAATTCAAATAAAACTGAACTATACATATATAAATATATACTCGGATAAAAAGTTCATGCTGTTGAATTTGAGCGGAGTCAACAGCACCACGCCCGCATGGCCATTCTTTGTAATAATTGAATTTTCCAGAAAATTCTGCTCTTTTCAAAGCTGAACCGTGACGCAAAACTTCCAAACGGCAGAGCAAAATGTTGCGCGTAAAATCCAACTGCGAACCAATCGTCTGACGTCGGATGCGTAGTTTGGTACGAAATTTAAAACTACAAAAATATAAAATGCAACATACAGTAGGTATAATAATATTTTTTCGATTATAAAACTGGAAAAATATCCCTATAGCAAAGCGGAAATAAAGAAATATTTTACCAAACTTTTTCCCAGTAATTCTTACAGCGCTGATGATCCAAATCAATTGGTTTCAAATCTTCCTCTTCAACAGTAGTCACAATGTGCACTATAGGCCTAGCTCTTAATAATAATAAATAATGAATAGAACAGTGTTCAAATCAGTCAAATATGTATATTGTTGGTTTTTTATTTTCAATGGAATATTTTCAAACCTGAGCAAGATGGCCATATCAGATTTAAACGCACCAACCAACAAATCAGGATAACCGTTGTTGTCCATGTCCAAACCGCCGGATAAAGACCATCCGAAAGTTTGGATTGGGTTCAACAACGGATTGGTAATTTTCAATTCATTTCCTCGAATAATTTGCATCGGTTTCGAATCAAACGATTCCGCAGAACTTCCAAAATAAATATACACCGCACCACCTCCTTCATCGTAAGGAGCCCCAACGGCCAAATCTGATGAAAAAAGAAAGAAAGGAAATTTAAAAAAACACATTTAATAATAATGTAAAATTAAAAAACCGTTGAAATTATCTTCGTTGAGATCTCCCAAATTTGCCGTAGCCGCACCGAACATGCTGTCCATCGATCCGGACAGACGAATCGGCTCTTTGAAAACGAACTTGTTTTTATCCGATGGCTAAATTAAATTGATAATAGAAATTTAAAAGATAAAAGAAAAATAATAATTTGAAAAACAAACTTGAACTTTTCCCGATGAAAAATAAACGTACACTCTTCCACCAGTTGGTTTCGTTGAACTGAAGTTGTAGTGATAGGGTGCTCCAACTATGAGATCGTCAAAACTAAAAAACAAAAAAAGAAAAAATTTCATCAGCGAAATAAATGATTGCACACAATTAACAAATCAAAAAAAAAAAACTCTAACCCATCTTGATCAATATCCATCACGGTGATACTGTAACCAAAACCCGAAGCGAAAGATTCATCACCGGTTAAATTCATATGGTCGTGGAAAAGTCTCAAAGCGCTGTACTGGTCGACAGTGACTTCTTTGTAGAACGGCAAAAAGTAGACCGCGCCCGTGTCGTTGCATCTTGGACATCCGGCCACAAGGGTAAAATTGCCATTCGGTTTGAAATTTTCGTGCGCAAATCCGAAAATACCCACCGCTGTTGAATATCCTTCAAAGTGAAAATTAATGATTGATTTTCTTTTTAAAGTGAAAAATTAACTGGATGCTGAACAAAATTCCCCTACCAAAGTAACTGTGCGCTTTGATCACATTTTCGACAGTGTGGTTACCTCGAACCATTGGAGTCCATCTCGCATGCAGTGTAGAAAGATGTTCATCAATATCTTGGGCAAACATTCCGCCAATCCATCTGCTCGCTCCTGGCAAACCCGTCGCAATAACTTGATATTTCTGGGAAAAAAGACAGAGAAAGAGAGTGTGTGTGTGTGTGTGTGAGAGAGAAAAAAAAGTTTCAATTAAAATTGAATAAATTTCCATAAATAAACCTCATCGAGAGTAGCGCTGAAACCTTCTTGACAAACACTGTAATCGTTGTGGCGATTTTTTTTCGTAAAAAATTGACAAGTGCGAATGCGTTTCACATGTGTGAGGTCATTTTTAAGCAAAAAACAAGCACCTTCAATATAAGCTGCCGATCCGTAAATTAAATTTGGCGCACAAACCTTAAGTAAATGGAAAAAACAGTTTTCTCAAAATGCAAAAATCAAAAAATAATCGAAAACTGCAAATCTCACCAATACACGACTGCCACGCCCTGAACTACGAATGGTCGAACCCAACCACTGATGATCTTTAGTATAAATATCCTCCGGACGAACTTTATTCGGTGCTGCAATGGAAAATTTCAATTATGAAAAAAAGAATATTTTTTTCCGTCTGATTCGAAAATGAAAAATTTACCATGTTTATAGAAATCAACTTCATCAAATGCAAATGAGGGATATTCCACTCGACTGTTTTGGCACCATTTCGATGTGGGCGTTTCACTGACATTGTTGAACACACTGTTTACAGGGCAGGCAAACATCGCGCCAGCATGCTTCGTACCCACTTGACCAGATTCTGCTTTCGGAGCACCAATTAAAATGCTACAATATTTTCTTATTAATAAATGCAATTGAAAAAAAAAAACAAACAAAGATATGCAATTATTGAACTTTTAATAAATGGTATGTTCATTTATCGTCCATTATACTGACCTGTCTTATTGAACATCTGCTTCGAAATTTATATGAATCACTTTTCCAAAAAAAAACATGCTATGGCTAATTTTCAAATAGAAGCTCAGAAATAAAATTACAAAGTAACAATTCTCATTTTATGACCGTTTCTCGAAGTGATTTTTAAAGTTCTTAAGCAAATAGTACATCTTGCATTCCATTCAATGAATTCATAAAAACGCTCACAATGAGAGCTAGTTTTCAAATGTAAATAATGATAATAATAATTATTATTCTAACAGCAGAACTTTCGAACTAATATCTCATTTTGTTAAATCACGTCACATTATTCTCGTTGTTTTTTCAAAGTGAAAATTTAATTTGAAGAAATGGTTAATTGTTTAAAAAGAAATTCCATTCTAAAAGAAATAAAAACTAAACTGATCAATAGCATATTGCTTGCTTGGAAAATTTTTTCCTGTTGTAAAGACGAAGCAAATTCAACAACGCCGTTTCAATTTAACAATACGTCAGAAATCACGGCAATGAATCATCACACACACGCGCGCGCCAGCAAACACAGGAAGCTGTGAAAAGCATTTTTAAAACAAATCTTCAACCAGTTTCAATTTTCCACTTGGATTTGAATGTCGACATAATTGATAAGCATAATAATTTTTTCCCAAAAAAAATTATTTTACTTACATTGTCTGAAATTGAAAAAAGCTGCAGTACAAAACTAATCTACTATGATATACAGAAAAGTGCTTGTTTGTGTGAGTGTGAGTAAAAATTATAAATATTGTCAAGAGCAAAAAAATGAAACAAAACTACAAATAAAAAATTAAATCAATAAACGGAAATTTAATCTGTCATAAAAATGCATAGCAGCTGTGGAAAAGCGGAAGCGAAAATGAAGCGATCGATTTAAAATTAGTGAAATAAGGTGCAGCTCAAAATTAAGCACAAACAATTCAAATTATCAATCGATCCTTTTCATTGCGGATCAATGGAACCAACTTGACTCTGACCAGCGTCTTGGTCAAAGTGACAAAATCGTCTATCTATATCTAATGGGCAAAACGTCAAATCAATCTTTCCCTAATTGGCATTCGAACCAAGGACGCCTACACCAACTATCGCACAGTCAACCCATTACTGTCTCATCAATAATAATAATTTACAGTTCAAACAAAAAAAAAATTATTTGAAATTAATTTTTAAAAAATATAATCATATTTTAATAAAAACAAACAAACGAACATTAACGCAATACTTACAGCGGTTCATCGCCTTTCATATGCTGAGCGACGGCGAAACCAAAATAAGTATCTTTGGGGCCAATTTTGTACACAGGCATGTCTGTATCCAAATTGAACGCCAGAGAATATGTACAAAAATTTAATATATGCAAAATTATACAACTCAAATAAATGGATTCCGAATCCATGAGTACAAAAAGGACAACTATTAACAGCGCTGCTCCACTTTCTCCGATCAATTGAAGCGAAAAAACTACAGTAATCAATGGTCACTAAGAGAGTTTAAGAACAAAAAAGTACTACAAAAAGAGACAAAAATTGCTTTCATTTATCTGAAAAAAAACATCCATCTTAAAATTATCTTTTGATGAATAATGCAAAACATTATTGCACACTTTATAATCGAAATTAAATATTCAGCAATTATTCAAATATGAAACTGCACGAATGCAATGCAAAAATAATGATTTAAAAAAAATTTACATCTTTACAATTATTACATTACTATTTATGTGTTTCTTTTTTATTTACAGTAGTTGATTTTTTTATTCAAATTTTCACATTTCTTTATTATTTCAAAGTATCTTTTGAACAATTATCATTTTGAATGCATTAAGAAAATACAGTAACTGAATACACTGATTATTTATATAATCAATGATCAAGCTGCTTCAAGTTTCAAATTCTTACTTGAATTTTTTGCTTTTAAAAATTTCATAATAAATTTAATTTAAATGAAAGAAAATTTTCATAATAATTTATTGGTGAAAATTTACACGTACAATTGACGTGAGCAATTTACAAAAAAGTGCAATTATTAAAGTTGAGAAAATTTACCTGAATTGCACCTTGTTTTACAGATGGTTACAGTGTGAAACTTGCTTTGTTTCGAATTGATATCATCTGGTAAGCATTTACTCCATATTAGGGGTTTAAAATTATTGAGATTTTAGGAATTTTAAGTGATTAAAACTTGAAGGCAAAATTGATTTTATACGAAATAATAAGTTATATAATAATCTGAAATTCTTACACCATTAGTATGTGAAATGTTTAGTTGTTTCAATTGCAATGTTATTCTTATTAAAAAAAAACAGCAATTCCATACATGAAAACCAGAGATTTATTTCAAAATGTTAAGATTGTTTTATATCGTAATAGCTGATTTCAGTTACCATGCTGTCTTCCATGTTAAAGGATTATCAGTCGAAGCAAGCGGTTCAAAAAGAAAATCTAGGTAAATGGTTTTACTGCAAGCAATATAGATTTTAAAAAAAAGGTATTTTAAATTTTAGAAAAACGAAAAAATGAAACTTTACAATCAGCTATAGCCTTGTGCGACAAGGTTTCCGACGATTTGAATAATCAGTGAGTAGTATGTATACCGTTGTTTTCATTTTTAAAAATAATATTCAATTTTTTGAAGGGTTGCTATAGCATATTGCAATCAGAAAAAAATAGATGCTGCATTAAAGATATTTCAGAAGAATTATAATGATTTTCAAAAAATGTGCGTAGAATGGTCCAGTCTGAGCAACAAAATAAATGATCTGTTAAAGGTAATAATTCTACTATTCAAAATATACAATGCTTTTCAAGCAGCGTTGAGATTATGAACTTAAAAGAAACGTTTTCATATTGTATTTATTTTTTTAATAATAAAACAAAATATAATGCATGTGCTCGTAGAAACATTTTTATATTTTATTTATTGCAGATTATGATGTTTTTACAATATTCTTATGGTTTTTTAAACTGGAATGTAAACTAAATAATCCCATATATTATGAAAAATAAATATTCACTAATTTATTCGCTTATTTTTGTTGTAAAATTAAATGGTTAGCTTGTACATATTTTACTTATATCTATAATGAAAAAAGAATATTGTAATAATTATATATTAACTTTAGATATTTACTTTTTTTTTAATAAAGCAATAAATAATATATAAACAGTGTAACATTTTAGAGGTTAATAGTTAAAACGAAACTTATTGAAACGGTTAATGGTTATAACGGAAATTCTAAATCCTCATCTTATTATAAAATTATTTTTATTGACAATAAGTTAGTTGTATGGATTTTTCGAATTGCAATAAATAAAATGTCAGTTATTTGGGTGGGATAAGTTAAACTGGTTTAGTGAAGATGAATGAATATGTTGGACATTTCAATTAACTGTAAATTGCCTGTAGATTTGGTCTACTTGGGGACAAATTTTCACCGCCTAATTTTACTGGTCGTTCAACGTACTATCTTATTGGACCTTCAATTCGTCGTCTTATTGGTTTTTCTTATCTAATTGCTCATTGATTCAAACTCTTCAGTTGTGATTTGCTGCAATATTTTTTCATTTCATTGGATCAAATATTCCATTTAGGATTACGTAACTTTAATAGTAGTGACGTAACGGTCTAGTACCGATTTCCCTCCTGATATATAAATCTGCTCCCACTTTATGTAAATAAATTTGTTGCCTGTTGAAATTTATCAAGATTGGATGTTAACTTCCGGGTGTAATGTCAGAATACTGAATAATCTGTTTGAAAAATCTGAAATGTTGTGGCAACAGTTCCAATTTCCCGGTTACAACTGGCGCTAATGCTGACGTTACGTGTTATCTCGCAATTTTACTAAATTTTATGCATGATGTCACGCATATGCCTTTGTCAAACATTGTTCGCGTTCTCGTCACATCACATATGTTGGTAAAGGCGATTTTAATACAAAGGGAAAGTCAACAAGTAATAAATTGTCCACAGCTGCAGTTCTGAGTTAAAATTAGGACTGGCAATTGTTAATTTTTGTTAGCATTGATTGAAACAATTCCCAAATAAGAAATATTTTCATTATTAATGTTACATCATTACTATTAAAGTTACGTAAACGTAAATGGAATATTTGAACCAATGAAATGAAGAACATTGCAGCTAATCACAACTGAAGAGTTTGAATCAATTAGGAATTAGGCAAGGAAAATTAATAAGACAACGGTGCGAAAGTCCAATAAAATAGCGAGTTCAACGACCAGTAAAATTAGACGGTGAAAATTTGTCCCGAAATCGACCATCCCGATGTATGTATATGATGGCATATGGTGGTTCCATATGTTTATGTTAAAACTATAGAAAGGGCTTAGAAAAACGTTTTGAAACCAAAAAAATGACTAGAGACCTGAGATTGGTCTCGAAATGTGCAGAATAACGTGCTGCACTCAAGTCTGTTATTTGATTCACGAATTTTACAAAACTAAGTCCACAAGAAGAAAAAAACTGAAAAATGACGATTTTTTAACGTTAATTTTGTTGGATTTTTTGCCAATAAAAGGCTTTAAAATTATTCGAAATTGAAAATACTTTGCTACCATCATATACAGCATTTTTCGTACTATCGAATAAAACAAATTTCGTAAAAATTGAACATACTTCCGGCTTTTTACACGTGTCTTTCTTAACTGGGGTGTTTCACACCCCAACAATCCAACAATGTACCTAACGCCAACAGTCCATCAGAGGGTTAATAAACAGCTATTTTTATCCAATGAAATTTGGACGTTTCCATATTTTTTAAATTATAAACAAGCATTTTTTAAATCATCTGTTTGGATTTATAAATTTGTAATTACATTTCAGTATTGCCATGTTTGTGATGTTGAAGTTTTCTTTCGTTTTCCGTTGAAATGGAAATTTAGACTCTGTTCACAGTTTGAATATTCATAAGTAAATGTTGTAAAATGTTGAATTCAAAATTCAATTTTATTTCTGTCTTGAAAATGTCATTTGAAAAATATATACACACTTTACTAATTCAATGATGGCTAAATTTAGTCTGTTACTTTCAGTTTACGGTAGCAGTACTGCTGAACTGAAATATTTTTTAATATTACAATATATATGTATATATCTATCTGTATGTATATCAGCAACTCGGAGATGTGACCAACGGAGCTAGGACGATCAAAGCAAATTCGGCTGAAACTGTGCGCTGTTTAGAAAATGCATACAAAGGTATTTGGAAAGGTGTTTTATCGAATCATTTAAATATTCATCTACGATTGTAGAGTTGCATCCAAATGTGGAAAGCAAAACATCAACGGAAAGCAAGCAACAATGAAAATATTTGAAAACTGTAACTTTTCAAAAAAATCAATAACTTTTTATTATATGAATAAACGATAATATGTATTGAAAATGTTTAGCATGAAAACACAAGTGATTTGAAAACATTCTATATTTTTTGCATACTTTTTCCGTGTTTAATGGGTATGCTAAATGGCACAAAATTATTTTTCCAAAAAACAAAATGGCGGCCAATTTTAATCGTTAACTTTGCGCTAAAGAATTCTGTAGCCACCTGCCAACGTCGACTTGAGCCGTTTCATATTGTTTTATGAATGGATGTTCAAGAAGTTGGGCATATTTTGGCCTGAATTTGTAATTTTTCGTCAAACAAGCGGCAATGAAATCACAGAACGGAACGGAAAATCCATCGGCCGGCTTCAATAATGGTGGCTCGTCTTGGATAATTCTAGTCAACAGTTCAAAATCGGCGGAACAATTCCGATAAGGAAATGAGCCGGTCGCCAGTTCGACCAACGACACGCCCAAACTCCATACGTCGGCCCGGATATCGTAGTTAGCATTCAATGGGTCCGGAGGGTCTATCCTTTCCGGAGCCATGTACGCTACGCAGCCTGCGGTTCGGGTTTTTGCTTTCGAGTCGACCAGTCGCCCAGATATACCGAAATCGCACAGCTTTATCGTACCGGTCCAATCGAGCAGCATATTCGACGGTTTGACATCCCTGTGAATGATACCCTGCTTTTCTTTCAAATAATGCAGTGCTTTGACAATTGAAACGGCCATTTTACCCAACATTTGTTCAGGTATGCCAGAGCCCAGTTGTTTGATCAACTTCTCCAAACAAGTGGCCATCAGTTCCATGCAAATCCAAACTTCACTGTCCGTAATGAAACAACCGTAACATTGGACAATGTATGGACAGTCATGACTACGCAATACAACGTCCAGATCCATTAAGATGCGCTTATTCTCTTCTTTGTTGCCGGAACGACACATCTGCTTCACGGCCATCAGATGACCAGTTCGTCGAAATCGCATCTTCACTACATGACCACAAGTACCGTGACCAAGCTCGCCGAGCAGTTCCAAATCAGTCGGCTGCATCTTGTACATTTCACCTGAGCTACAGAAACGAAGCACTCCCGTCTGACGGGTAATTTCAGCCAAACGACGTTCATTTTCCGCGCTATCCGAGTGCCTATTCGGGCTGGGGCCAGTAACCGGAACCATCAAACCCATACCAGTGTCATTCCAATCATGCGATCGTCTTGGCCTGGTCACAATACCGTCGTTGTTTTCATTTGACAATTTGAAATTCACCGGCGTTGGCTGCTTCTTGCGGTCAAGTGCTAACGGCATTGGTCGTCTTGGCAGTGGACTGGTCATGCAGAGGCTTTTGGTCGCGGCACCGTTCACTGAACATTTCTTCTTGTCCGCCGCATCTTGGCGCATTCGTCGGAACTTTCGCTCCAACTCCAACAAACGTTGGTGAAATGGAATCGATGAAGACATCCAGCACCGGCTCCTGGCTACCCAGTGAATAGATAAAAAAAACAAACACCCGTTTATTCATTCACATTTTTCATGAATATTACAAACATTTAAACGAAATGTTTGCAAATTACTAACATTACGTGTCAAAACAATCGATTGCAAAGCAACACACACACACAAACATTTATATACTGCTTGTGCTGAACACTTTCAAATGAAATAATTTGTCAATGAATACACAGCAAGTGATGACAAATTATATGAAACGTGCGATGACTATTGTTTCATGCTAGCGTTGTAAATCAAAGCTGCTGAACAAACTTTTCACATACACTTACTTTTGCAAATTATTTCACAAATTTCAAGTCAGCGATTTACAAATTTTGACAACATTTTAAAAAAATATATAAGCATATTCCATCTTAACAGTAATTGAAAAGATGCTCAAAATTTCGTGAATATCATAACAAAAATATTTATAACTGACATTTATACGAAATTACTCAAAAATATCGGATAAATCAATGAATAAATTTTATTCAATATAAAAAAATCAATAAAATAAACAGGCTATAATAAAGCCTCTTTAAACTATTCGCAAATGCAAAACTTTAGCAGAGAAATAAAAAAAGCCAAATTAAATTCTAATTGCTGCGGCAATAAAATAAGTTTTAATACAGGTAACAAACATTATCGTGACTATTGCCATTTACAACTATTCGATTAAAAGCCATATTTCAAAACTTTTTCAGCAGTGGGCATTTATAGTATGTATTCAATATTTGTATTAATTGAAAACATAGTTTTCATTAAAAAATAACAAAGATTATAAGAAACATAAATTAAAAAAATAATTAAAATCATTAAAACTTGATGCATCTGAACATTTTGAGATAAATTTTATTTCATATTAATATTTCAATGTTTTCATTAAACTGATATAACAATTACATTAACAATACACGTATTTTCAAAAGAATTTCACAAATAAAACTAACAGCGTAACATGCAACCATATGGCACCAATATTTAACGTCATATATAAAAAATGTTTCAAAATTGCCAATAACAGAAAAAGCAATATTTAGTTAAAAGTAACATTTAACAGCTGATATGAGAGCAAACTTCACTGTCAATTAATAATATTCACCTTTGCGTAAGCTGAATTTTTAATCTGCATTTACAGTACAGAATAACATTACCTTTAAGCCAATCTTAGAAAATGGATCACGTTTTAGTGGAGAAAAACATTTGTCGTAAATGTTTCAATACAGATAATTATCTACAGTATTAAAACAATTAGGTTTGCTTATTTATTTTTTACAACAACAACAATAGGCACAGAAGAGAAAAATTATATTACTGAAAATTGGAATTATTAATAACAGCGTGACAGTTTAGCATATCTTACTGATTTACTGAAGAAGTAAAAACGTATACTGTAATAAATACAGTAAGCAAGCTGAACTGAAAGCTGGAGTTTTTCGTTACTTCAGATGCAAATTGGGAACACAGTTTTGCATTTCGGTTCTTGAATTTATCGAGTATTGTAATAAATCATTTTTTTAATTTTAGTTTACGATAATAATGCAGTAATTCGCACAAAATTTTAGTCGTTACTTACTGTTTTTTCTTACATAACTCCACTAAAAGCTGATAGTTTCATTGTTGTGAATTATATTTCCTCTCTAAATCACTACGTTTATATTATTGTTCCATTATTAACTAAATTATTGTCTGCTGTTAAAATACATTCTTCACTTTAAAATTTTTGAACTATTTGGTTAAGCGTTCTATTTACATTTTTTGCAAAAGTTTATGCAGAAAGTTTATATTAAAATACTTATCTAGTAAGCATCCTCTGAATTATTTTAGATTAATTTTATTTCAAATTTTCATTGAAATTTTAATTTGATTGTTACCTTTACCAGCTATTCGATATACGAAAATCTGTATTAAATGTCAGTGAAATTTTTTGAACACGAAAAAAGAAGTTAATTTTTGTCTCATGCTGATTAGTTTCATATATTCTAGCAACAATGTCTTCATCTGCCGATGCTGTTAACATGCAGATTGTCGCCGATTTAGAAATTGAAATGATGGCTGACCTATACAGGCGGTATTTTCATTATGTTATAATTTTTGCTTGTTTTATTAATTAGGCTGATTATTCTAATGGGTTTGTTACATTTGATGTATTTTAGAATGAGTAGTGCTTGCCAGAAAAAATGCATCCCTACGACTTATAGAGATCCCGATCTCAGTAAAGGTGAGGCAATTTGTGTTGATCGTTGCGTGGCTAAATATCTCGAAGTTCATGACAAGCTGGGAAAAAAGTTAACTCAACTCACAGCACCGGACGAAAAAGTTTTGCAAAAATTGCAGCAGCATTGATTGCAAAGCACTTCGTTGTTCATTTGTTTTATTGGTTATGTACTTGTTCTGAATAAATTTATGAATTAGATAATTTGTTTGTATACGGTAACGCAGATGATTCAATTTTGCTAGTATGTACCAAATTTGCAACTTTATGTTATTCATAGAGAAAACTTCATTTTTAGTAGTCTTACTGTAACTACATGAACGACATTTTATTTTAAACAAAATGCGGTTGCGCGGACAAACAAAATTTGTATATTTTTTCAAAATATAAACCTTTTTTGTATACTTGACAGAAGTGGGTACAAAGTGGCATTATTTAATGAAACATTTTACATACCGTAAAGTGTTCTTTTAATTCTATCGAGTTTGTCGTTTTTATCTTATTCAAAATTTTTGCATTTTGATTGAATTGTCGTTTGATTGTTTGGTTTTTTATTTTGAAATATTACTGACGAATTTGACAATCACAAAGGATAAAGAAAAAAAATTGACATTTAACAACTTTTTCGTTTCTTATTCAATTGTACCGTTAAGCAGCAGCGGTAAGCGAGGGTATTTGTTATTAACGCCATTTTTCATTTGTTAGTTTAATATTATATTATATGTAATGTATAGTTTTTTATGTGGAGAGACTGATTTTTGATTAAAAAGAATTTTTCAATGAAATATTATATAGTAATGTTGAATTTGAGAAATTTAGGAAATAAAAGTAAGAAAATGAAATGTTGGAAATAAAGTGAATAATACTTATTTGTTTATTCTTTTAAAATAGTTTTGCGGGTGACTTATTTTATAAAATGGAGAACATTTTCGTATTAAAATGAGAAAAATTGAAAAGCATCTTTGCAGTTGCTTGAAGTGTTAAGCGTGACAGTGAAAGATGCAGATTGGATTTAAAATTATTGAATAATATTTATGAACGGTTTTGTGAAGTTATTTTTCTGAAATGTGAAATTTGAATTTTCATTTGTCACTTTGTAGCGTAGAAAGTGTAGATATTTTCCAAATCAGTTTGATTGATTGGAAAGAATCGCAAGAAAAACTTTTGTTAGCGAAAGCAAGTTTACTTTTCACGCAACAATGTCTGAAGAGGAAGAAGAGATGGATGTTCCGATGGTGATTAAAAAGCCATATTTGGATTTGAATTGGAATGTGAAGAATAATTTGTTCAAAGTGCTGAAAACCGTGAATGTTGTGACGAAAACTGGCCACTTCGTTCGCCTCTGTCGTGAGTTTTACTTACGAGACACCATTGCTTGTAATAGTGCCCTGTGTTCCACGTGCACTATTGCATGCACATCCATTTTGCCAGCCGATTGTGACACTTATGTCATGCCTGATTTGGATACGGTGATGAATTATTTTGAAATTTTCGAAATGTACAAATTTCGCGGCTTCATCTACCTGCAGTCAATATGCCAACAGTACGGCCAGTTAATGGGAAGTCGGGCGTGGCGTCGGTTTAAGCAACTTATCGGAAAAGTAGATCGCCAATGTACACAATTTTTGAACATATTCTACAAGCGCACTCATGTGCCGAAAAGTGCTGACGAATCTTTGCTGCAGTGGCATCGCCGGCTCGTCGACGAAGCGGCGAAGTTCTACACTGAACATTTACCTGGCATTCGGCTGATCATTCTGTCTGATTGGTATAAAAATGATTCCCAAGCCCGTTGGGATACACTTGCATTGCTTGATTACGTCAAACTGTACCACAAGGACAAGCCTAGTTTGATCATTCAAATTGAAGAGATTGGAAAAAGTTTGAAACCAGCTCATCTGCATGGCAACGTTCTGCAACACCGTTTCAGCGTCACCTATGAACCGTACTGGTCTGATATTGAAAGATCAGGTTCAAAAGGTGATCGTTTTATACAGGGTAAATGTTCGTTTCTTGGTATATTATACGGGTTTTTATTGTCATATTTCTTTTCAGGCAAACTGATGGTTAGCAAACGTTGTCCGAATAATGTCGCTTATGTGTGTTGTAGTTTCGACTCAGATTGGACAGAAGGTACGGAAGTAGAAGAACCCATGGTCACCATCAGCGATCAGAGCGACGTGCTCATCGAAGGTATGCGTAATCGCAATCGGGCTGTGCATGGTGATTTGGTTATTGTGAAAATTTTGGAAAATTCCAAAATCGCCTCAGACGTCAGTGATGACGTCACGTGTAGTCGGTCATCCGGCATCGTGGTGTCGGTGGTTCAGCGCCACTGGCGACCATATGTTTGCACGGTGATGACCGGCTCCGGTTGCCTGGCCGTACCTTACGACAGGCGGATTCCGAAAATTCAGCTCGTCCAAGATAATTTGCTCTCCTCAACTGGCCAACGAGTTTTGGTTAGCATTGTCGATTGGCCGATCGATTCGGCCCATCCGATTGGACGAATTTTGAAAGTGATCGGTCCGGTCGGCGAGCTCGAAACCGAAATGAGGTGCATCTTGTACGAGCACCAGCTTCCGGTTGAATCGCCCGCCAATGTTCAGCTAACACAGACAGATACTCTTCACTTGAACGGACGTCTGGATCTGAGGCACTCACATCTGGTGTTCAGCATCGATCCTTCCGGCTGTACGGATGTGGATGACGCACTCAGCGTTCGCGTGCTTGATGAACAAGCTGGAAATCTCGAACTGGGAGTCCACATAGCCGATGTGAGCTATTTTGTGAGTGCCAATTCGGCGATCGATTTGGAAGCGGCCGAACGCGGTACATCGGTTTACTTGGCGGACCGTCGAATCGACATGCTGCCAGCATGCTTGGCTTCAGACCAATGCTCTTTGCTTAGTGGTATCGACCGCTATGCGGTTAGCTTATTCTGGGAACTGGAACCGGTCACTCTGAACGTGGTTGATTTCCATTACAGCCGGTCGGTGATTCGTTCTCGTTACAAGCTCGAATACGGCGTTGCTCAGCAACTGTTTGACGGTACATTGTCCGACGTTCAACTGATTCGTGCTAGTATTGCAGAATTGGCAAATTTGGATGACGGTCAATTGACCATTGCCGTGGAAGGTGCGAATTTCACATTTATGTTTATTTGTTTTTTTCAATATTTGTATGTATGTAATGTGCAGATCTAAAGCGGTCGTTGGCGCATTTGGTCACAATTAGTGCTCATTTGTACAACAGTCGTTGCGGCCTGGCTTTGGAGAGTTCAGAAGTGTCGATCAAAGTAGAGAACGCAGTCAGTGTGACGGACGTGACAAGCAAGACTTCTCTGCTAATGGAAGATGTGATTGCCGAGTGTATGATCTGGGCGAACCATTGGGTTGCCAGGGAAAATTACAAACGTCTGCCGTTGAAAGCTCTGCTGCGTCGGCATCCGCCGCCACTTGAGCAGAAATTGCAGAAATTGACCACACTGGCGAAAACGGCTGGTCTGCTTGTTGACAGCAGTTCCAACGTGGCTTTGGCGAAGTCGTTGGAAAATTGCCAACACACTACCGGCAACGCGAAAAGAACGCTTAAGCAGTTGGCCGTTTTTAGCATGGAACGAGCGGAATACTTTTGCACCGGCTCGTCTGATTTCCCCTTTTGCAGTCATTACGGCCTTAACCTCGATTATTACACTCACTTTACTTCACCAATAAGACGGTAATGCAAATAAATTTTACAAGTGAACAATGTTGAACATTGTGCATTTACTTTTCTTTTTTTATTACTTTTTATATTGATTGGAATATTTTCTGATGCTCTAGTTATGCTGACATTGTAGTACATCGTCAACTGCTTGGCGATGAATCTGCAACAGCTGTGGCCTGTGTAAGCAAGCTGGCGGACATTTGTTTGACCGTCAACTCGAAGAACAGGGCGGCCCAGAATGCTCAGCGTGATTCTCAGCGCTACTTTGTGGCCCTGCATCTGACGCAGCAGTTGAAAAATCGTGGCAAGCTTCTTCTGGAGGCGGTGGTGGTTGGATTCTCAGGTGACGGTCTGAAAGTGATCGACGTGTTGTACGGCATTGTTGGCTTCTGTTTCCTAAGAAACAACGAAGGCAGGGTCTGCTTCGTCGGTGAGAACGGCCAAGTGGAATGGTTGCCGGGAAGTGTGGACCGTGGAGAAGGGGCGTTGGCCGTCGACTGCGAAAAGGGCAAACACTGGTACAGACTGTTCGACACGGTGCTTGTCGACATCACTGTACAACAGTCCGAGTGTCACATGCCAGACTTTCGATTCACGTTGGCCGGCTTGGCCAAACCAAAGGATGAAGATGAAGAAATTTTTGTAGAAAAAAACCTCGGCCAATTCTGTCGCACTCAGCTGCCTGAACAACTGATGGAAAGCATGACTGAAATATCATTTGTTGATCAAGCTGATGGGGTTGATTGCAGCTCAGATTTAGAACAAACTAAAGAAAAGAAAATTCCTAATACCAATATTCCTGCTGCTGCTGCTGCTGCTAATATTACTACTACTAAAACTACGAGTAGTTATCGACTTCGGAGAGAAATTCAATCTCAATTACTCCGACGAAAATAAAAGCTATCTGGTTAATTGAGTGGATTTCAGTTGGTACTGCAATGGACAAAATTGTTAAATTATGTCAATGTTGATTTTATTTCTTGAATAATAAATAATATTTCAAAAACCAAAAAAAGAAAACAGTCCGTGCTGATTTTCTGATTAAAAATATTCATTTCTTATTTAGACAAAATTCATTGAAAAATGAAGCGTCATGTCAAGCAAGTAGAAATAAGTGGTAAATATATAAAAACCTGTTTGGAAGCTATTTATAATTTTCTTTATTCTTTGAAATGCCATTTAATCCTAATCTGGGCACCTGTCTCCATATGAATCGATAACTTATGTTCTGCTCATATATTTGTTGTTTTTACATAATTGTTTATGAAAACAGTTAGCATTTGGAAATTTCAACCTTCAGTCCACTGAATTCGAAAATCAATAGTGGGCAGATGGATTTTTCCCGTTATATAATTTTCAATACCAATGAGCAATAAAAGAAGACAAAAATTAGTCCCAGAACTGATCAAGTTTAGTTTAAAGTTACACCATTCGTATTGGTTTAAATTAAACAAACATTAAAAACAGTATATTTATTTTAAAGTAAAGTTTATGATTACCAAGACAAACAATAAATAATGTTAGTCGTATTTTGTTTGGTAAAGGCGTTGGAAACGATTGCATTATCGATAAGTAGAAAAATGGCAAAGAAAACAGTTTCGGTGCCAGTTGTTCACAAAGAAATTGGAAAAGAGGACTTGCCTAAGCGTGGTATTAAAATTTTGACAAAATTTCGTCAAGAAAATGTGAATGGATTGGAGAAAGTCGATCGCATCATACCAACAGTGAAAAATATTATTAGTATCAAAGAAAATTGCAAAGCGGCAGCAGAAAATGTGTTGGATCGATTGAATCAGCAAGATATCCATAAAGAAAATATTCACCTTCTTCTGGAGAAGAGAATAATTGAACATTGTCAGTGTAAGCGTGATCATCTAGAACAAGAACTGTTCAAAATTGGGATTACTGAAAAGCTGTACGACTGTTTGTCATTATTTGAAGACGTATTGCAAATGCTTGGAGTGGAATATAGCAAAGATGCAAGTTCATCTGTTGAGATTGTTTTGCCACGGTTGTTGGAGAATTTTGAAAATTTGCTTCGTCATCATAAGAATGTTGATTTGCTAACAACCGATGAAGATGTGCTGAAGAAGGATGTGGATGAGTTGAACGAAAAGATCAAAATACAAGAGAAAAATAACGCTAAACTGCGCTTCGCTATTCATATTCTCAGGACAGGTGTTTTAGAATTTGGACGTGCATTGAAAAACAATCAGAAAACCGAAGAAGAAACAACCAATGAATGCACATTGGATGATGAAAAATTATTTGCGAAGCTGAGAAATTTGGAAAACATAAATTCAAAATTGATAGAAAAGGTCAAATTAACAGAGAATGCAGTGAAAATGGCAATGATGTTTCACGGAAACAATAAAGATTTAATTTTCGACTATCAAACAGAAGAAGAGGAAGAAAATGTTGCGCTTGATCAAGCTATAAATAATTTATGCACTACAACATGTGAATTTCTTTCCTATGGTGCGAATCAAATCACACAGATGGCAAAAGTAATACAACATGAAATGGAACAACTTGATTTGATTAAAGAAAAGATAAAAAAACACATGGTTAAAAAAGACAAAGAGGCTGTGAAAAATTCAAATTTCATCGTCAACAAATATTATGCTAGAAAGCACGAATTGCAATTGCAAATTGACCAACTTCAAAATGAAGATAATCGACTCATAGCTTCGATTATTAAGAATCCTGAAGGTGTATTTAGCAACATTTATG
The DNA here is from genome assembly GCA_002221485.1 of Trichinella murrelli. Lineage (NCBI taxonomy): Eukaryota > Metazoa > Nematoda > Enoplea > Trichinellida > Trichinellidae > Trichinella > Trichinella murrelli. The sequence continues at coordinate 944,435 of CM008133.1, forward strand.
GAAATAATTATAAATTGAAATACAATAATCAAGCCCACTCTTCGCTGATGGTTCTTTTGGAAACATTAGTGAAAAATAGAAGCAACATGGCAGTCATTTTGAGGAAGATTTTTACAAACGAACGCTCTCATCCATCTTTCAGTGATTTTTATTATGAGGAAAAAATCAACGAAGCAGAACTGTTATTAGACAAACTGTGCTATAAGGCAGATATGCTTTATGCTGAAAGCATTCAATTGGATAAAAACATTGCTGAAACTGAAGAGAAAATCAAAAAGTCAAAGTCTAAAATGAAAGAACTGCAAAATGATGTAGATTGTTATGAAAAAGATGTACAAAAAGAAAATTCATTAAAAAGTCAGCTTTTATTAGCAAAAGAAGCACAGAAAATTATGGACGCAAAAATAGAGCTAGTTAATGGTGAGTTGCGTAATTTGGAGCGTGCTCGTCGAATGCAACTTGAAAGATTAAAATACAAAAAAAGACATTTAAAGAAGCTACACCGTGATTATCTCACGATGGAAAATTCCAACAAAGGTGAAGGAAAAGTCGAATTTTGTGAAGATATCTCAGTTGAATCATATGGAGCTTATGAAAGAGGCGAACATCACCGATTGGAGGAAATTGGTACACTTTTGAACCAGCTTCAAAGTGCTATAAGTGAAAACTTAAAAATGAAAGAAATTGAATATAGCACTCATAAAAAATTGGACAAATTAAAATATGAATTGGATAAGGAGCTGGATGAAATCAGAAAAAAGAAAATGAAAATTTTGCATCTTGAGTGCCAGTATAAAATCAAACCAACAGCAGATGTAGTAGATGAAAAAGATTTGTCAAATTCAGACACGGATCATCATACATCGCCATCACAACGCAAAAAATTATCACTTTCTTGTATATCTGAAATGATGATGAATAATGAAATACAAAAACTGAAAAGTGAAGAAAAGGAAACGGGAGAACTTTCAATGTGCTTCAGTGGGATAAAACAAGTTAATGAAATTCATACTTTGTTAAATGAAATGGAAGAATGTAGCAGAAGTTTTCAACAATTAGCAGAATCTGAAAAGGAATCAGCTCATCATGTGTCAAACGATTTTATCCCTATCTCTGAAGAAATTCCAAATGGCAGTTCATTTTTTACTGATGTAAAACTTGAATCAGGAAGAAAATTTCAAAATGAAAAAACAGGAGAATCCATCTCCAAAACATCAGCACATGCAGAAACAACCGCTCAGAGCTTTTCTGAAAAAAGTCATTCATCAAAAACTAGAAAACACGAGTCAGATTCAGAAAATCCAAGAAATAATGGCGGATCAGTTAGTAAATAAGCACCATCATAATTACAATAAAATCGGATTATGAATTTGAACATTTTCTTTTTCGTGATATTCATTTTAAAAAGCTCACTGTACTAATTTTCTGTTCAATTTTATTTTATATTTTCATTGTACTGTTTAACTGAAGTGTTACGAATAAATAAATAGTTTTAGTGAAGCACTTCTTTTCTTTGCATTTTGCATTTCTGAAACCTGGAATATTAATTTTTTTTATTTAAAGGATATTATATATACTGTTATGTTTTGCAATTTTTGAAATTTATGTACATTATTACTATCTACAAATAAATTGCATAATTTTATACTCAGAAATACTTACTCATGATACTATGGGCATGTCTTTTTCTACAACAGTTGGAAACAGCTAACGTATAGCAAGCACTACGCGCGTCAATAAGATTAATTTTGCTCTTTAAGTAGTAGAAAATAATGATAATACTGCACTACGACAAAATATTTTATCAAACACTGCATATCACTATAAATATTATGCTATGCTTAAAATGTGTGAAAAAAAAGAACAGCTCAAGGAGCAAAAACTAAATTCATTACTTGTACGTACAAGTAGATTCAGACCATTTCAGAAGTGCTTATATTTATATAAAGTTTCCAGAACAAATATTTTACAAGTTATGAATTCATTGAAAACCAATGCATTTACATATAAGTGGGATTATTTATAACTTATTTGCAACTCTGATGAAAAATGAACTTCAGTGAAAGTAAAACTAATTTCTTCAGAGTTAAAAAACATTTTTTCCTACTGTTCAAAAAAATTTGAAATTTTGTGCTCCTAATAAACAAAGGCGCATTAAGAACATGTTCGAGGCGGTTCAGCATTTAAAAAATGTTTTGATATTTTTTAGAGTATATAAAATTTGATGCATTTCGACTTAACTTAAATTGCTGCGTTAAATATCCACTCAAAACGATGACTGATATACATCAGAAACATCCTCAACTTCGTTGTTAATATTATTTTCTGATCTAAAAACACAACCTCTGCTATTCTTCGGTCAAATTTATCAGGATGTTTAGTTTCCTATGCATCCGTAACACGTGCAAGAGATTGTATTGCTGGATTGTAGACAAAATTTTTGAAAATAGTCGCAGGATTAAAAAATGTTATCCGTTTGTGAATTTGACCTGAGTTCAACAATAACAGCTGACTTTTTTCATTTACGACAGAAAATAATCACATCATGGACATGTGTTTTATGAACAACTGTCAGATTTGCCAGGGTAGAAGATGCTTTTTTAGATGCTGTCAGCAACAGCTGTTGTAGCTATGCTAGAGATCGCTGTTCAGCAACGTGAGCCAGTTGTCTTTTACCACTACATGAAAGGTCAAAAACCATCATTTTTAGAAATAACAACCCTGTCAAATTTTATTCTTCAACAAAAGAACAGCTTTTATAATACTTTGTGACTGTGCAGTTTTTTTACTGGTCCACTGTATCAAATTTCATGCACAACTTTAACTTTAGGTAAAAATAGATACTCAAAATTCAGCATCTTTAGCCATATCATAATTGAAGCATTATTACGACCTTGATTTAGAAAAATCAGAGAATTGTGAACTCCATAATGACACTGCGCAAAGTATCCGTTTGGCCTGAGGTTGTAATATACAAAATGGATGCAATAAACAGATCAATGAAATTTATAATAAAAGAGCAAGCACGATGCCACTACAATGAAACAGCAAACAAGCTACCATTGTAGTTATAAATATCAATAGATCAATGTTTTTAAGAATGCAATTTTTGAAATTCAAGAAAACCTTTTCAAATAAAATTTTTCTTGTTATGACATTCTTTTTTATGCATGTTATTCTGCATGATAGAAAAAACAGATTTTGACCACTATTAAACATTAGCAAAATTATTATTAAGGTGATGCAGTCAGATATTGATAATTTTTGAAAGTTACTATTTATTTGCATCACTGCATTTATTTGGTAAAGCTCTCCTGGTGAAATCTCCCGAGGTGTTAGGGAAACAATTAGCTGAATCAGGATTGAAAAGATTACAACTTCAGACTTCAACAACTAAGAGTAGTTCATTATAATTTTGATGAAAAAATGTGCAAAAGTTGTAAATAAGCTACATTTATTGAATACCATTAAGAGAAATAAAAAATAACAAAATGAGAAATATTTTTAACTTTTCCTATTTTCTTTCATAATTGACAACCCTCGCTGTATAGTTGCACATATGCACAAAGCAGTAATATGTACACAATAAATTAAAAAACATATAAAGTATTATTTTACAATTTCTACATTCTGCTGTTGAATTGAATTAAGCATACGGATTAAAAGAAATGCATCATCATAAAAATCAATAAAAAATATTAAAATTAAAAGTCACCGTTGAGATAAAACTGAGCAGTTATGCTACAATGAAGTAAATGATAGTGAAAAAATAGGTTTTCTTGAATCATCTACAATGCGATTGAACGAAACACTTCTTTTCTGCTATAAATATAAAATGAATCCAAATTACAGTTTTTGTTTCTGTGGCATCATTGCTATAATTCTAAGTTTGATCATTTTAGCAGCTACATTTAAAATCAAAGATATGTACAAGGATCTTCTTTTTTTAAGAGGTAATAGTTTATGATTTTTTTAATTAACGGGAAAAAAACTTAATTTGCCTAATTCATATTATTTTTATACTTTTGATTATAATATAAAAATTATCGTTTAAATTGTACATTTATTTGAACATTGTCGAAAGTTTTTTTAATGAAAATAAATGCTACTTATTTATCATTATATATCTCTAACTTTTATTGTATTTTGAACATGGAACAACATTTTTTATTATTTAGTAATATATGTACATGTGTGTGTGCGGGCACATATGTATTTACTAGACGGACATTTTAGACAGCTTCTGTAATAACAATAAAACATTCAAAGCAGTATGATAATACAAAATAATATACAAATAATAAGTTGTCATAAAAATATTAAGATCACCAAAAAATATTTCATTTCATGAATCCATAGATCTATAAATTTTTTATTTTAATTAGTATATATATTTTAATTATCTGCAATAATACAACCTCATTGTGAATACAATTATGCGTTGCGTAAAAGCTGAATTCGAAATACAGCAAAAACTATATCTACAATCCTTATCAAAAAGAAACGTATAATTAATAAAGTAACACATTTTATATTCGCTATAAACACGGTGTTTATTGTATTAAGCAATTTAAATTGAATTTTTCCTAGGCGATTTAACTTTTATATTTTGATTCAAATATATGCATATATGTGCATAATTTTATGATTTATATTCATATTTAGAAACGATTTTTATAAGTATGCAGTGCTGATTGTCTCAAATGATTAGTTTTTATTTTCTTGAATTGATAATCTGAATTAGTGATGACGTCACGTGTAGTCGGTCATCCGGTATCGTGGTGTCGGTGGTTCAGCGCCACTGGCGACCATATGTTTGCACGGTGATGACCGGCTCCGGTTGCCTGGCCATGAGAAGCACGGTTGCTAGTGAAAAATGAAAATCACTATTTACCTTATTTTTTGTAATGTTTTTTTCTGAATGATTACTATCGCATTTGATATAACGACACTTTGGTACAATAAAATAAAGGACAATGATAAAAATTATTTTCAAAAATACTGATAATGAAAAAGTATAGACTACACAACAAATAATATATTTAAATAAACAAAATTTCAATGAATGATGAAACTTCAGACTAAAATTTTGGAACAATAAATATCTTCATTTTTTATGTTACGTCACTACTATTAAAGTTACGTAATCCTAAATGGAATATTTGAACCAATGAAATGAAAAAATATTACAGCTAATCACAAGGGAAAGATTTTGATCAATGAGCAATTAGACAAGGAAAACCAATACGACAAATACTTTACGGTCGACACATAACACTTCCTCTTTTTTTGATGATTATACTGAATTAATCCACATGTTTGTAGTGGCTAAAATGCTCTGAAGTTACCACATTGATCATTCTTGAATGTAGTCCATGTTTGAGTGTGTGCTGTATGGAATCTGGGATAAAGTTTCTGTGAATTTTGTAGAGTAGCTTAGACAAATAGTGTGCCAACCCCAAAGATAAAAACGGTATGCTTCATGAGTGTCTGTCAGTGCTCTCAGACCTTCTAGACGTTTGTGCAAGAGTCAGTGTTATTAGCTGAATATGTGGCAAAAACAGTCAGCTGTTTATGGCAGCTTTAAAAACTGGATGTACGATAGTTATTCAACTTCGATGTCCGTCGTCCCAATCGATTCCGACTTACCACAGCAGCAGGATGATTAACTGTATCATCATCATCATCATAATCATCATCATCATCATCATCATCATAATCATCATCATCATCATCATCATCATCATCATCATCATCATCATCACCATCATGTATGGCGCCAGGTATCCCAACGGGTCAAAGACGGACACCACTGCCATCAGCAGGCCTCTCTTCGTGTCAAAGACCTCAGCCACCACCTTTCCTGGTGGACGTAAGGTCAGCACGTCCGCTTCTCTCTGTCAAGCTGACCTCCATCACTGGACTCCTGATCTTTTGAAGGGACATCTTTCACAACGTCCGGCGAATTGCTAGCCCACTTGGCGAGGTGGAATCCTCCCTTGCCCAACAGTCTGGTCGCTTCTCTTGCCATTCTCTTCGCATCCGGGATGTTGTTGCAACTTACGACTAGGTCGTCCACGTACATGTTCAGCAGGATGTCGCTGACTGCCCCAGTGCAGTCAGCTTGATGCTTCTCCGCATTCAAGCGGATCGTCTGAATTGCCAGGTAAGATAGATCAGTGGTTCTCAAAGTGTGGGTCGCGACCCACCAGTGGGTCACGAGCAGTTTCTGGGTGGGTGGCGTAAAATATTAAAGTACGGGAGTAGTCTTTACGTTCGTTAGGAGAGTATTACTCATCAAAAATTGTTGGCTTTGATTAATTAAACTTTGATTCAGTTACCCTTAACCTGATAATCACTAATTCTGTCTGGTTTTACAGTAGACTGATCTATGTCACGTTAATTTTAATTGGTTGTCGATAACTTCTTGTTCTGTTCTTGTTCTTGTTGTTGTTGATTGTTCTGGTTGCCCTTCTTTGTTGCACATAACTTATAAAAGGTTAGCAAATAGGCAAATATGTAAAAATGCGCTGGATTGAACGATCTCGTTGCAGCTTGTCGCGGCGTGCTCTGTATGCTTCGGCACAAAGTCGTAGGTTAAAATGGCTGGCACATTAAGTTACCACAGAGTTAGTTGTTAGTTGTTAGTTATCACAAATAAAGTTCTTCTATTTAATAATTTCCGTGCTATGTAAGTAATAAGGGTTTCCCTTTTCTGTAAAATTTAGCCTAGAAATGGATGAGTGGTTGATAAGGAAACCGATAAAAAGGGAAGTAACTGAAATGGAGTCTCAAAAAGGTTCGACTGCAGGTGATGTGAATAATAAAAGAAAAATTGATGAAAATTAGTCAGCAAATTTTCAGTTGTCAAAACGACGAAAAAGAATAAGAAAATATGATATTGACTATTTAAAATTTAAATTTACGTGGAATGGTGACCATAAAGATCACGTCATCTTTGTGTTATTTGCTATGAAATTCTCGCAGATGAGAGCATGCGACCAAATAAACTACTTCGACATATTGAAACAAAGCACATGGATCTCAAAATGAAGCCGCTTCAATTTTCTGAAAGCACATTAACCGTTTACATGCCATTGTTCCCACATGGTAACCCAAAGTTTGGAGCTTTATTGAAGTATTGCGGGATGAGAAATTCGTTCTTATGCTCACTTATTTGGTTGACATATGTTGGAAATTAAATGACCTAAATTTACATCTACAAGGGATGGACGCCGTTGACATATTTTCAGTACATGATAAGATTCGGGGTTTTATAAAAAAACTTAATTTATGGAAAAAATGTTAAAAACGGAAATTATTGTTGTTTCGAGACATTGGCAACTTTCATCGTCGAGAAAGAAGCGACACTAGATGAGGACTCTATGATAGTTGCACATCTAGATTCGTTGAAAGAAAGTTTTGATTATTACTTCAGAGAATAAATGAAATTCTGTGATAAAAATATCTGGATTGTGAATTTGTTTCAGAGTGATGTTGTGGCTACTGGCATATCCACGAAGGCAGACAAAGAAAGTAATCGATTTGTCTGAAGATTATTCGTTTAAAATGAGTTTTGATCGTAAGAGATTAATACAGTTTTAGCTTTCAGTACAAAACACATATCCAACTCTTTCCACCGCAGCATTAAAAGTGCTGCTTTTTTTACTACTTTCTACTTGTGGGAAATTGGATTTTCAGCAATGAATAAAATTAAAAGCAAATTTCGAAGTAAGCTACAATTATCCAACAACTTGCGTCTGAAACTAACACATATTATTGTGGACGTCAAGGAGTCATCAGTCAAAACAGAAAACAAGCCCATTGTTCGCATACACCGCATTATGCATCTCACTAATAAACATACATTATAATTAGATGTATTCATTAAAAAATTTAAAAGTTTAAAACTTATGTGTTTTACTGAAATATATCCTTGCCTTTTAAAAAATGCATTGCAAGCCGGTGGGTCGCGGAAACTTATCGTAGTCCAAAGTGGGTCGCATCTCAGAAAAGTTTGAGAACCACTCCTCTAAGGGGTCGATAAAGGCTTAGGGGTCGAATGGGGGTCGATAAAGGCTTAGGGGTCAAATGGGGGTCGATGAACTCCGGGATCGAATATGAACTTTGAAATCCCATCTGAGTAATTTATTTCGTCGAGAACTATTTTGTAACAATAATTTATACTTTTCTGAACTATCAGCAGACACTACCAGAAATTAATTTTGCGCGATGCTAAGAGTACTTTCGACTTCAGGCTAAATTTTCACTACATTTTCTTACTGGTCGTTTAGAGGCCAGTTAGACAAAATGCGGCTTTGTTCTAAGAGTTTGATAAATGTGTTGAATTGAATTAATCATACAGATTAAAAGAAATGCATCATCATAAAAATCAATAAAAAATATTCCAATTAAAAGTTCGTAGCTTGAAGCTCCGTCATTGCCAGGAGACGGCGATCCCCGTTTCCGTTGTTCGGGGCACGCGCTGTCCGGGTTCAGGTCCGTAGCTGGGGACAGTCTCGCCTGCGGTGGTCCAAGCTGCCACAACGAAAGCATCCAGGTACAGTCCTGGAGGGTCGTGGGGTCGTTCGTTCCAGCTGCTCTACTTTCTTGGCCAGGTTGCCCATCTCTCTAATCATGGCGTCGATCTTCTGGGCCATCTCTGTCTTCTCTGGCTTCGCGATGCCGGCGCGCGGCTGGTGTCTCTCCTGGAAGTCGTCTTCCACCTGGATTATCCTGGTGGCCAGCTTCGGAGCTTCAGCGAGGGTCGGCGGCTCCAGCAGCCGAATCACCCGATAAACTTCCCTCGACGTTATCCCACCGCCGAAACGTGCCACAAGATCGCGTTCTGACACGCCGTACAGCAATGGTTGTTATAATCGCCTTTAGCTACATGTCAGAAAATTTTCTGACAAACGGAAAAGTATCTAATGCATAAATCTCACATAATTGCTAGCTGAAATGTAATTTATCTGACAAGCATAGCAACTGTTGGTTGGGAATCTTCTGAACAGTATTTATGCAATCGGCGTGATAAAAGTAATGCACTTTGATGATGCCAACAGAATGAAAGCAGTAAATGGAACCGACCAGAATAGCTGTTTTTTTCAAAAGTTTGCATTTTATCAACTTATTTCTTTCGCACCATTTATTGTTGCGCTGCGTCTATATGAACAGCACCTCCTTTTTTATATCAATCAAAAAATTCAGTTTTTTCTACAAGAATTAAATATGGGATATCATAAAATGAAGAAAAATTATCAGTCATGCTGCCATGAATACACAAATGAACAGAGACTACGCATCACACAGAAACCAATGACAATCACACAGCACAGTAAGGAGATCGCTGACAAAAACCGCAGCTTCTTCACGCTTCCTCGTCACACTCTTTGCCGTACACCTCTTACCGTACTGATGGTCAAGTATTGATGCCTTCAGTTTCCAAAATACAGTTCACTACTCTTCCCACCTGTCAAACGAATTTGGCAAGCAGTCGAACCTGAGCATCAAAGGCGTTGTAGTAGATTTGCAGGGTAATCGTACTACACTTTATTATAGACAATTGGGTTATACAACTAACTTCGTGACGTCGCTACCACCAGGCGAACCTCGACTCTTCCATCGCTGTGCGTCAGCCGGAGATACACTACTGCACCGTACGCCTTCCCAGAAGCGTCTGGGAATCCATGCAATTCCATACTGGTGATGTCCTCGACTGAGACTTGGACGAGAGCTCGCTCAGCAACTATCATAGAGAGGCCCGGTAACACCTCCTGCCAAGTCTGTCCCTGCGCACTCGCTTTCGGTGGCAGCGGGTCGTCCCAATCGATTCCGACTTACCACAGCAGCAGGATGATTAACTGTATCATCATCATCATCATCATAATCATAATCATAATCATAATCATCATCATCATCATAATCATAATCATAATCATCATCATCATCATCATAATCATCATCATCATCATCATCATCATCATCACCATCATGTATGGCGCCAGGTATCCCAACGGGTCAAAGACGGACACCACTGCCATCAGCAGGCCTCTCTTCGTGTCAAAGACCTCAGCCACCACCTTTCCTGGTGGACGTAAGGTCAGCACGTCCGCTTCTCTCTGTCAAGCTGACCTCCATCACTGGACTCCTGATCTTTTGAAGGGACATCTTTCACAACGTCCGGCGAATTGCTAGCCCACTTGGCGAGGTGGAATCCTCCCTTGCCCAACAGTCTGGTCGCTTCTCTTGCCATTCTCTTCGCATCCGGGATGTTGTTGCAACTTACGACTAGGTCGTCCACGTACATGTTCAGCAGGATGTCGCTGACTGCCCCAGTGCAGTCAGCTTGACGCTTCTCCGCATTCAAGCGGATCGTCTGAATTGCCAGGTAAGATATGCAGGTTAGGCTGCAACAGACTATGGTGAGCCTGTATACTTTAGGGGCTCATCCTTCCCAGGTTCTTTCCACAAGAACCTGCAGACATCTCTGTCCGCTTCAGGAAGAGCTACTTGCAAGTACATTTTCTGGATGTCTTCTTGCAAACGAATCCTGTACCGCCTGAAGCGAATCAGGATTCCCAACAGATCCGCCTGAAGCTTCACTCCAGAACCCAACAGGTCGTTCAGCACCCTTTCCAAGCGCTCCAGATGCTCCTTCTCAGTCTTCCCGAAGACGATAATGTCATCAAGATAGACGAGGCATGTATTCCACGTCAGTGCCCTCAGCGCTTTCTCCATCAAACGCTGAAACGTCGCCGGGGCGTTGCAAAGACCGTAAGGCATGACGCGGAATTGGAAGAGTCCCAGGGATGTGGAAAACGCCGTCTTCTCCCGGTCTCTTTCCGCAATTTCGACCTGCCAGAAGCCGGACGCCAAGTCGAGCGTGCTGAACCACTTGGCCTCAGCCAGCGCTTCGCCTATGCGCGGGATGGGTTGGGCGTCAACGCGCGTCATGGCATTCAGCTTGCGGTAGTCCACGCAAAACCGCAGGGAACCGTCCTTCTTCCGAACTGGCACTACCAGTGAACTCCAGGGGTCTGAGGCTGATTCGATTACCCCTGCGTAGAGCATTTCCCGGATTAGCTGATCCTCCACCTCCCGCTGGGCTTGGGGAAGGCGGCAAGGTGGCAACTTCACTGGCCGGGCCCTTCCGGTGTCAATGCGGTGCTGGACGAAGCTGGTACGTCCGAGGTCGTTCGCACCGCACGAGATGGCGCTCTTGTACCTCCGGACTATGCTGACCAGGACTTGTCTACTCTGCGTGGAACACTCCGCTCCGCCCATCAGAGGATGTGTCCAATCCTTCGGCCCGTTGGCGCCGGCCCCTGCGTCAGCTCCCACAACCCGTGGCTTGGCCACAATCGCGAAGGCGATGCCGGGCTGCCCGGCACGAGCTGGGTCGTGCTCGATCCTTACCTTCGAGCCGTCCGTCATAGTAATTTCCCGAGTTTGCCAGTCGACCGTCTGAACAAACGAGTCGAAGAAGTTCATTCCCATGACGCCAGGAACCACCAGATTTCTCACCACCATCACAGGCACACGTCCCCTCCAACGGCCCAGTTGCAACGGCTCCACCCCCACTCCGCTGATGCACATTCGTCGACTTTCCGTAAGCAGTATCGTCCCCGTCTCCCTCTCCAAGGGCTCTCCGCCGGAGGCGATCTGCCAAAGAGACTCAAGTATCACGGAGACCACCGTCCCGGTGTCTAGCAGTAAGGAGACCCTCGTCCCGCTCAGCATACCTTTTACACATGGAGTGTCGCCTGCTTGCAGTCCGGCAATGGACAACACTCGGCGGTTTCCAGGTCCGCCGCTGTGCGTGCCCGTTGGCGGTCGTTGGTTCGGCGTCTTTTGTGGGTGCAGTCGCGTCAGAGGTGGGCCAATCCACCGCAATTGAAACAGCCGTTTCTTCTCGCGGCGGGTCGTGCGGCCGTCGACTCCTGTTTTTCCAGGTTCAAGGAAATATTCCTCACCTCACGTATCAGGTCTTCCATGAGCTGGGTCGCTTCGGTTTTCTCCGACTTTGGATTACCGGTGCGCGTCTGCCGCCTCTGGTGGAAATCTTCTTCCGCCCGCATGACTTTACTGACCAGTCTCTCCGAGCTTCAGAAAGGGTCGCCGGTTCGTGCAGCCGGATCGCCAGATACGCCTCTTTTGAGGTTATTCCTCCGGCGAAACGCGCCACGAGATCACGCTCTGTTACGCCAGCTCTGCGTCCAACTTCCGCCACCTCCTTGGCGTATTGTTCGATGGTTTGGCCCTCGCGTTGGTGTAGGGCGTGGAACCGTTCGTTCAGTTGCCCTGCTGACTCTTCCGGGCCGTGCGCGTCCAGCAATCTCTTCTTGAACTCCTCGGAGGAGTTCTCTCTTGCTTGTCCCGCCGGGTAGAGCTCGCGGCGGACTGGGTCACTCAGCAAGTACCGAGCGACCACGTCGTTGTCAGAGAGCGGAACTCTGCTGACGCACAGAAAGTCTTGTAGCCTCTCCAGCCACTCAACGGAGTACATCTCTGGACGAAAAGCAGGGGAGGAGCGGGCAATTGTAGGCACCCCGGTACACCGATGGCGTCAGTTCATGGTGAGGCCCACAATGTAACGAGCCGCTCCCTCGAGCAGGCTCGTTCACTTCCTCCACCGTGTTATTGGCAGGTTCGTCGCTATTCGGTGCCGGGCTGGTATTGACCCTCCGGTTTCTCTTTCTTTCTGGTCCGCGCTTTCCTGATGGCATAGTAGCAATCAAACAACGGGCAGTATGTATACTTTTTATTGGCAACCGCGAGCAAAAACCGACGACGATGCGTTACCGCAAGCTTCTCCAACAGCACAACCACGACTCCGCACACGTACATCCGTACTACCGTACTCCATCCCCGATTTTCAAGTCCAATTTCATAATTATTGGCGTATATGCAAAAGGAAAATTTTTGAGCGTACATTAAAAAAACCAAAATAAAAAAATCAACAATAATCAATAGTGAAACAAATATCATTTTTTAAGTTTCGTAAAGTTTGTAAGTGTTAAGAACCGTAGCAGGGTTCTGTACGCTCACGATACTCAAGTACAATTTGCCAGACGTTCGATCGTCAGGCAAATGAGAGTGGACTGTATGATGTGGATTCTTCTTGACCAACCGAGGACTGGGTAGTCAAGAAGGAGATCGCGTACGATCAAATGCAAGCGGATCGAAACACAGCGAATATACGTTCGTTTTATTCGGTCGCGAATAATCAGAGGAAAGCACTCCGTCCACAGCAACGAACAGCGAGTCAATATATAACTGGACGAACCAACAGTACAAGAAATCAATGGTTATTCAGAACGGCAGCGAGTTCCACTAACTTCGACAGCTTCACGGATGTTAATTGACTGCATGCGTTTGTAGCCAGATATATATATAGAGCTCAGCCGCCGATGAGCGGCTCGATCAAAGCGGATAATCTGGCTATTTTCGTCGGCAATCCAAATCACCATTGACGTCAGTAGGCTGCCACGCCTTCGGCCTTCTTTGATCTCGCAATGGCCATTTGGCGTGCTCGTCCGTCAGGCGGCTTCTTCAAAGTACTTTGTTGACAACCGGCACAATGGCGTAAACAGCCATTGCCATCCGTCAACGTCAGCGTATGGGGTCTCTCTGACCCCGACCGGGGCTGCCATATGCCGAGATAACGATCTGGCCGACGGGGTGCGGGTATTGTCCTCGTCCTACCCGCGACTTTCAGCCACCAGCCCCTGGCCAGGTCACACCGACTAAGTCGGTGTTGTTCCGTTCGGAACATACTCCCCCCGGATGGGAGAGTCACTCTCCCATCACTTACCTCGCCCGGTTTCGGGAGGGCATCTGCGCATCCCGTGAGTTTCCTCGCGACCGGTGGACAATTCCGCCACTGCTCCGGGCTTGCGATGCACCCGCCTGCGGTTCTCCTTACGATTCCACGTCTGGGCGTTCGTCGATGGCCTGACTTCCTTGCTTCTCCGCTTCCAACAAGGCGGTAGCGTGCCGTGGTGACACTTTGTTCTCCTATGATCCCACCATGTAGCCATCAGTCGCTGAAGGCAGCACCAATCTTGCTCCCGACGTGGGTGTCTTTGTGTACAGAGGCCGCTCGTTGCGGGACGGCAAGCCGGCCACCTGCGCCTTCTGCGCTTCGGCTTCCCGCCACATCGAGCCTTGAGCCTCTTACACTCCGTTAGTATCCGACCGCGTTGCTCGATCGCTTTTAACGATCGACGTACCTCTGTGGGCAGTGTTCCCCAGTGCCTGTAGCAGATTCGGGTCTCTGTCCACACGTGCCTCCCTGGAGGCACTGCCGGGTGACCCGTGGACACCGGCGTGTCTGTATTCACATCTTTTACCAGCGGTTTCCGAGTTACTACGGTCCAGTGCAGTCCCCCTTCGGTCCGCTCAGCGTCCCCGTGTTTGCCCTTTGCCGACTGGTGCCTGCTGACGGAGCGCTGACGGTGCACACTGGTTTGCCACACCCCCGCTGCATTCCCTTTGATCGTTGAATGCCTGGGGTCAGCGGCGTCGGCGTCGTCCATCGTCAACGCCAATTCTGACTGTCCTGGTGGGCTCTCCCCCACTTGCGACAACCGTGTGGTCCGTCCTGAGCCCTCAGGACTACGCCGCCGAGCTTGTAGTGGCTCAGCTGGCCATCCAGGACCCTGCCGCCGGGGGTTCCCTGTTACCCACTTCTTCAAGCCTCGCTCCCCAGCGAGCTGTCGACTGGTCCGTTTGACAACGTTAGGGAGGCCTCGTCGACCTGAGCAACGCGGGAGGCTGACCTGACTCTTCTCTACACCCGACGTCGAGGTCTCCTCGCGCTTCTCCAGAGCCTCCTTGTTCCCTTCTGAAACGTCTTCTTCCGGAACGATCTTCACTGCCTCGATCCTCCCGGTTTTCCGCCACGACACATCGGCGGATTTCCCAGAATTCGCCAGGAAGGTTCCCACTTCCGCAGTCCACCTGGGGCTTACTCTTCCACGAGCTACCCAGCCGAATAGCGCCTCCAACGCTACTGGACCGCCGGTCGCCCTTCTCTGCATACGACCGGTGACGAAGCCAAAGTAGTAGTCGATCTCTATCCGCACGTCGACTCCTATGGGCAGCCATTGCCGCCGCTTCATCTTGGTGACAGCCGCCTCATGCGACTTGTCTGATATGTCCATCTCCCCCTGTCGGATCTTCTTGCGGATCCGCTGGATGGCAAACGCTCCCATGCGGCGACTTGCCACCGGCTGGCCCGAACTGCCAACGGCTCCCCGCCGGACGTCAACTCTCCATAGTCGACGCTCCCGATCCACGCAGCCTCCGACCATCCCAACACGGAGATTTCCATACGATCCTTCGAGCTCCAACCTCTTGGACGCCACGGTTCCATCCGCGGCGGGGTTTCCGGCCGGCTCTATTCCTGACGACCCAACCTCCCCGAACTTCCGCCGAGGGCTGTCGTCTGAATCTTCGCCTTTCGACAAGACTTTGGCCTTGAGGGATCGTCTTCGGGCGGTTCTCCCGCACGTAATCCACCCAAGGCGGGTCTCCACGGCCACTGACCCACCGATCGCTCTTCGGATGCGACCTGTCACGAGCTCGTAATAGTAGTCGATACCGACCAACACATCGACCACCAGCGGCGCTCTCTGCTCTCTCTGCCTCGGCTCCACCTCCGCCACGGTTCTGGCCGGTGTCCCATCCGAGGACTCCGTCGGCGCCGTTGGGACCTCTCCACAAACTCGAGGTATTACTAGCGCCTGCATCCGCGTGCAGGCACCTCGACGGCCGGAGCCCTCAGCCGCTCCAAGCCGAAATTCCACTCGGCGCCATCGGCGCTCTGGCCCCCGCGACCTCCCAGGGTCGTGAAGCGACACCGCTCATGGGGCCCTGTGAGCCCGAGGATTTTTGCCACATCCTTCCGGATGAAGGAGACTGCGGTCCCCGTGTCCAGCAGGCAATTCACCACCACATGTTTTCCGTTTGGCCCATAAGCGCAAGCACGGGCTGTCGGGAGTCCTTTCCCAGAGGTGCTTCGCACGGCCCAAAGACTCGGGTGGATGCTGTCAGACCCCAAAGATCGAGCCGACTCCGTCATCGGTGACGGGTGGAGTAATCTATGATGCCGCTGGCGACATCCGTCCACGCCACAGGGCCGACCTTCGCGGCACCCTTTCGCCGTATGACCGGTCTTCAAACATCGGAAGCAGACTTCCTTGGTTCGCGCCATGTCTCTCCTCCCGGGCAGGTCCGCCTGCCGGAACTTCTCACATGCTTCGGCCTTATGGTCCCCGCTGCAGAACGGGCAGCCATTGGCGACGACCACTGCCAACGCGGCCGCGGTTGATCTGATGCGATCCACAGACCTCCGTTCAGGACTCAAGGGTTTTGACGACGGCGTCCGTTGTTCCGGCCTTGATGCAGATGGTTTGGTCTCTTCTCTCCTTGACTTGGAGAGCAGCCCCGCCTGCCATTGGGCGAACTCCAGGAACTTCTGCAAGTTGTCTTCTTCCTCGGCTGCATCCGGCCCGATGTTGGTGTCCCAGGCCCCTATTAGTGCGGGAGGGAACTTGTCGAGCAACATCGGCATCAGGACTTCGCTCGCGGGTAGACGACCGGCAAACGGATCTTTGTCTAGAGCAGTGAGACAACGCAGGTGCTTCGTCACTTCATCCACTAGTGACTGGACGCCCTGCGCGGTCATCTCGCGGCACGCGGGCTCCCTCCATAGGGCCGCCAAATGCTCGCGGATCACCTGTCTCGGCCGACCAAAGCGCTTCTTTAAGATGTCGACTGCCTGGGAGTAGTTCTCTGGGGTGAGGGGGATTCCCTCGATGGCGTTCCGCGCCGTCCCATCGGTGTTGGACAACAAGTAGGTGAATTTGGTGGCGTTGTCCAGGTCTCTCCGTTTGTGCACATTTGCCTCGAACTGGGCCCAAAATGATGGGAATTCCAACACTTTGCCCGTAAACTTCGGGAGAGTTATCTCCGGCAACCTCCCATTGCTGGACCGGACCGCCGGCATGCCAGGACTAACACTGCCACTACCGATAGGGCCTTCTCCACGCGCCTCAACCATCCTTGCGCGTGCTCGAGCCTTCCCCACTCGGTAGTTCTGGCGACATAATGCCCAGTCATCTATCTCTGCTTGCCGTTCTTCTCCTTCCAAGTCCAGCTCCACTTCGGTTTGGAGTGCATCTGCGATCCGGAACGACTCCTCTATCAAGGAGACCTGCTCCTCCACCTCAAAGACATCGGCGGAGCTGGTGCACAACTCATCCAGTTCTGCCAACAATCGATTCAGCCTGTCCTTGAGGGCCACGAGTTTCTTGCTCCGTGACTTCGCGGCGGACGCCATGGTATCCACTATCGATAGGTCGCTGGTGTTCGATTGATCCGGCTCGGAGGACCAATGTTAAGAACCGTAGCAGGGTTCTGTACGCTCACGATACTCAAGTACAATTTGCCAGACGTTCGATCGTCAGGCAAATGAGAGTGGACTGTATGATGTGGATTCTTCTTGACCAACCGAGGACTGGGTAGTCAAGAAGGAGATCGCGTACGATCAAATGCAAGCGGATCGAAACACAGCGAATATACGTTCGTTTTATTCGGTCGCGAATAATCAGAGGAAAGCACTCCGTCCACAGCAACGAACAGCGAGTCAATATATAACTGGACGAACCAACAGTACAAGAAATCAATGGTTATTCAGAACGGCAGCGAGTTCCACTAACTTCGACAGCTTCACGGATGTTAATTGACTGCATGCGTTTGTAGCCAGATATATATATAGAGCTCAGCCGCCGATGAGCGGCTCGATCAAAGCGGATAATCTGGCTATTTTCGTCGGCAATCCAAATCACCATTGACGTCAGTAGGCTGCCACGCCTTCGGCCTTCTTTGATCTCGCAATGGCCATTTGGCGTGCTCGTCCGTCAGGCGGCTTCTTCAAAGTACTTTGTTGACAACCGGCACAATGGCGTAAACAGCCATTGCCATCCGTCAACGTCAGCGTATGGGGTCTCTCTGACCCCGACCGGGGCTGCCATATGCCGAGATAACGATCTGGCCGACGGGGTGCGGGTATTGTCCTCGTCCTACCCGCGACTTTCAGCCACCAGCCCCTGGCCAGGTCACACCGACTAAGTCGGTGTTGTTCCGTTCGGAACAGTAAGAATGATACTTGTTGAGAACTCCAATCGCTTGAGCCTGAAGATCCGTATCTGCTACCGTAAGCGATGCGTTGGCAATATTGATGACGTAATCAGCAAGGGAGAGAGTGAGCGCGAGTGATAACGTAGTCTTGTGTGTGTCGTGTTGGTGTGCGGCAGAGTTCCGTTTACTCTTAGCGTTGTGTGTTATTATCCGACCTATACATTTGTTTAGCAGTTATTATATTTTGTATTGACTTCAATCGTTGGAGTAAAGTTCCATATTCAGTATTTTGTTTGCTGTTGCGCAAAGAGAATTAGCTTGCCTTAGCGAGATCAGTGGCCTCCGTTTTTTTTGGATCTCCGGTAATATCGAATATTGCGGGACGAACTTGAGAATCAGATTGTAAAGAGAAATTACAGCATTTCTTGGTGCCACGAGCCGGCAGGCCGTAGCATGAAAATTTTGGTTTTTAATCCACGAGATGATGTTGGAGACGACGAAGCGACGTCAGCAGATCGAACAGAGGCGCCTACGGGATGCCATAATTCAAGTGTTGAACCAGCTTGAGACGGATTCAGCTTAAATAACGTTCACGAATGCCTTTAGTGCATTAGATGCACAATATGCCGAAGCTCGCAGAGCTCAAGTGGCATTGGAAGACGCGCTCCCAGATGGAGAAGCGCTGGAGGCCACACTTCGTGAATGGCACGAATTGTCTATTGAGGTGTTCCAGACACGCAACCAGGTTGGTATCTTCTTGAAGGAGAAGGGAAATGGACCAGCGGTGAATCCGAGACAGACCGCAAACTTGACGCCCGTCGCAGAGCAAGTATGTGCGTGTGCTCTTGCCAAAGTTCAACGGGGATATTCAGCAATTCAAATCATTTTGGGATCAGTTCGAGAGTAGTATACATCAACAAGAAGGTCTCAATGACATCACAAAGCTTCTCCACTTTAGATCGTGTCTATCTGGTTCAGCTCTGAAGGCAATAGAAGGTGTTACCATTTGTGCCGAGAACTACCCGGAAGTAGTGCAGACTCTGAAGACCCGATGTTATCGAATCCCAGACGTGGTGGAGAGTCACGTTCTGAGTGTGATGAATGTGAAGGCGTGTTCAAACGAAGGAGCTGGGGAGTTGACCAGGCTCCACGATGATTTGAACCGGCACTTCCTCGAGCTGAAGGCCTTGGGCAAAGATGTCAACTGCGGCCTGAGTGGTTTTCACGTCATCTTGCCAAAACTGAAGAGGAAACTCCCGTCTGGAACGGTGACTGAATGGAAAACCTTTATCAAGGACAAGAAGGACGACGAGATACATTCGGACGTATTTCTAGCCTTCTTATTGGAACAAGCTAGGATAAAGGACACTGACATCGGAAGCAGAAGAAAGACACCAACGAAAGGGTATCAACAGGAGCCTTACCACAATGCCCGGAAGCCTGACCTTCGTTTCACTACCGCAGCTGTTCAGATGGAACCCGGCGGCAGATGTCCCGTCTGCAAGGAGGATCATCTGGCGGACTGTTGTCCACGGTAACGAAGTTATTCGGTTCAGCAGCGACGGCATTGGGCAATGCGGCTGAAGCTTTGCTTTGTTTGCCTTGCTCAAAGACATCGCAGGGAAAGATGCGAGAAGAGGAAGTCCAATCAGTTTTGGAATCCTCTATTGGCGGGAGACGCTGTCCTTGCAGGCAAGGCACCCACCAAACGAGCTTCATCGGCCGCGCGCAGCCCCGGAATCGATTCCACTGAAGCAAAGGCCTTGCTATCTAGGAATCCTAACGAGAAGGTCGAAGATGGATCTGAGGAAGGAGCCACCCCTGTCGGAATCCATCTCTCTTCAACTGAAGGTCAGACCGCAATCAGGTTGCCAGTCGTGCGTGCGATGGCGCACGGAGAGAAAGGGAAAAAGAAGTTGGTCAACTGTTTGCTGGACACCGGATCAGAGCGATCACTAATCCGGAACGATGTTGCGGATGAGTTGGATTTACAGGGCCCAACGAGAGCTATGACGGTGAAAGGCGTGAATGGTCTCCACGTGAGAATCGCAGATATTCGTCGCGTGCAATTCCGTCTCACCCCTATTCCATCTAAGTGTTTGGGGCCATTCAACGAGGGAATTGAATTGACAGCCCTCAGTTTACCGAATCTCTGCGACGACCTCGTTGCCACACCGACGCCTTGGTTTTGCAAGGATAAGATTCCATCACTTCCATCAAATGAGAGAACACCCGGCCGAGTTCAGATTGACATCATTATTGGACTCGATGCTTATTTCCAAGTGCTTGGTCAAGGCGTGAGAAGAGGCGGTCCTAATGATCCTGTAGCGATTGAGACCATCTTTGGATGGATTGTGTGTGGACCAACAACGCGGCAAGCAGTCGATCGCGAGGAAACCACCCTCATTGCTCAGACAGAAGATCGTCTGAGTCGGCTCTTGAGACGATTTTGGGAAGTGGAGGCCCTTGGAATTCTTCCAGCGACTGAAGACGCGAAGTCTGAGCCAGTGCTGACTCGGTTTGAAGAATCAGTCAGCTTTGATGGGCAGAGATATTCAGTCGGCCTGTTGTGGAAGCCAGGCGCCTCGCCACTTCCAAACAACTTGGAAATGGCGAAGAGAAGACTCAGATCTTTGAGACATCGACTGGCGCGGGATCCGGATAAGGAGCGTGAATACGCTGACGTCATCCAATCATATCTCGATCATGGTTGGGCAGAAGAGGTTCCAGGCGAAAGCGGCCCCATCGGCAGGACGTGGTATTTGCCACACCACGCGGTGTACCAAGGCGGCTCTGGGAAAGAGAAATGCCGTGTGGTTTTTGACGGTTCAGCTGAGAAGACTGGCGCATCTTTGAATCGCTGTCTTGAACCTGGACCGAAATTACAGCCTGATTTGGTCGCGATATTGCTCCGGTTTCGTCGTTCCAGAATTGGGATCCAGGCTGACATCGAAAAGATGTACCTGCAGATAGGCCTTCGGCCAGAGGATCGTGACGTGTGCCGGTTTCTCTGGCAAACAGCAGGCTCACAGAGCCCTGTTCGGATTCATCGCTTGACTCGGGTCGGTTTTGGTCTCTCTTGTTCCCCATTCCTGGCGATGAGAGTGATCCGACACCACGCTCAGAGTCATGGCAAGGTCAAGGCATTGGCTGACAAGGTTTTGTCAGATATGTATGTGGACGACCTTGCAACGAGCTGTGACCGGATTGGGCAGGCACGGACTTTAATCCGTCAGCTATGCAACCTCATGAAGAGTGGAGGTTTTACTATGAAGAAATGGGCCAGTAATGACACTGCAGCTGTCTCTGACTTGCCCTTGGAAGTAACGTCGCCGCTAGAGACAAGCCGACTCTGGAAGACCCTCAGACTTTACTGGAATCGCCGGCTTGATGTCCTGACGTTCGTGCCTCCAGCAGAGATCCCTCTTGGACAGCACGATACCAAGCGTCAATTGGTAAGCCTAGAGGCCAAAGTTTTTGATCCATTGGGATGTGTAGCTCCGTACACCATCCGAGCAAAGAAGCTGTTCCAGGCTCTTTGGCTCACCGGGATCGAATGGGACGATCCATTACCGGCCGAGATCAACGGTAAGTGGATCAGCTGGAAAGATGAGCTGGAACGACTTTCTGCCATCCAGGTCCAGCGTGCGTTGGTCCCTGTTCCCCGGGATCAAGTTGGCAGGTCTGAGTTGCATGTGTTTGGAGACGCCGCTGAAGCGGCATACGGAGCGGTAGCGTATTTGCTTACGCAAGCACGTGATAGAGTGCTTGAAGTGCGCTTTGCTCTCGCCAAAGCTCGTGTGGCACCCATCAAACGCCTGAGTCTTCCGCGTCTGGAATTGATGGCGTTCTTGCTTGCGGCTCGATTGAAGGCGTATATCACAAAGGAAATGGGCTTCTCGACCGACAAGTAAGTTTGTTGGAGTGATAGTTCTGTCGCCCTATGTTGGATCAAAGAAGATCCACGAAAGTGGAAGACATTTGTAGCGAACCGTGTGCAAGAGATAATCACACTCACTGAGCTGATCCAGTGGAGATATGTTCCAACAGCAGACAACCCAGCTGATCGACTGAGTCGAGGTTGTACGTTGGAAAGACTCCTGAAAGACCACTTGTGGTGGAATGGGCCCGACTGGTTGCGGCAACCCGAGAGTGAATGGCCACGATTGAGCGTCGTTGTCTCCCCTGAGGAAGCCAGGGGAACGGACCCTGAACGGAGGACGACTGTTGCGCTGACCACCACGTTGCCAGCGCAAGGGCTACAAATGGTGATCGATCCAACCAGGTACAGCCGAATGGACAAGCTGCTTCGTGTTACCGCATATTGTTGGCGATGGGTAGACCAAGCGAGAAGACCCCGTGGTGAACGAAGAGGGAACAGCTCACTCACGCTCTTGGAATTGCAAGAGGCAGAGAAGAAGTGGGTGAGAGAAGTCCAAGCAGGAGCCTTTCCGATTCACAGAATTGGATCCGGTTCCACTGAGTGGCCGAAGATCCGTCAAATCGCTTCACTCTCCCCGTTTATGGATATGGAAGGACTCCTGCGCGTTGGAGGTCGATTGACCAACGCAGCCTTGCCGTGGTGTCATAAACATCCGTTGTTGCTTCCCCCTGACGGAACGATTGTGGCGCTCATCGTTCGACGAGCCCACGAGTCTGAGTAGCACGCGGGTGGGAACCAGACTCTCGTGGCTTTACGACAACGCTATTGGATGATTAGCGGATGTCAGGCAGTGAAAAGTGCATTAGATCTTGCATCACCTGCAGACGGAAAGATGTACGTCCGTTCTGTCCTTTGATGAGTGAACTGCCGGTCGCTCGAGTGGAACCTGCGATTCCGTTCGGTCACTTAGGATTGGACTTTGCCGGGCCGTTACATGTGCAGGATGAAGATCGCGGCGTGAGGAAGGTCTACATCTGTCTATTCACCTGCATGGTAACTCGCGCAGTGCACATTGAGATCGTTGTCGACCTGACGACCACGAGTTTTCTCGCCGCGTTCCGCCGCTTTGTTGCCAGGAGAGGAACCCAAGTGGTTATTCGTTGTCCACAAGTCTGCGTACGTTCCGAAACTTTGTGAATAATAAAGTGAAATTCTTAGATTGTAAACAAGAAAGATTTAAATAGAACACTCCCAGTAAAATCAAGAAATTATTCAGATGCTAACAATTTAGTAGTTGTCAATCCTTGGTTTAGCTTCAAAGCTGCAACTGTGAACAATTTGTTAATTGTGCATTTTCACTTTGCATTAAAATCGTCTTTACCATCATACGTGATGTGATGAGAAAAGCAAAGAGTGTTTGACAAAGGCATATGCGTTTAATCATGCGTAAAATTAAATGAAATTGCGAGCTAACGTAACGTTAGCATTAGTGCCATTTGTAACCCGGAAATTGGAAGTGTTGCTATAACGTTCCAGATTTTTCAAACAGATTATTCAATATTCTGATTTACACCCGGAAGTTAACATCCAATCTTGATAACTTTCAACAAGCAACAAATTTATTTACAAACAGTAAGAGAAGATTTATATATCAAGAGGGAAATCTGTACTAGACCATTGTTGGCTGTTCATTACTGTTGTTGTTGCTGCTGTTGGCTAGTGAAAAATGAAAATCACTATTTTTACTTATTTTTGTATTGTTATTTCTGAATTATTACGATCTCATTTGATATAAGGTTACTTTTGTACAATAAAATATAGAATAATGATAAAAATTATTTTCGGGAATGCTGATCATGAAAAAATATAAACTTCAGAACTAATAATATATTTTTATGAACAAAATTTCAGTGAATGACAAAATAAAAATTTGGAGTGTTTAATCTTTCTTTCGCTCCTGTTCATAAGAGCTATTGTTTTTCTTCTTGTTTCATTTAAATAAAAAATAAAATCTGGAACTTTGTTTAAAATAGAAATTTGTGGTTATACATTTTGTGTAAATTGTACTTAATTTCTCTTTCAATATCTAGAGTAAACCGACTATTGGGTTGACTAAACATTCAAGTTGAAATTCATGTATTACTATGGTTCTACATTCCAGATCAAAAATGTTTATTGCATTTCGAAATGTGTTTATCAAACAAAACTGAAAGCAAAGAAAATTATTTTTTTGCTCTGTTGCCATCATAAAAAGTCACTTCATGTCAAACTTGAAAACAAAGAATGACTTTGATAGACACATTTATTTAACATCTCTTTGTTCAGTTCTCTTCTTCAGGCTGTTCATTTGTTGCTTCTGTATTTTTGTAGAATAATGTAATTGAATAATAAAGATATTTAATTTGTAAAGAACAAAACCGTCAATTCTATTTTTCATTTATTTCTTTTATAACGTTTAATGAATGAATTACAGTTTTATTTTACTGAATTTTCTATGCATCGAAAAACTGCAGAAAATGATAAATGCTAGCAATACAATCCCCAATGCTTATCATTAGCTCGTGCTATTTTCCGTGTCGTAGGTTTGAGATGTTTTCGAATGATGAGAATAAATAATAATGAATTTCAGTTTGTATCTCAAAGAAGCAACATAAACCAATACACAAAGGGAGATGCCACACGCTCAAGTGCACAAATCATAATGACAAATACGGGTTGTGAATAAACATACAAACAATGGCTTAATGTTCCACATTATTATTGTAATATTATAGGCAATCCATTTTTTGAATATAACGATTAGATTGTTGCCGTGGCATAATGTCTACAAGTTTAGAAATGGACTTTTTCCACGTTATCGTTGTATTGCCCATCTTGCCCATGGTATATATTGTAATAAAGTTATGATTTGTTTGTTGTTGTAAAATGGAAATTTCTGTACTATACATTTGCTTAGTTCTGAAGCGCTTATATCGAATAGCAGAAAAGTTTCTGTGAATACCGTCTGTTGATCAGCATAAATATGAAGAAGCAAAATGCCAAAGTAAACATACAATAATAAAATTAAGCAATAAGATAATCTTTTGTAAACAGTGAAATGTAAAACCCAAAAGCTCTTTAAAAGCATTATTTGCAAAGTCTAAAAACAAATATACACAGTTCCACGTTATAACTAAAAGCTTTTTCTTTAAAAAATGGTAGATGATTATTTATGCTCATATAAGGTAATTTAATAGAATGCACTCATATATGGAAGAGAGTAGATAAACAACAATCACCCAATCCTTGATCACAGCTGAATAGCTAATAAAATGGCACAGTTATTCATCCAATCACTTATCACAATAATTAGTTAATGAAATAGCAGAAGTCATTAGCCAATCAACGAACAGTGCCCCTACAACCAATCAGCGGCCAGCCAATCACAAAAATGTCGAATTTTCGCGGATGAGTTCAGACTAAACCTTATTCATAATTGTTCAATTTAAATTCCAGATTTCTCAAACAGATTATTCAGTATACTGACATTACACCCGGAAGTTAACATCCAATCTTGATAAATTTCAACAGGCAACAAATTTATTTGCAAACAGTGGTAGCAGATTTATATATCAGGAGGGAAATTGGTAATTAACCAATGAGAAATGAAAACTAAATGTTGCAAAATGGTTATTTAAAATGAAATTCAAAACCGTCCAATTCATTTTCGTTTGCTGTTGGGTTCGCCATCAGTGCTTTTCGTTCGAGTTATTCAAATCATTTTTTTTCTGTTCCTCATGGCTGATGTACCTGAGTTGCATTATGTGCAAAATCGTTGCGGTGATGCGTCCCTTGTGTACGAAGGCAGGATATATAAATTAAAACGTGCCGGCAGACCGAAATATTGGAGATGCTCGAAAGTATGTGCTAAACGTACAGTGTGTTTCCTTCGTTGTTAAGGATTAGTTTATTTTGGTATAGGATAAAGAGGGCTGAGGTGGTACCATATGGACCAACCTTGATGTGACAACGGTTATCAGGCGAAATGATCGCATCGAAAGCTGCCAGGTGGATGAGCACTTGACATACATACAAAATGGAAATGAAAGTGGTTTTGACAAACCGCAGCGCGGAAAAAACAAAGCCCATCCCGGCCATTTATGACAGACAAGCTACGCTGCGTCTGCTGAGCCATCAACATCTGGCTATTTTCCTCTCTTTAGACGGGCAGGGGCCGCGATGTATGGCCACCGGGCAAAGCGATTTCCAAAACTGCCCAATCATCGCCGGGACCTGCAAATCCCAGTACCGTTTAGAACAACGAAGGCCGATGATAATTTTTTATTGTGGCAGAGTGCATCGAGGCACATCCTGCTCTTTACTACGGGTTACAACATTAGACTGCTGGCAGCCAGTTGAACCTGGGGCATGGATGGTACATTCAAGATTGTACCTCAGTGGTATCAACAGCAATTTACCATCCATGCCTTTGCGGCCGCTAAACTGGTGCCAGCAGTCTGTTGCTTATGTACGGATAAAGACATTGGTACATACGGGTTTAAATCCCAAGCTTTAATAAGCAGAGCAGCAGCTTTGGAGGTCGGTCTCAATCCAGATACCAATTTCTGTGATTTTCAGACAGCCCTGATACCTGCGATTCAGGGCTACTTTCCGAATGGGCGGGTTTAGGGCTGATACTTCCACTTCTGCCAGGCGGTACATAGGATAGCCGGTGAGCTGGGATTGAAAACGCGATATCCCCAGCATGAAGAAACAAGAAGAAAAATCAGAATGTTCCTTGCCACCGCTTTCCTCCCTGTTCCGCATGTTAATACGGGTGTTAGCCTGCTTGAAGCAGGCACTACGGGTACATTAGCCGCTTTATTTCAATATTTTCGGCAGGAGTGGATGACTGATGAAAGGCTCCCGCTTTGGAATGTCCATAATGTAAATATTTAGACAAATTACCACTTGGAAGGTTAGCATAATCGGCTCAACAGAAAAGCGGGTAAAGGTCATAACGAGTTATATGAACTACTCCATATAGCTCCAGCTCCTTATAGCGGAACAGGGTGTGGTGGACACCCTGATTCAACAAGTGCTATCAGGAAACGTGACCCTTTGCTGACTTAAGACGGTTAAACAGAGTTTATTCTCAAAAGCAGCGACAGGTTGCGCAATATACGGGTGAATACAGCAACGTTAGACGTACGCTGAAGCAGTTTCTAGAAGCTTTAATGTATATACCGCCTGAGCCGATTTAATGCCGCCTTCCAAGTGGTGAATTGTATTGTATTGTGTTGTATTGTATTATATATATATATTGTATTTTATTGTATTATTTACTTTCTTGCTTTTTAGTTGTTTCCATTTTGTTCATGCCATTCAATGTTGTTTTTTGTTGTTGTTCGCATTTCTTTGCTGTTGATGCTGCTGCTGTTGACTAGTGAAATAACTTCTTTAACTTCTTTTTTGCATTGTTTTTTCTGAATTATGACTATCGCATTTGATACAACGTCACTTTGGTACAATAAAATATAGAATAATGATAAAAATTATTCTCGGGAATGCTGATCATGAAAATGTATAAACTTTACCACAAATAATATATCTAAATAAACAGAATTTCAATGAATGACAAAACTTCAAACAAACAATAAAATTTTGGAATAACAAATATTTCTATTTTTTATGTTACGTCACTATTATTAAAGTTACGTAATCCTAAATTAAATATTTGAACCAATGAAATGAAAAAATATTACAGCTAATCACAACTGAAGAGTTTGAATCAATTAGCAATTAGACAAGGAAAACCAATACGACAAAGATTTGACGGTCCAATAAAATAGCGTGGGCAAAGACCAAGAGAAAAGTAAGACCGAGTAAAACCACCCCTTCAAAATTTATTTTTACTTGGAGTTATTCATATTCTTCCCTTCCATATACTTTTCTGATGCTGTTTACTTCCTATTATTCCTACTAGATTAATACGATATACATTCAAATATTTAGCTTCAAAGTTAAATATAGGTAGTGACAATTTTGCACTACAGTAAAATGCAATCAGGTTCAATTAATTTTTGCAACGAATTATTTATTAATTATGATTATCATTGTTGAAATATGTCCAACGGATACCGTCAAGCAGGAAGTACACAATCGTCTTTGTTCACGCAGTTCGTTACGCAAACAGTAAATTCAAATGAATGTACAATTATACCTTCGTTGTATGGTAAGGACACCGAACCTGAATATCCACAGTAGGAGGTTAGAAAATTATTGATTGATTGAACTTTCAGCAGTGTGTGTGTGTGTACGTATTTGCTTGATAGTGGCTAATAAACGTTTATTGTTTCTGTTCTTGTTGTGCATCGGTTTACGGAATAGCCACGGACGCGGGGCTATAACACACTCAATCAACAATAATCGGTGGAATCAAATCTTTACTAACATCCTAATTTCGTCAATCAATCGATCAATAACAAGTTCTTGTTTTTTTATTTAGCATACCGTATTCCTACAGTAAAAATACGGGATAATTAAGTTACACATTGTTTTCACTGTTCGTAATATATAATACAATATAAATTGATTGTTTATTATTTCATTAACATCTGAGATTGCACATCAGCATTATTCTATTCTACGACGTAAAACATTATACAAACACATTTCAACAACAACAGAACTTATTCACTCATTTGAACATTACAAGGGAAATAAATTAAAGTTCGCTGTTGAAAAAATAATAAAATATCAAGATAGTTCAAATCCTGTGCCACAGTGTATTGCATAACGAAGCTTATCGCGTAATGTTGATTTTCGGTGATAATTTGGCAATTTGAGGAGATTAAAGCAAGTTGAAGTGGTCGGTAAACGACTTACTGGATCTTCTTTACGAATTGCTAAGAAACCACGAATCACACTGCCCAGTGTATCTCCTTCATCCTGTAAAATACAGTGCATGCAAATCAACACTTTCCAAAAAAATAAGAACTTCATTCTCCTTACCTCATCGTCGTTCACCTCAACGCAACGAATCGAAAATGGTGGTTCAAGATACTCAAAACCTAACAACGGTGGCTTAGAACAGCTAGTTACAAACTATAAGTAGAAATAATGAATGAAAAAGGGAAATGAGGCAATTTTGAAATCCAGCTAATGTTTCACAAGATAAAAGGTTTACTTTCAAAAACAAACGCCTTTCTTCAACTGAGAAATCATTGGCTAAAATTTCCCACAGCCAAACAATAACACGATGATTGTTGTGAAAGCCACCAAAATATTGAGTATGCTTGCGCAAATCGTGCAAATCAATGTCACAAGTATCGCCCGACAGTAGCCGTTGAAATTCATCAGCGGAAAACATCCGCAACCATTCAGGAGAAATGATAGCATGAAATCCGCGCATAAAAGCAGCTATTTGATCCTTTATTTGCACATACATTCGATAATGAGCCATCAAATGCACGTAACTTATCCTGAAATACAGTAAAAATTGCTCCTTTTTTCCCGAAATTATTATACATTAATTATTTGATCAATTTTATTGTTACTTGTTCTCTTTGGTCACCGGAATTGTTCTACCTCCAGGCCTGAGCTCATGCGTAACTACCTCTCCCAAAATATCTTCATCACAGGCAAATGTCAATCCTAGATCATTCATATCGCCTTCATAATGCTAAAAATAAATAAAATAAAATAAAATAAAATTCATCATTGATCATCTCTCATTGTAACCTTAATAAATGTCAACTGCTTGTACAGATCTGCATCCAATGAAGATAATTCATCAATTGAACTATGATATTTCGACGCTGTTCTTCCGATTAAATGATTAATAAAAAACGATGCTAACAGTATGTCGACACAAATACCCTAAATTAAATAAGTTGTAAATGAAAAACTATTTTCAAAGCAAACATACCTCGTAAACAGCTTTGCCGAGCATTTTCCCTATGAATTCAAACAGCAAAAGATAATTTTCATGAATATATGAAGTTGGTGAAGGATATAAATGTCCTTCGTTTGTGAGCTAAACGTGATGAGCAACCAGCAGAATTTTCAATAAATATCAAAAAATACGTTGAATATAAATTGATTTCAAAAAATACCTTGAATAAATTCAACGCTGGATCAAAAATGTTTTTAATAACTTCTTCTAAAAATTCTTTAAAAACACCGTCTTGATCAATACCAGGCTCGTCCAAACCCTACTTCAAGCTTTACATTTAAGTAAAATTTTTCAAAAAAAGGTTCAAAAATAATCATGTCTGTACTGTTTTGTACCTGTTCATTGATAAATTTCACTCGCACAATTCCTTTAAGAATTCTCCCAGGCAACTGGGAAAGTTGCCTGAATCCATCTTCAACAATTCGCGCCCGATGAATAGTTATTATAACTGACATTTGATCTTCAAAAAGCCGAGCCGCGGCAAGCGATGCTTTCTCTGAAGCAACATATTTACGAAACAATTTAATTCTCTACAATAAAACCGATTAAAACAAAGGGAGAAAAACAAAGGATAATCGCCAACTAACCTCCCTGTGCGGTATAACATGCGGTATTCGTTGAATAATAAATAAAGCTTTCTTGTTACCACGATTAACTTCATTTAAAAATACTGACGACTTCAAATCTCTAAAATAAAAATAAGTTTACAATAATAAAAAATAAAATAAAAATAAATAAATAATAATTTCATACTTCATTAACCAAAAATCTTTCGGAACAAATGGTCTCCTACAATCCCGATTGTAAATTAGCAACAAAAAGCCCAGCACAACGTTGAAAGTACAATTACGCAGAACATCATCTATATCTAAACCAATCAATCAGACAAATAACTTAACCAGTGATACTTTATACTTTGAAAAGTATACCTACCAACTATTTTCTCCCAAACACTTCGGAAAATAAATAAATTGCAAAAATGTGCCATACTGATCAATTGTCTCACTTGGAATGGCTTTTCCAAAGTAAACAGTTCATAATCGTCCAAAATTCTACAATCAATCAATCAATATTACCATTTTTAATAAAAAGAAAACCAAAAGAACATACGTCATCAGGTATGTAGCCGATTCAAAGAATACAATAAAACTAAGTGATTCAGCACTAGACTGCGACTTGTCTGATACAAACATTTGCAAGTAGTGATTTACAGCCGATTCGATGTCACTTGCTACCAACGTTTCCCAAATTTTAGGCAATAAAAAGTCCTGGTAACATAATCCTAAAAGTTATGAATGAATTATTTAAAATAAAATCGCTTAAAGTTGGATAAATATCAAAGAAAAAAGCACAACCAGATAAAACATCATATTTCAAAGGTGAAAATGTATTCAAAACATTCTGATACATTGCTAGACCGAAAACTGCTTCTTTTGCAGCTTGCGTTGGTTTCAACTTCGACGGTACCTGTTTCGGCTTCAGCTTTGGAGCACCTCTTCTCAACTTTGACAATATTGCTATAAATATACAGAAAATGAACAAAATTTAAAAATAATTCAAACCGAATTTCATTACATATAGATAAATTTTTCGCCTTCAATTTAATGTCATCTGTATCAATTGAATGATGAGATCCAGATTCTTCTTCGACTACTGGATTTACAGGAGAAACACCAAGTTCTGCAAAAAGACCCAACACCAGCGTCCGATCCCACAAAAGTTGAATTTGCTTTGTTACAAACGGCAATGCTTCCTGCAATCTAAAAATATCCATAAATGTAAGAAATGTGCAGAATATCACTAGATCCATGAGAAAATTAAACGTAATTAAAATTAAAAATACATTATTACACAATTAAGACTAAAAAAACATAAACATACTAAATTAACAAAAAGTTCATTCACACGCTTAAAATTCACATATGCAATGAATTACTAAAAGAAATAAAACATTTAAATTCTCATGTCAGCAAAATGCCATCCATAAATAACATTATAAACTAATCAAAAACATCTCGTGAATTAAGAAAACATTTTTTAATAACAATTAAATAAATAGATGTAAAAAATGTTAACCTTCCACTTATCGGTTTTTTGTACCATCCAAAAAATGGTTGCCAATACGACATAGACTGCTTTTTCACGGCTATGTTTCCACGACAGCAACACAATATCAGATTTATAAATTTCTAATAAAGAATAATAAAATTTCAGTAAAGCAAAGTGTGAAATTTAACCACTGCGTACCAAAAACAGTTCTCGATTTGACTGAAGAATTTCATGTTCTAAATATGCCATGTTCACGATATTGCCCAAAATGCACACTTCTGTGCCTACTTCAAGTTTAGCAAAAAATTCGTCATTCGCTGAACGTTCGCACAAAAATTGCATACAACGCAAAAGTAATTTCCCATTCAACAAATTCAATTTAAACTAAACAATTTCTTCCGTGTATTTTTTTAAAAACTTACAAAGAAAAAACAATCAATTACACTGTTTGCTTCGTGCTTCAGATGCCATATCAATGCTGGCGCAGTCAATATGCAACGAATATACTGCGATAAAACGTTGTCATCGATTTCATCACGACATATTGGCCTTAACAGCACAGTTGCACCAATATCATCAGCTCAAAATATATTTAAAAAAGAATAACACCTCAATGACAATGAAAAAACTGCAGTCAATGATGCTTTCTTCAATAATATCACACTACGACATAGTCCATTCCTCAGAAGCTTCTACGTATACATACATACGTAATAGATACGTCATCAATATCGCTTAAAAATAGAATATAAAACAAAGAGAAAAAAACTTACCGAGAGTTGTGGATAAAAATCTGCATGCACTAGATTAATAAGCAGACGCTCACATAGTTTGTCCATTGATGGACGCAGTTTTCCACCTAAAGCAAAGACTGCATAAAAGCTAAGCCAAAAACAAACCATGTAAACCGACACCTTCTTCGCTTTTCAGTGCAGCCCATGATGCTGTCGATGTGAATGATAAAAGAAGATGCAAGTAAAGATTTAATTTTGCATCATTCACATGATCTAACTAAAATATCAAAATACATTCATTAAATCCTTAAATTAAAAAAACAATTTAAAAATTAAAAAAAAAACCACATAATTACCAATCCCATAACTTACTCTCAAATTAGCCAAAAAAATGATGCATTTGCATAAAATCTTCCTCATCAAATGCAGCCATGAAAATGCACTCGACGGTGTCAGAGCAACAATTACTATATTATTCTGAAAAGAAATATTCGAAAATAATAGATGTCAATTTTAAGCAAATGACAAGTGCAATGTTCAAAAATGAATTTATTTTTTAATTAGTTTAAAAAAATCAACATGTGAAATAGTGACATGTAAATTTTTAATATACTTCATGATCTGAAGCTTCGCTGCTTAAAAGCAAATAACGAACAAGCAATAAATACTCCTAAAATAAAAGTTACAATAATGAATAACGCTAAAACAAAAGTCACCGACATTTTCAGTTATTGTTCCTTTGCAAAAAATGACAAATCGTTGAATTACAGGAAATGCGACTTTAGCTAAATAAAAGGAAAAATAAACATTGCCAACTTAATTTAACATTGACTTCTCACCAGATATCAATGGCAATTTTTTGTTAAATTCAGTATAAACAGAAAACTGGCGAAGAAAATTCTCTCTAAAAATTCAACAGTAATCAAATATTTCAATATAATAAATATAACTTTCCTAATCAATAATTGAATAACTGAATTTTAAACAATAAAGAAAATTTAGAATTTTCAAATATAAAAATATTTTTTAATGAACCTATATTTGATATATATATATATTAAACTTAATTATCATTTACAGTAATCAAAATAATACAATACCACTGTTACGTGCACTGCAATGACAGTCGTTGGAATATCAATATCATTGACAATTCTTTTACATTTAAGCTTTTTATTTGTAAAAATATTTTTTTTTAATACCTCGCTTCGTTGCTTTTCCTCCTCCGTGTCAGAAAACCGCGGATCAATGCCTGGAAAACGCTTCTATGACGAAACAAACTCCAATGAAAACTGATTTGTTTACTTGAATTAATGTGGCCGCATGCTTCAGTCGCTGCTCTGCTTCCCGTTGCTCTCTTGCAGAGCGAACGCGTTCCAAAAAGCTGTGTCGTTTATCGTTTAATTGATACTGTTCATGCATAAAAATCTAAAATAAATTTTCAATCCTGATTTTCATGGAGATTATTTAAAACAAATTTCCACATTTATAACAGAAAAGTCAACAAACATGCATTCTTTAAAAAATTGAAAAAACAGTAGTTTAACTTCAACTGGAATAAACAATGCATACATGTTATCTACTTTTTGCTGAAATTTAAGCAAAATAGTTAACCTTTCTTTTAAAAAGACAGTTTTTTTTTAATTTTTATAAATTATAAATTTCCATTCTTTCGTAGCTTTACATAAAAGTAAAAACAAAGCTGATCGATTGGATGAGGAGAAATTAAAAATGGACAAAGATTGATGCTGCACGCTATGTTGACATCAAGCCTGCTTATTTCATTTGTCATTGCCACCATAAACTGTTCAATCGAGCATTAGTCGGTATGCAACCACGCGTGCTAGCGCACTTAATAGATAAAAGGAAGAACTCCAACATTTAAGCATTTAAGTAGATGTGATTTGACCAGGGTAAAGTGGAAGCATAAGAAATTGACGTAATTCAAAAATTTCAAATTGTCCAATCTCATTGGAAACAAATGCATTAGGAAGATACACATTTACGGGCAGTACTGGAAAGATTGAAAATCGATAGCTAATGTTTAACTTAGCAAACAAAAGTGTGGGCAAACAGAAAGATGAGATTAAGCTGTGGAAGAACAAAAATAGAAGAAGTAACAGCAGAACGCATTACAACCATGAACCGAGATAGTAGTATTCCATTGCACCAGCTTAAATCTGTACCTGATGATGTCAGCATAAGCAAAGAGAATTATAACCAAGGTAAGCTCAATTTTATTAAATAAAAAATAATAAAACATTATTTACAGTTAGAAATTCAAATGTAGTCAACGATAGTTATGGAACTTTCTATGACGACTATGGCAACTACGCTTCCAGTGATACAGGCAGTGAAGAAGCTGCGTGGATGCAAAACACGGGAAACACGTTGTTCAGCAGAGACGATGATGGTGAATCACACACTGCAGGTACTGTAAAAATTGGCTCCTTTCAAGCTGGTTGGAACGTAACAAACGCAATTCAGGTGAGATTACTGTAAAATTTTTTATTCGTTCAGGTTTAAGTAAATAAAATAGATAATTGCAATGTATTACTTAACGTTTAAATTATTAGATATTATTCAAAATTTTTTAAAGTAATTTTTTATTTTTTATTATTTCAGAAATCAAAATAATGTTATATGAATTTATTAAGAATTTGCTATTAACACGCTGTATTTAGATAATCTTTTTTAAATTTTAATTAAATTTGTTCACACGATCATGACAACAATAATGACCTTAAATGTTGCATAAATGACTTTTTGCAATGCTGTAATCTTTGAATACGTGCAGCTGAAGTGCATAATTTTTACTATTACTGCAATTTTTCAAGCAAACTCATTATAAAATGTAATACTTTAAATCAACTCCTATATTTAAATTTGTCTGTGTAAAATATTTACTTATTATTTTACTAGTTCTATTTTGTGGGAGCTTTTATGTTTCTTCTTATTCTGGTGACTTGAGTTGTTTAGATTGACTGAGCAGTTGTTTTTATGTATATTTATTGATTGATTTATGTTTATTTATATTTTGATTTATTGTGGTAACGGATAAAGGTGAAGTTAGCATGCAAAACAACTGTTGCAGAAATTATTTCACAAATTTTTAAAAATGTTTTTAGGGCATGTTCATCGTCAGTTTACCATATACTATTTTACATGGAGGCTTTTGGTCGATATTTGCACTTGTATTGGTAGCTTACGTTTGTTACTACACTGGCTTGATTCTTGTTGAATGTTTGTATGATGAAAACGGCGTTCGCAGGCATGGTAGTTATAAAGCCGTTGCCGAAGTATGCTGGGGAAAACGGTGGGGTGGAATCTTGGTTTTCAGCGCTCAAATGATTGAATTGCTGATGACTTGCATATTGTATATTGTACTGTGCGGTGATTTAATGGAAAATAGTTTCCCAACAATTACAACGGACAAAATGGGCTGGATGCTTTTAAGTGCCGCGGCATTGCTTCCTTGTGCATTTTTGCGTGATTTGCGCGCTGTTTCTTGGCTCAGCTTTTGGAATGCTGTCACTCACGTCCTTATAAATCTGATCGTCGTTATTTATTGTTTCACACGAGCCAGTCAGTGGACGTGGTCCAGTTTGAAAATAACCGTCAACAGCAGAACATTTCCAACAGTGCTTGGGATTATAGTATTCAGTTATACGTCTCACATTTTTTTGCCTTCACTTGAAGGAAGTATGGAAGATAGACGCCAATTTCGAGCAATGCTGAAATGGAGTCATTTTGCTGCGGCTTTGTTCAAGGCACTTTTTGCCCTGTTTGGATTTCTAACATTTGGCGAATTCACAGAAGAAGAAGTGACCAACAATTTGCCTAGTCAGCAATTCAAAGCTGTCATCAATGTAATTTTGGTTCTCAAAGCACTTCTATCTTACCCACTGCCATATTTTACTATTGTTCAATTATTGGAAGAACTATTATTTCATGGTAATCAAGGAAGTCGTTTTCCGAGCTGTTTTTGGTCGGACACTACAATGAAAGATTGGGCATTAGCGTTGCGCATATGCCTTGTTTTATTTACACTGTTCATGGCAATCACCACGCCACATTTTGCCCTGCTGATGGGTCTAGTTGGAAATATCACTGGAACTTTGCTGAGTTTTGTATGGCCATGCGTTTTTCATCTTAAGCTTAAAAAGCGAAAACTTTCAAAGTATGTTGTTTATTGTGATTGGGCAATACTCACTTTTGGTATACTTTTTGGTTTAATTGGAATTTATTTCAGCAGTACAGAATTGTATCGAGCCATACAAGTGGTAGATGAATATAGCTAAAAACTGTAATTCGAAATTATTATTCGAAATCAGTTGATTATTTTATTCAATTTACTTTAGTTTTTGAATGATTAGTTTCTATGAATTAGAATTTCAACAACTACGTTTGTTAATTTTCAGTTGAATAAATATTTATGTAATTTTATATTTTCACTTGCCTTGAAAATAATCTTTTCACATTAGCAATACTTCTTTCATAAAATTTATTGTCATATGATGTTACTACTATATTGGGAAGTTAATTGGTTTTCAGTGCACTCGCAGAATTTACAATTGTTGTATTTTCAGCTGCCATTTTTATACAAATAATTGTAAAAAGATATAGAAATAGATATAACGAGATTTATTTATTTAAAAAATATTCACTAATAAAATTTCATTTTTAATCCTCCTGAAATAAGTAATAACAAAATTATATACTTATCAAAAACTGATGACTACAGTGTTAGTATAATGTTTTAACTCTTTATAAATAAGTCGTACTTGTAAATTTAAATTCAACAAAATTTTAAACTATTTCTTCAAGGCCAGTACCATTTCACTTTATTAATGAACTTTCTGTAATTGCTCCATTTTCGCAGTCAACCACGCGTGATAATTATTCTCAATGACTTTCATCTTTCCAACTGACAAACATACGCATCATGGCTGTTCACCAATTGGACGTACAAAGCTTTATCGATGTCATCTTCTTCGAGCAAATAACGCTGGCATGGATCACGATGAGCAAAAATCAACATTTTATTGAATTTTCACCAATTTACTTCTACAGCGTTTAATTCTTTTTCTGTTTTATTTGAATTGCTTGTCTTTTCAATACAGTGGAATCCCGTTATAGCAACTGCACGGGACCAAACAAATTGCTTCGTTATATCTTCATTTGTTATCACTCCTTTGCATTTTATTTGTCAAATATTATTTCATTCTATTTGTTAAATTTTATTTCTAACCTTTTAACCGTTTTATAATAATTCTGTTATTCTCAGATTGAGGAATGTAAGAGAATTAAATTACTATGAAAAAATAAAAAAACAAAACAATACAATACAATACAAAGTGGAGCAAAATGGCGGTTTTTATATTGTATTAATGTAAATATCACCTATAGAAGAATTTGGCGGTATTTTTGTTTCCATGTTCATTGCAATCAATGTTCTGAATTTCACATACCAAATTACATTTTACATTTTACATATAGTTAAATGCGTAGGTCATGGTTTTATTTATTTGATAAGACATTAATCAAACTATTTTTGCATAGCACAGAATCTCCTGATCTATCGTACTTACACCGCTTTATTCAGCAGTACAAAGTATAACACAGTATAATACAAAACAATAATATAACATAATATAATACAATACAATACAATACAAACGAACAATATAATGAAACAAAACATCATACAATAGAAAAGCAATAAAAAACTGTACAGGAATAAATAAAAATAAACAATGCAGTTGTACAGGAAAGGCTGGCACTCAGTAATTATCCGCCTCGGGTACTAGGTACGCCACAGCTCTTAAAAACTGCTCCAGTGTACGCGTACCGCCATCGTATTCTGCAGTCAACGCTGTTATGCGTTGCTGCAGTTCTTCATATTTCTTATTTTTTATCTGCAAATCACGGGCGGTAACGCGTCCTGATGTCACTTGTTGAATCAACATTTCCGTTGATCCCTGCTCATCGATCAGCAACTAGAGCAGTTCATAAAAGCCGAAGTGTCGCTTCCCCGGAAGTCGGTTCATTTTGAAGTGCCAGCTTTCCAAATCATTGTTCGTACGAATATTTACATTATATACATTCCACATCGGCAGTCTGTCAGGGGGCATCCATTCCACTCGGAAGTAACTGAACAAGGCTGCTATTGAACCCATGGCATCTCTGCCAAGCAGTTCCACTGCAACAGGTACATCATGAGGCGGCAAAAAAGCCGTTGTCAGCAACATTTTGACTTTTTTCTTCGTTGCTGCTTCATTGATGTAGCTGGTTCGCATCCCAAGATCCGTCACCTTCCGCAGAACTGCTTGGCAGAAATGGAAATAACAGCCTTGTATGTTGACCCCCGGAAATGTCCCCTGCAGTGCAGGGACCAGGGCGGTCTCAAAATCGCAAATTACTGTTTGCGGCTGTAGGACCACCCCCAACGCTGCCGCCTTTAAAATTAAATTATCGAAAATTTCACGATACGTGGAGAGATCTTTATGGACGATTAAACAATAAACAAGTGGCACTAATTTG
This sequence comes from Trichinella murrelli, assembly GCA_002221485.1. Taxonomy (NCBI): domain Eukaryota; kingdom Metazoa; phylum Nematoda; class Enoplea; order Trichinellida; family Trichinellidae; genus Trichinella; species Trichinella murrelli. Next base: position 983,727 of record CM008133.1, read on the forward strand.
CCCGCAATAAAAATATGCATGGTGAACATCTGCTGGTACCATTCTGGAATTATTTTGAAAGTTCCATCCATGAACCAGACAGAATATTCAGATAAAATTGATAGATTTTCTTCTATCCAAAATATTAAAATGGAATTATGTGCATTATTGTACAATAAAAAGCGGCGATCAGACTTCGACATTCGCCAGTGGGATGGAATCTCCAGCTACTGGCGAGTTGGCGGAAATCTTGGAAATTTTTGTGCCCGTTTGCTGTACATTGCCGTTTTAACACTCTTATACGTTGGAAACTGACCAGAAGTTTCCAAATCAGCAGATGCACTGCTTGCTTCTTCGTGGTAAATCTGCGGGTCGGTCTTCATTTCCTCCGCTACCCGTCGCTTGAGAGCATTTTTCTTCTCCATTTTATAAACGATGTCATTTTCAGGGTGCAATCATCTGCATGAGGGTTAGAATGCAAGACTGCGTCCACAAACAAGTACGTGTGGATTGAACCCCGGCATCCTTTTTCAATGTACATGATGAACTTGAATTGAATGAACAAAAATAAGATATTAGATAAAATATTAATTACCCGACGGCAAATCCACTATTTATCTTCCATCTTCGTATGTTTCAAGTTATAACCTCTTCCTTCATGTACTAAATTGTAATTACCTCTTTCATTTAAAACCAAATGCAAATTTTCAGCCGTGATAGAAGACAAATCAGAGCAAAGTCAAGCACAGAGAAAAGATAAGTGGTAAAAATGGAGAGAACGCGGGTCGTTACTGATTATTAGACCCCGGATTTTGCCATAAATGCCATAAGTGCCTTTTTCTGCCTTTTTTGATGATTTTTCCATGATATTGCCTTCTTATGCCTTTTTTGATAATTTTTCCATGACATATTTTTTTTTATAATTCAGCGCAAAATTCAACTCTGCCCCGTGTTATGTATGACGAAGAAATCTAGTAGAGAATGAGTTCCAGAAACAAGTTAGATAAGATTATGTAGTAGACAGGCCAGAAAAGAAGAAAGTTTAGTTAGTCTCTGTGTGTGGAATGGTCCAGACCGGTCCCACTTTTCACTTATTGGTTGTTGACGGCGCCATTTTATTGGGCCGTCAAGTCGTTGTCTTATTGGTTTACCTTGTCTAATTGCTCATTGATTCAAATCTTTCTTTTGTGATTAGCTGTAATGGTCTAGTGGAGTAGACTCATTTTCGCCATCAAAGACATGCCGCCTCGAAATTTGATTGATTATAAATCTCCCATCCAAATTTGATTGGTTTTAAATTTCATTGGTTTACAAGCTGACAAACTTTCATTGATTGTCGTTGTGATGAACTTTATTTGTTGTCGCGCTGCTAAATTTCACTGGTTGTCGTTGTGATAAATTTCATTTGTTTTCGCAAACCTAAATTTCATTGGTTGTCGTTGTAGTGCGTTCTATTTGTCAAATTTTGGTTTCTCTTCAATGGTCAGTTTTCTGATATTCAAAGCTATACTATTTATATCCTATATATATTTAAAAAATTACTGTTTAATGGTACTTATTTAATGAAATTAATTACAATTAATTATTTAATAAAATTCAGTAAAATGGTGAATCCATCGCGAAAGTTTCCAAGTGATCTTTCTTACTAATAGCATCCGTAACTTTTAAATTTGTATACATTGCACCCCTACAGCCTATTTTATCTTATATCAAAATAAACTATTCTTTAAAAACAATAGGCACATGATGCACATTGAGTGTACACTTTGGAACATCCCTGATATTTCTTCTGTTTGCCGGTGTTTCAGTTTGTATGCCCTCACTTCAAAAACAAGGAACGTTTTACTGAAACGGTTGCTTACAAGAAGCAAATCAGAATTATCAGACATAAAGAGAACAAGGAATAGTAAAAGAAAAAATTTTCGTCTGAGACCTTAAACATTGTCCATAGGAATATCATCCAGTCTGATTCTGGCACAGGGCCCGTTTGACATCATAAATATCAACCTTCTCCTATGTTTTGTAACTGAATGTTTTGCTTGTTCAAATTCTTTTTCTCGATTCAATGTCCACTTCCATGCAAGATGTAGGAAAATCGATAATCTGTCTGAAAAATTTAAAAAATGGGGCCAACAGTTTTAATTTATCCACAAATGGCGCACCAAAGCTGATATCAAAGTATGCAATATCCTCTGCCCCGTGAAATGAAAAAGCTTCAGCAGCTTTTCTGCTTGGTGCTGTCCATCGCTTTCTTTCCGCGTTCTAAGTGCTTTACTTTTATCCATCCACGTTGATAAATATTGTTTCAAAGAATGTCAACCAACAGTTGCTTTGCTCGTCAGATAAATGACGTTTTAGCTAGCAATTTTACGAGATTTATGCTTTCATTTTGTCAGAAACTTTTCTGAAGAGTAGCTAAGGGCTATTCAAGTACAAAGGAAAATTGAACAAGTGATAAATTGTCCACAGCTGTAGCTATTCAGCTGAAAGTAGAAGTGGTGATTGCTGAATGTTAGCATCGACATATTTTCTGATTTTAGCTGGACTGTTATCTAAAAATGTTTCTGGTTTCGATGAGAATTTTATCTTTACTCTCTTCACTGTTTCTTTGGCTTCCGTTCACCAGAGTTATTGTTTTTCTTCTTATGTATCATGTTAATAAAAAAATAAAAAAACTTGAATTTTATTTAAAAATAATGAAACATGTGGTTGTACATTTTGTGTAAATTGTAAACTGTTTTTCAACATCTGAACTAAACTGACTAGTGCGTTGGTGTATACTTAAGTTGCCATTACTTTACTATTTGCATTTGCAACCTTTCAACTTGTATTTTCAATGATAACGAAATGTTTAACATTCAGGATCAAAAGCAGTGTTTATGCTTTAGCTGATCTGTTTGTTGTTGCATTTTAAAATTATTATATAAAACTAGTGAACACCAAACAAAATTTTTCATACAAACAACAAACCTCATCGGCATGTATAAAAAAGCATAGATGGATGTTTCAAAACGAAAAAAACTTTGTAAAGATTAAAGTAAAATTCATAGATTGCTAACAAGAAAGGATTGAATAAAACACTCCCAGTTAAATCATAAAATTAATCAGATGCTAACAATTTAGTAGTTGTCACTTGTTGGTTTAGCAAGAAAGCTGCAGCTGTGGACAATTTGTGAGTTGTTCTTTATTGCTTTGTATTAAAATCGCCTTTACCAACACATATGGTGTGACAGGAAACGCGAACTATTACTAACAAAGGTGTATACGCAAAAGCATGCATAAAATTCCAGATTATTTAGACAGATTATAGATTTTTCGAATCACACACGGAAGTTTACATCAAATCTAATTGGCAAATTTCAACAAGCAACAAAGTTAGTTACAAACCGTGGGAGCAGAATTTTATATATAATCAGAGGTGAACCCCGTTTTCACCATTTTACCAGTTTTCTGTTCTGTGTGCTTGACTTCGTTTTGATTAGTCTCTCATGGCTGCTGATTTGCATTTGGTTTTAAATAATCGAAGTAACTATAACTTAGTGTATGAAGGTAGAGTTCACCTCCTAAGACACACAAATTTTGAAGACAAACAGTGGGTTTGCCAACGGGTAAATAATATTTCATTATTATAATATGCTATTTTTATCAGTCAGCATTCTGATTTCTCATGCAGGTGAGAAGTGGATGTAGAGGTACAGTTTACACCAACCTCGAAGTAAACACTGTTTTGCGATCAACACCTCATTCAGAAACATGTACTGCCGACGAGTCTGTTTTGTATAGAATTGAAAAGAGAAATACTCTTAAACGCCGCGCAGGGGAAGAAACAAAGACGGTGCCGCAAATATACGGGGAGGAATGCAGCAGTGCATCCACCAGTTTGGAGACTGCTGGTCAGTTTCCAACATACAAAAAAGTGAAAGCGGCTATGTACAGAAGCCGGGCCAAACGTTTTCCCCCACTGCCAGCAACACGCCAGCAGCTGGAAATTCCAGCTCACTGACGTGTTACAAAGTCTGGCCGGCAGTTTTTGATGTATAATAATGTACATAATTCTGTTTTAATATTTTGTACAGATGAAAATATACGGGAGTTGGCTGGACATACCGTCTGGTGCATGGATGGAACATTTAAAATTGTTCCTGAATGGCACCATCAGATGTTCAGCATTCAGATAAGATAATGTAGTAGACAGGCCAGAAAAGAAGAAAGTTTAGTTAGTCTCTGTGTGTGGGATGGTCCAGACCGGTCCCACTTTTCACTTATTGGTTGTTGACGGCGCCATTTTATTGGGCCGTCAAGTCGTTGTCTTATTGGTTTACCTTGTCTAATTGCTCATTGATTCAAATCTTTCTTTTGTGATTAGCTGTAATGGTCTAGTGGAGTAGACTCATTTTCGCCATCAAAGACATGCCGCCTCGAAATTTGATTGATTATAAATCTCCCATCCAAATTTGATTGGTTTTAAATTTCATTGGTTTACAAGCTGACAAACTTTCATTGATTGTCGTTGTGATGAACTTTATTTGTTGTCGCGCTGCTAAATTTCACTGGTTGTCGTTGTGATAAATTTCATTTGTTTTCGCAAACCTAAATTTCATTGGTTGTCGTTGTAGTGCGTTCTATTTGTCAAATTTTGGTTTCTCTTCAATGGTCAGTTTTCTGATATTCAAAGCTATACTATTTATATCCTATATATATTTAAAAAATTACTGTCCTTAAATTACTGTACTTAAAGAAGGTAAATTAATACCACTCGTATATTGTTTAACAGTTAGAAGAGATCTCCCAACATATCATGAAATTTTTGATAATTTAATTTTAAAAGCGGCAGCCGATTTGCGATTTCGAAACTGCCCTTATCCCTGCGGTGCAGGCATCGTTCCCGGGCGTTCAAATACAAGGTTGCTATTTTCACTTCTGCCAAGCAGTTCTGCGGAAAGTGGCAGAGCTTGGATTGCGAACCAGGTACCTTCACGAAACGGAAACAAAAAAGAAGATCAAAATGCTGATGGCAACAGCATTTTTGCCACTTCCTGAGGTACCTGCTGCCGTGAATCTGCTTGGTAGAAATGTTACGGGTCTAATAGCAGCCTTGTTTGATTACTTCCGAAGAGAATGGATGACCCCCAACAGGCTGCCCTTATGGAATGTATATGTTACGCTTAATGTTGAAAATTGCCTATTATTGATAATAGGCAAGCGTTTTGCCTATTATTGATAATAGGCAACAGCTTTTGCCTATTATTGATAATAGGCAATAAGCATTTGCCTAATATTGAAAAAATGGCTTACGAGTCACGCTGTATGTTGAAATGCTTTTATTAATGATATTTGTATTTATTATCAGAAACAAATGTATCGCACGAGGTTTATATATTATTGCATGACTCTTTTTCTGCTGCAACTGCATCGACCAGATGAGCAACCGGATAGGCACATGCACTTAACATATCCTTGGCCGCCCGTAGCTTTAGTTACTGCAGTTCTAAGAGGAATTCCTGTGTCAGGTACTTCATCAATTGATAGTATATTTTCCGATATCACTTGTAAATCTGCAGCTGTAAACTTTGATGTCAATTTTCCTTCTCTGCAACCAACAGTGTACAATCCTTCACATTCCGCCATGACAACTACTAAGATTTTAGGATCCGTGGGTCCACGATCCACGTCTGGCACTCTCAGTGTATAATTATGACCTATGTGGAGCGGTATTAACATTTTCTTAGTTCGTCGTGTCATTTTTGATGCTGCTCTAGTCTGCCCTAAAGCTGCTTCTTTTCGTGCTTTTATAAATGTTTCAGGAAGATGTTTCATAATACTGCTTTCATTTTCGTCATAGTTTATTCCATCTCTGTTCAAACTATCTTCATCATTGGCTTCATGAGATGTCAAAAATTCTTCAATTTCTTCTTCTGTTTTCGCTGCATCAACTAGTGATTTTGGCAGGACGTAAGACTCCAGTCCAATTCGTGGCTCCTCTCCAAATGTCACCTTGAATGGACTTTGTCCTGTTGTTTCATGGACGCTAACATTTATTTGCCATTGAACAAATTTCAGTCCCATTGACCATCTTTTGCATCCATTTTCTCGCATCCATATTGCCAGTTTGTCTTGCACAATGCCGTTTAGGCGCTCAACCGCACCTTGGCTCTGAGGATGCCTGGGTTTACCCGTGACAAGCTTCAGCTCTGGCCAATATGTTTTGAGTTCCGCAATTATGGCATTTGAAAATTCCCGATCGTTGTCGGATTGCAGAATGCTGGGAGCGCCGAACGTTAAAAAAATTTCGAGCAGCTTTGATGCCACTTCTTCCGCCCGTTTTGACTTAAGCGGACTCAAAATGCAGAACTTCGTAAAGTGATTCAAGTATGTCATGATTAGAGCCCGGATTTTGCCATAAATGCCATAAATGCCTTTTTCTGCCTTTTTTGATGATTTTTCCATGACAAAGCTTTTTTTTATAATTCAGTGCAAAATTCAACTTTGCCCCGTGTTATGTATGACGAAGAAATCTAGTAGAGAAGGAGTTCCAGAAACAAGTTAGATAAGATTATGTAGTAGACAGGCCAGAAAAGGAGGAAGTTTAGTGAGTCTCTGTGTGTGGGATGGTTCAGACCGGTCCCACTTTTTACTTATTGGTTGTTGACGGCGCTATTTTATTGGGCCGTCAAGTCGTTGTCTTATTGGTTTTTCTTGTCTAATTGCTCATTGATTCAAATCTTTCTCTTGTGATTAGCTGTAATGGTCTAGTACCGATTTTTCTCCTGATATATAAATCTGCTCCCACTGTTTGTAAATAAATTTGTTGGCTGTTGAAATTTATCTAAATTTGATGTAAACTTCCGGTGTCATGTCAGAATACTGAATAATCTGTTTGCAAAATCTAGAATGTTGTGGCAACACTTCCAATTACCAGCTTACAAATGGCACTAATGCTAACGTTACGTGCTAGCTCGCAATTTCATTTAATTTTACGCATGATTTCACGCATATGCTTTTGATAAACATTGTTCGCGTTTCTCGTCACATCGCATATGTTGTTAAAGGCGATTTTAATACAAAGGGAGAGTTAAAATTAAATAGTTGAAATGAATTGCGCGGTCAAGCGTATGCATTTTATATTTCCTCAATCCGTCGACTTTTCATTCACTCACTTCTTGCTTCGCTTGCTGTGTCGTTCCTATCCAAGATCTGCTACTTCCACTAGCTTCAAAATGCTCAAAGTCAAATCAAAGCCTTCCAAAAAACTGATCGATTTGGTGAATGAGTATGGAAGTGATATACTGTCTACAGATAACACCGTGCTATTTTGTAAAGCGTGTGGCATGACAGTCAATCATGAAAAAAAGTATTTTGTCTGTCAGCATCTGCAAACGGCTAAACACAAATCAGCGACAGAGAAAATGAAGACAGAAAGTAAGCAAGCTTGTCTGCTTAATACGTTTGTTGCCGATTCCAGTAGCAAATCTCAGTTTCCGACAGAACTATGCATGGCATTCATTGATGCTGGAATTCCACTATGGAAATTGGAAAACAAGTCTCTTAGAAGCTTTTTAGAGAAATACACAAAGCAACATATACCAAGTGAATCATCGTTGCGAAAACATTATATTGACAACAATTTCAACAATGTTATGGATAGAGTTAGACGTGAAGTCGCATACAACAAAATATGGATCTCAATAGACGAGACAATCGATCCTGTGGGAAGATTTGTTGCCAATGTGGTCATCGGTACACTGGAAGCCGATCAACCATCAAAGGAATATTTGTTGACATCAGAAGTATTAGAAAAATCAAACAGTTCAACAATTGCTCAGCTCTTTACATCTTCACTTGCTGTATTGTGGCCAGAAGGCATAAGACATGAAAATGTTCTTCTGTTTGTCACTGATGCAGCACCGTATATGAAAAAAGCTGCTGGTGCTCTTAAAGTTTTATTTCCCAATATGTTGCATTTGACATGCTTAGTCCATGGACTGCATAAAATTGCCGAACACATACGCTGCTTGTTTCCAGATGTTGATCGCCTAATTTCCAATATGAAAAAAGTTTTCCTCAAAGCACCGTCACGTGTACAGTTGTTCAAAGAAATGGCACCTGAGATTCCGCTACCTCCTCAGCCCGTTTTGACTAGGTGGGGTACATGACTCTCTGCTGTTTTCTACTACGCGGCGAATTTTAAAAAGATACAAGAAATCATTAGCCGTTTTGAAGAAGAAGAATCTACGGCAGTGAAAATAGTACATGAAATCATGCAGAAAGAGTCTCTCCGCTGTGATCTCATATTTATTACCTCTAATTTTACAAATTTTGTACCAGCCATCACATATCTTGAGAAACGAAGCGAAACACTAGTGGATAGGTTGCAAGCTTTCGACGAAGTAATCGATAATATTCATAAAATTCCGGGCATAGTAGGTGAAGACATAAAAAGTAAATGCGATAACGTGATTTCAGCTAACAAAGACCTTAAAGAAATAAAAAGTATAGCGGAAGCCTTAAAAGGAAATTCCAATGCACAAGTTATTGGAATGAATATTGAGTCTGCGGGCTAGTCTGAACTCATCCGCATCCCATTTGTTCCAAACTCCGCCCCCTGTTTCTGATTGGCTGTACGCTGATAGGTTGCATGCGATTGATCGGTAATTGGCTAATGATTTCTACGATTTTATTAGCTAATCATTATGATAAGTGATTGGGTTAATAACTTCGCCATTTGATTAGCTATTAAGCCTTGATCAAGGATTGGGTGATTGTTGTTTATCTACTCTTTACCTTATATGGGTGCATTCCATTAAATTACCTTATATGGGCATAAAGAAACATTTGCTACTTTTTGAAGAAAAATCTTTTTAAGATATGGTGTTAGCTATCTTTTATTGCGTTAAAGAAATTATAACAATAACAAAGTTCATATGCTTCAAACTAATGTTTAACTTCTTAACATTTGCATATTCTTTATGTATGTTGTTAAGAAGAGCATTTAACAAAATGTCTTGCAATATTCGAATATGGCTTTAAATAAGTGGTTATCTTAGTCAATAACATTAATGATTGTTCAGTTTTACATTTCATTGTTCACGTAATAACTTGCTTTTGTAATTTTATTTCTTCACATCTGTGCTAATCAGCAGACTGCTTTGCACAGATACATTTCTGCTTTTCGCTACGTACATATACATAGTATACTACAATGCAAATGTATAGTATACAGCATCATGTTCCAGCAACAATCAATAAGGATCAACAACAAGTAACAAGGAATGAAAATCAACGATAACCAACAATAAATAAGAATCAACAATAACCAACAATAAATAAGATCAACAACAAACAAGCGTGAAGTATAATACAATATATACAGCAAGTACAATATATACAATATATGACAAAGACAAACTATACAATCATAAGGAATAAAAAAATATATACAACAATAATGAATGAAATATATGCAACAATAATAAACAGTGCAAAAGTACTATAATCGTAGTGGTTCAGGAGTATGATACGATATTTCAATAAAAAAATGCTCAACAGTAATTTCATTATGAACAAATTTACCCGTAAGCGCAGCTACTCGTCGCTGCTGGACTCCGTAAGCTGCGCTACGTCTTACGGAGCCCCTTCCATGCGTATAGCCATCATCTATTTGCCGCACCACCGTCTTAGTCTTACCCTGTTCATCTAGGATAAGTTTAAAAAACTGATAAAACCCCAGGTGGTGCTTTCGTGCTTTTTTGTTCATGCGGTTGTGCCAACCTTCCAGATGGTTGTTAGTCCTCATAGACACACCATGAACGTTCCAAAGCTTAATTTTTGTGGCCGGAAGCCACTCTTGCTGGAAATATTGGTACAAGGCTTCCAGTTGACCCGACATCCCAACATTTATGATTTCGAAACCCGCAGGTGCAAGATGCACCGGCAAAAATGCTAATGCCATCAGCATTTTTACCTTTTTTCTTACCTCCTGATTATTCATATAATCAGTTCTTAAGCCAAGCCGGCCGACATGCCGAAGCACAGCTTAGCAAAAGTGGAAGAAACAACCCTGCACCCGGGTGTTGGGAAAGTTGCCTGGAAAAGTCGTGATCAGGGCTATTTCGAAATCGCAAACAAATTACGCAGGATCAACTTCGACGCCAAGTTATTCCGCTTTGGAATGGAGATATTCGGCTATACGTGGGCAGTTTTTTCCTAACAGTCAAACAATATACGACGGGCAGCAGTTTACGCCTCAGGAACACATGAAGGGTAAACAACTGCTGGTACCAGGAGGGGACAATCTTAAACGTCCCATCCCCGCACCAGCAGTTACTCTGAGCCAGCAGCCTCACACCATCCTCGGTGGCAAAAATTAATATATCATTGGTCGGCTAATGATACATTAAAAATTGCGCACCAGATTTCGTTGTTGTCTGCTCGGCAGTAAGCTGCAGATCCTGCCGCCTGGCCGGAAGTGGTGGGTATCCCTTTAAACGGCTATAATACATTGTATTCCGAGCCTGCTCCCACGTTGGAAAATACGCGGCAGTTTTTAGGCTGGTGGAGGCATTGCTTGCCAGTTCATCATAAATTTCTAATACCGGCCTCGGGTCCCCTGCAGCCAGCCTCTTCAATTCATTTAGCTGCTGCTGATGGTAGAATGCATAGGCATCTCCTCGGCAGCCCTCTGCATGCTCACCGGTTCTGATGACTTCTGTGGCATCAAGGTTAGTACAGAGCTTACCAGAACAACCTCTCGATCCCTAAATTGGAAACGAAATTGCAAGCTCATGATACTACACAATAATAACAACGTGCTGTAATAAAATAATTCTGTTTACTGATGCACATATCCAACAATTGTCATTGCGATTCGTCCGCTTGAGGGTGTAACACCTTCCTCAGTACACTACTTTTTGTTGGTTCCTTTGAGTAGAAACAAACTGAATTTCATCACTCTCAATTAATAACAATTCTCAAATACGAAGCACACCGCTACACGGAAAACAGGGGAAATGAATTTAACGGTTTTGCACTCCGTTTTAAATAACCATTTTGCAATCATTAAATAGCTTATGCACCGTTCAGGTTGATTTGTCTTGCTCAGTTAGCTGCGTCATGCTTTATGCCCAGCAGCATTTTACTTCCTGCTTCATAAGTGTACTTCCGCTTACTCCAGTATTAGTAATAACGGAATCCATTTCCGCGTCCATTTTCTGTTCATTGCCGTCCAGTCCAGAAAGCCGTATCCATCACAATTTCAGCAGGCAAATTTCAGATGATAATATCTGATCTTGTTTCGCTCCTTAACTAATAACCCTCGAATGCTAAGCACTGAACTCAAACGAAAGGCCAAAAAGGAAAATAAATTTGATAGTTTAAATTCCATTTTAAATAATCATTTTGAAACAACATTTAGTTTTCATTTCTCATTTTATCTACAATTGAAGAACAACTTCTATTGATATTTCTGTGGCACCTATGCCTTTTGTTTATGTTGACAGAAGATTATTAATCACACATAAATGGCGCACATATGCTGATATCAAAGTGTACGATGTCCACTGCAAAGTGAATTTGAAGCAGCTTCAAGCGCTTTTATGATTGGTTGGTGCTGTTCATGGTTTTGAAGTGCTTCACTTTTATTTATCCATGCCATTGAAAAAATACTGCTCAAAAGAAATGTCAGCCAACAGGTGCTTTCACTTGTAATATAAATTACCTTCTTAGCTAACAATTAAATGAGATTTATGCATAATGTTCTTTCCTGTTTGTCAGATATTGTTCTCATGAAGGCTAGTTGAAGGCTATTCAAGTACAAAGGGAAAATGTAAAATTGATCAATTGTCTACAGCTTCAGTTTTCAGCTAAAACTGAGATTGGTGGTTGCTGAATGATAGCATCGAAATAATTTTCTGGTTTTGTCTAAATGTATAATGAATCCAATACCTGAATGAATGCATCAACATGTATAAAAATACATTTATGGATGTTTTGTAACAAAGGAAACTTTGCAAATACTAAAGTAAAATTCTTAGATTGTAAACAAGAAAGATTTATATAGAATACTCCCAGTAAAATCAAGAAATTAATCAAATACTAATAACAATTAAGTAGTTGGCAATCCTTGGTTTAGCTTCAAAGCTGCAACTGTGAACAATTTGTTAATTGTGCATTTTCACTTTGCATTAAAATCATCTTTACCATCATACGTGATGTGATGAAAAAAGCAAAGAGTGTTTGACAAAGGCATATGCGTTTAATCATGCGTAAAATTAAATGAAATTGCGAGCTAACACGTAACGTTAGCATTAGTGCCATTTGTAACACGGAAATTGGAAGTGTTGCTATAACGTTCCAGATTTTTCATACAGATTATTCAATATTCTGAATTACACCCGGAAGTTTACATCAAATCTTAAATTTTCGCGGATGAGTTCAGACTAAACCTTGAGTCTGCGGTTTGCTTCAAGTATGCACCAGTGACCTCAGCTGAGGTAGAAAGAAGTTTTTCGCAGTTAAAGTATATTCTTTCGGACAGACAATATAGCTTAACACCAGATAACTTGAAAAAAATGCTTGTAATTATGTGCAACCAGACAAGATAAACCATTTAATACAATATTTGTATCATTTCCACCACATTTAGGCAATACAAATATTTGCCTTTTTTGCCTATTTTTATAAATAAATGCCTTTTTCCTGCTTTTTTCGTAATTTTATTTTGCCTTTTTGCCTGCCTATTTCAGAGTTTTTTAGTGCCTAAAAATCCGGGCTCTAGTCATGATATATTTAAAATCACCATCTGGCATGGTTTGAAAATTTATCAAGTCCACCTGGGCTCGTGACATCAAATTTGTACTAACCAGTGGTTTAACAACTAGGCTTTTTGGAAGCTTTCTGGCCCTCTTCTTATGGCATTCTTCACAAAACGTGAGAAATAAATGGCAAGCTTCTTGTGTGACGTTCGCCCATTTATTCTGTGCTTCTCTAAATGTTTTTTTTCTCCACCATGGCCAATCTTTTGATGAGCATCATTGATAACATCAAACATTTCTTCAATAGAGGCGATGCATCTTATTGCCTCATTCTTGCCCAAGCGAATTAGTTTATTTTCTTCGCCGATTTTTAAAACTCCATACCGATTTTTTAAATTATAATCACCAGCAGATTTTGGACCATCTGACTGGATTCGCAAAATGTCAGTAATCATTTGATCTCGCTGTGAAGTTGGAAAAATCGTTCCATTCTGTCCTTTTTCTTTGATCAGAGCACGAAGCTTTTCTTCAAACACAGCCTTTCTGTCCATCGAAACTTCGACAAATGAGGGAATGGTTGAATGTTACTTCCTGATTTGGCGGGTCGCTGATTGGTTTTTTGGGTATTGTTCGGTAATTGGGGTTAATAAAAGCATTTCAACATACAGCGTGACTCGTAAGCCATTTTTTCAATATTAGGCAAATGCTTATTGCCTACTATCAATAATAGGCAATGTTTTTGCCTATTATCAATAATAGGCAATTTTTAACATTAAGCGTAACATATATATTTTAATGATAACGAAATATTTAAACATTTCGCATCAAAAGCAGCGCCTATGATGTAGCTGATCTGTTTGATGTTGCATTTCAAATTACATTTGAACGTGGTTATACGTGAGCATGGAATTTCGAAGAAATTTCCATGCATTTATCCATTATTTTACCGTTTAACTAAATAAAGGGAATTTTTTTCGGCCAAAATCTTATGCACTTAATGAAGTTCGACTGTATTTTATATGAAATGTATGAACGTCAAACAGGATTTTTCATACAAACAGCAAAACTAATCGACATGTATAAAAATACATATATGGATGTTTTGTAACGAAAGAAACTTTGTAAATATTAAAGTAAAATTCTTGGATTGCAAATAAGAAAGATTCAAATAGAGCTCTCCCAGTAAAATCAAGAAATTAATCAGATGCTAAAAATTTAGTAGTTGTTACTCCTTGGTTAAGCTTGAAAGCTGCAACTGTGAACAATTTGTTAATTGTGCATTTTCTCTTTGTATTAAAATCGCCTTTACCAACATATGTGATGTGACGAGAAAAGCGAAGAATGTTTGACAAAGGCATATGCGTGAAATCATGCGTAAAATTAAATGAAATTGCGAGCTAACACGTAACGTTAGCATTAGTGCAGTGCCATTTGTAACCCGAAAATTGGAAGTGTTGCTACCACATTCCAGATTTTTCAAATAGATTATTCAGTATTCTGACATTACACCCGGAAGTTTACATCAAATCTTGATAAATTTCAACAGGCAGCAAATTTATTTACAAACAGTGGGGGCAGATTTATATATCAGTTGGAAAATCGGTAATAGACCACTTAGGGTACGGATGGTACATTCAAGGTTGTACCTCAATGATATGAATAGCAGTTTACCATCCATGCCATTGTGGCGAGTAAGCTGGTGCCAACAGTCTGTTGCTATGTACGGTTAAAGATATTGGCAAATAAGAGTTTATTTTTCAAGCTTCAATAAACAAAGCGGCTGTCCTTGGCGTCAATCTTTATCCACAAACAATAATTTGTAATTTTGAAATCGCCCTGATACCACTTTGTTAATGTCGTTCACTGATATGTTGTTTACTATTCTTGTTGTTAGTGCTGTTGGCTAGTGAAAAATAAAAATCACTATTTAACTTATTTTTTGTAATGTTTTTTTCTGAATGATTACTATCGCATTTGATATAACGTCACTTTGGTACAATAAAATATAGAATAATGATAAAAATTGTTTTCAAAAATACTGATAATAAAAAAGTATAGACTACACCACAAATAATATATTTAAATAAACAAAATTTCAATGAATGACGAAACTTCAAACAGACAATAAAATTTTGGAATAATAAATATTTTCATTTTTTATGTTACGTCACTACTATTACAGTTACGTAATCCAGAATGGAATATTTGAACCAATGAAATGAAAAAATATTACAGCTAATCACAAGGGAAAGATTTGAATCAATGAGCAATTAGACAAAAAAAACCAATACGAAAAAGACTTTACGGTCTAATAAAATAGCGAGGACAACGACCAATAAATGAACAGTGGGCCCAAATGGGAATGGAATTGAGCCCAAGTGGGACCAAACCAATGCTGTATAGTACACAAGCAATAAACTGAGTTAGCATACCTTAAAGATAAGCAAATTTCTAAGGTGTGATCAGCATATACACAAAAATGTAATCGGAAGAAAATTTGCTTTTAAGATTATAATTTTGAAATGATAGTCAACTTTTAATTTTACTTAATGCTACTACTAATATATGTGGAATAAAAAAAGTTAAGCTTTGAATATCAGAAAACTGACCATTGAAGAGAAACCAAAATTCGACAAATAGAACGCACTACAACGACAACCAATAAAATTTAGGTTTGCGAAAACAAATGAAATTTATCACAACGACAACCAGTGAAATTTAGCCGCGCGATCCTCAAAAAATGATAAATTTAACAAAATGTTAAGTGCAAACATTAAAAAGATAATTTCTGTTTGTCATTATAACATCATTCAAATTTTGATGTTTTATTATTTTTTTTACTTTTAATGTTCAAACAAAATTGTTTGTGTTCGAATCAAAAATTAAAGCAACAATTAGTCAAATATGAGGTTGAATGAAAATAGAGCAGCTAATTAATTGAATTTTACACTGGATTTTCACAAACGTTACCTATTAAAAATGAAATAAATCAATCATAAACAAAAAATTATTTTTTATCAACAATTATTTAAAGTTGTCGTTTGGGAAATTTTGCTTGAAGATAATGGGCTAAGAGTAGATAGATTACTGTAAATTTTCGTTAGCCGTCTTGTTGTCATTGTACAAGCAGTTGACGCAGAGCAAAGAAGCAAAGGCTTTCAAGCTGTTTCATGAGAAAAGAGGTGACTTCATTTATAAGAATCATTTAAAAATAGAAAATGACAGATGAAAGTACAAAATGGAGCAATCGCGTCTGCTTGTTGATGAAGTTTGTCAAAAATGACGACATTACAATTGTATTTGAGTGACTTGCTCAGTTCACAAGAAATCCCATCATCATCGATAGAATATAGTTGAAATAAATTATCATATTTTACGTTTGTTTTCATTCAAATTTATTTAAATTCCTCAACAATAGCTTACAATGAACATCAATGATGCTTACCTTCAGCTTTTGTTGAACATTATTAGTAGTACAACGTAACGTGAAGAAGGTAGAAGTTTCAAATTCGTTCATATTTTTCTTTTACTATGCTCTTTGTCTCTACGTTCTTATCATATGTTATTTATGTTATCTTATGTTTGTCTTATGTTGTTATCTCAATCTCACTGAAACATCGCACATTAGCACTGTCCACGTAAGAGATGGAAAAAGCATCCGCTTAGTATTACAAATAATTAACTGCAACATGAATATATACACCAAACTACTTCTATTCAACTTCAACATCACTGAACAAAAAGAAATGCTTTAACAAATTCAAATTCCCATAAAGCCAGTTTTAACTAAGTTAGCTAACTAACCAGTAGCTGTGATAAACTAGTGTCGCAAAAGTAAATACTGTTTCATTTATAAATTTATTTAAGAAAAAATTAATAATCAAATTATTAATAATAAAATGAATTTCCATTTATTCATTTACATTTATGAAATTGAAAATTTTTCATTACAAAGTATAAATAAATAAATAAATACGCATGTTTATTCATAATAGAATAAAAATTCACCCTGATGATATTCAACGACATTTTGTGGTGAACAAGAAATATTTGTTAGCAAGATGGCATAAGAAAGACTAATGTAATGCACAATTTGAAACCACCTCTATTCAATGCGACACAGAATAAAGACAACCGTGCCATTCAGATAGCATCGGCAGCAGTAGTTCAACTGCAGCTAATTGAAAAACCGCATTCACAAACAAACACACACACACATTATACAACTACACAATGCTTTTTGGAGCTTTATTAAATGATTTTACAAAAATGTATTATTATTTTATATTTTCATTAATTTTATTACTTTCTATAAAAAAATTATAATAAACTTCGAATTAATTAAAATGGAACAAGTTGAAGTTTATTTGAGAGCAACTTAACTTAAAAAAATTCAATAATGCTAACTGACCATTCGACAGCTTTTAGAGTTGAAAAGCAGCAAGCAAAAATTCAATCACCTTACCATGATATTGAATATTCTGGCCAATTAACATTTTCCATTAATACATCTGAAAAATAATTTTAAATTTTTTAAATTTTATTTTCTTGGTATAATACTTCCAGATTTATGGCATATCTTTGGACAATATTTTTGTCATCGCAAAAGTTTTAACAATAATTATAACACCAAAATTATAAGCTGTTGAAATATTTGAATACAAAATTTGCATTAAAAAAATAAGAACAAAATTTGCTAACGTTCAACAGATATAAAACTGTTTGCAATAAATTTACTTTTAACATATTTTAACTGAACATCAAGGTAAATTTAAAAACTATATATGCATATAATTTTCAAAATATTTTCATTGCAAATCCGCTACAATGTAGTGTTTATAAATTCATTTCTTGAACTTAATAATAATAATAATAATAACTGTAATAATTTAAGAATCTTTACTTTTTTAAGTGTAATTTCAAAAATGGACAATGCATTCAAAAGCTCATTCATCCAGAAGCCATACGGTATCAAACTTATTTAACAAGACTTCAGTTTGCACAACAATTACAGCAAAACATCCATTACAGCAATAATAAATAAAATAACACCTGTTATTAACATTTTGCTGAAAATATTAATTTCATTGTAATCTTATTTGAGGAATAATTTGATTTACAAAAGATAATACTGTTTCAAGCAATCAGTAAATTATCAATAATAATACTGTAGAAAATGAAAATAATTTTAAACATTTACTTATTTAAAATGTCTATAATATATTAATTTAAAATATTTTTGTAACTGGAATGCAATTAATAATTTTAATACAATATAAATGAATCATGCTATCAAAACATTCCACCTTTGTTTCTCTACTGAAATCTGTCTAATATACGATATTATTCAAATATTAGTGGCGCTATGGATAAATAAATAATAATTTCAAAAAGTTTAATGTAATTGTAATTAAATTTTCAATAGTTTTCAAAAAATTATTAATAAACAATGCTGATGATATAATAAAAAATGGCATTTCACATTTTGAATTGCATTTTTTCTATTATTAAAGAATTTTGAACAGAAAAAACAAATTATGAAAATTTGCACGAAAATTATCAAAGCAGATAATAAGTTTTATCTAAAATGTCGCGTTATTAAAAGGGCAAACATTATTATTGAATACTACAGAAATTGCTATAGAATTGAAGTTGAAATTTAAATTTTAAAATAAAATTCAATAATTTTTATGAATAAAGCGAGATCAGTTGCAATTATAGAATAACTTTATAACTTACAAATAAAGGAAAATTAAATTAAATTAAATAATAAAAACTTATTAAATAGCCACAAAGGATTGTTACAATATTCCATAACCTGGATAAACAGTGCAACAAAACATTAAAATAATTATTCGCTGTAGTTAATAGGCAAGCTGGTCTTTTCAAAATCTGTTAAACGACATGGGTGCATGAATATTTTAAATATTGCCATTTCTCAATCTCAAGATAAAGTAAAAAATAAATGAGCCAACAAAATGACCACAATTCAATTGTCTCATCAAGTTATTATCATTTTCACTCTTGCTACTAAAATAAACGAGCTACATTTCATATTTATACAATTATGAAATCGCACCTAAATCAAGAGTGCACATAAATGTCGCGCAATTTATTACTGTTTAAATTATAATAAGAAATCAAAAAGCAATAAAAATAATTAACTGTTTTTTAAACATTTTTTTCATTTCAGTTGAGCAGATTTATTTCCAATGTTATTAAAGTTCAGCAATAAAGCAAGCTTTAATCACCAATGGCAGCAGATGCATACTGAGGAGCTTTTTCTTGTTTCTCTTTTTCAAATGTCGGTTTTTTATTTTTATTTGGCATTAAATCAGCATTTTCTTCTTCATCAAAGCGAACATTGTAATTATCTTCCATCTGACGAAGACGACGTTCCTGAACAGCTTGTTGCTGAGTGGTACCAATCATCGTCGAAAGCATGTTTGCAATGAGACCAGCATCGGCATTGGAAAACATGCTAAATTCACTACCGTCTTCGTGTGGTGTAATAAGCTTAATTTTGATCTTCCTAGCTAAAAACACACGTATATTACATAACTCACTTAATGTAAATTCATATTCATAAAGAGTAACTGTATTCACTTCCTGGATCAAGACCGGCCTTTGCTAAACGAGATTCAATTTCCTTTTCTAATCGCTGACTTTCAGAGAGGATTTTTCCACGAGCTTCTTCAGGCACTCCAATTGTTTTTATCCTATTCACTGCAACTCTTACTTTCATCTTTTCGCCTCTTAATGATCCAGGAATAACTTCATCATTGGCGTCATCATAGTCGTCGTCATCATCATCATCATCTTCTTCTTCTTCTTCCTCGTCACCTAATACATTGTTCTTGGAATCATTAAACAATTCGTCGAATAAATTATCATGATCTTTATCATCCGGCAAAAATGGATTCGGCCTTTTGCTCACTCCGTTACTTCTGTACTCTTTCAGAATTTTTAAAGCCAACTGCAATTCCTTCAACACATCAGTCACATCAACGTCCTGAGCGTCCTCTGCTTGTCCATCATTTAATATTTTCCGCAATTCCTTTTCATTATTATCATCCTAAATTAGAAGTAAACATTTTAAACAAATTTCGAATGAATAAATAAATAAACAAATATACTTACTGATATTTCATTCGTTTCTACTAAAGATTTCAGTGAATCAGCAATCTTAGTTGCTATAAAATGTTATCAACGTTACACTCATTAATCAACAATAAATAGTAATATTTTAAAATCGATCTTTATACAGATCTTTAAAATTAAATATTTAATCGTAAAACATTCATTGCCGCATTTGCGTTAAAATAAGCTACTTCTTTTCTTCAATAATAAATAAATTTCAGCTATAAAATCAATTTGCTATTCACGCTTTAAATCTTAAAATAAATAAATAAATAAATAAAATCTAAATTACAAACTCTCACCAAAATACCATTCAACTAGTCAAAACTACCAGATTTCATAAATTTAAGTAAACTTTATGACAGAAAATGTATCATATGTGATTATGTGCTTTTAAAATGCCCTGGCATGTGAGGACACGTAGTCCAAGAACCCTCTATAAATTTTCAAAATAAATCAATCACACATAACGCCTGCTTTTCATTATCACTGTGATAACTGCAGCTTACATTCAAGAAAGACCAGTAATACATTTTTCTGAATACAAATTAATTGATTAACTTTAACATTTTATGTTCTTATAAAAGCAACAACATATGGCATAACTTTTTATACATGAAAATGTCAGCCATTCAATTGGAAAACAAACTCTTATTTCCCATTATTACTTATTTCCACAAATAGTTTTATACAAATCTGAATCAACAATGCACATGTATACTAACATCATATGATTATAAAATTTAATTGTTTTTCCCCAAATTATTAATAAAAAAACAATCCAAACATATTACAGTAAGATTGTTCTTGAATGCCACAATAAAAAATTATTAAAATAAATAAAAATATTACGTGTATTTCGCTGGGTAGAATGTAAATTTACCAATTTATTAGTGGTTAAAACAACTCACTGGATTTCGTAGCGAAAGCTGATTCTTCATTTTTCACAGAATTCATGCTGTCAGCCTCTTCAGCGTTATTCACATGATTATTATTTTCGTCTGTTGTCAAGCTGAAGTCAATATTTATCAATGGTTGCCCTTTGAAAACTTCTGAAAGGATGCGCCAATGAATTTCAAATGACAAGCTGCCCACTAAGTTTTTGGAAAGCTTACCCTCCAGTAGTTTTTCCCGTTCATCAAGCAATTTATCCGCCTCAATTTCGTCTTTTATGTTGTTCGACTTTTTCCTGCTCTCGATATGATTTCGTTTAGAAGGTGACTTCCAAGAAACAGTTTCTAAATTTAATAGGTTCAACCAGTATAAAATAATTCATAACAAATTTTTGAAATTCATAAAAATATCAAATATAACTATAAAACATGATATAAGTAGCAGGCGATGTAATAATAACAATCAATGCGCGACAGAATCAGGATTCAACTGAACTTCAAAATCAGAATAATTTTTTGTCAACATGCATACAATCATACATACACATGTACCTACATGTGTACATATAGATATATGTATTCCATTTCAATTTGGTTGACCTTTCACAACTCACCGGAATCTTCAGTTCTGAAACGTAACGACTGATGTTCGCCTACAATCGGTTGACAAGAAATGCGCAATGTTTCTGGTTTGCTTTCAGGAGGTACAAAAGCAGGCAACTGACAAAGAGTGCTGATATGGACATTAAATACATATTGACAAGACACTGGCTCATCAACACTGTACAAATATGCTCCGTTGAAATCGAAATCGCAAAAGAAGCGAATCTCGCTTTGACGAAATTCATTGTTCAAATCACATATTGTTCCATTCGTAAAAATCTGACTATGATATACATTTTGTTTCGTATCTCCAAATTTTGCCACTACGTCACTTTGATTGCTCCAGTCGTAGTCCTGACCAAACATGCCCAGCATTAATGTTGGTTGGACTACTTTTCCATCTTAAAAAAAAACATTAAAATTTATCCATCATCGGCTAAAAACTAACCTTCAGTATGATATTGTCTCACGTATTTACCATAGCAAAATTCATACGTCCACCATCCAACTGTCTAAACCATTAATCACACATATAAAAGTAAAGTATCAATGAAATTCACTTACTTTCCCCAGGCATGTATTTTTCAGTATTTCCAAAGCATCTGTGATCGATTTTGTGGTCACATTACCCAGATGCAGTTTACTTTCTGCGTGACGACGTCGAATAATATCAAAATCTACTTTCGGAACGGTACAAAAAAATTCAACACCGTGTTTGCTGGTGACAATCAAAGATTTCTTATTTACATCTGACTGCTCAAAATTATGAAAATTTCATAAAAGTTTGTCTAGAAAAATGACCAAACTCCAACTCACTGGTGTTAAACTATCAGCATTTGTATCTTTAATTTCATCTTTTGCAAACACCGTAGTTCGAGAAACCGGTAGTCGATCAATTGAAACTTCATAAATTCCATATTTTGCTTCGTCGACATCGTAAAATTCAAAGCAAAATACACAAGAAGAAGAAATCAACAAAGCGATCAAGAAAAAAATTGAATGCGGCAATTCTGATTTAATATTCTTAAACATGATTAATATTATATACGATATTGACAACTATGAAAATATATAATTACCAATTCTGTCATGAAATTATGGATAATATTGCTAAGCACAAAAATAAACGAATTCTAACATTAAATTAAATAAACAATTTCTGTAAATGTAAATG
Source organism: Trichinella murrelli (assembly GCA_002221485.1). NCBI lineage: Eukaryota > Metazoa > Nematoda > Enoplea > Trichinellida > Trichinellidae > Trichinella > Trichinella murrelli. Next base: position 1,006,265 of record CM008133.1, read on the forward strand.
ATAATACATTTTGCAACGTCATTTTCCTACTGTAGATTTCTGTAAAATGTGTAATTAAGTACATTAGCATTTCATGAAAATTTTAAATTATATTTTTATTGGTGTAAATTTAGATTTCAAAAACCAGTATTTTATTAATACTTAAAGAAATAATAATATTTTTATTATTTTGGAAAATAACATATTTATTGTTTAGTTTTTTGAGCATTTATATAAGTGCATTATTTAAACCGTATGGTATTATGAAGTATTATACAATAGTTATTTAAGCTGCTGAAGTTACAAGTCAGATTTTCGTCGTTTTTTATTTTTATGAGTTTCTTTGTTTAATTACTTTATCTTTTAAGGAAAATTATCCATTTTTTGTTGCTATGAGTTGAGAAGCTCTTAGCAAAGCGAATTCGGAAATTGTTTGTCATACTAGTCAAGAAATGACTGAACTTGGAGAATATATGTGTAGCGCCCTTTTGCTCCTTCTTATTAACGTCATCAAAACGAGTCATAATGGGAAGGGTTAAACGTTTATTTCTCAACAAGCACAGCACACCGACACCGATCAAGAGATCAACACTGACTGACTTGTTTACTCACTGCGAATTCTCACTTCCGCCTTCCTTGTCCGATCTGCTTCTAACCAATCAGTGTTCCGCAGAGTTTCTTCCTTGTCGATAGGTGGCGCCTCAGCTTGTGGTCTATAATGATTTACCCGTAATAATAATTATGACTATTGTGTGATTTCTTTATGTCTAATTATTTGTGACCCGTTACATATGAAAAGAAATGCAAATACATGTTTCTGCGATTCGAAGTGAACAAAAAGTGCATCGCCGACAGTTTTATGTAGTTCAAATTTTTCTTTTCGCTGAAGATTTTTTAAAAGCAAAGTGAAACCAGAAGCAGCATCTGCAAATAACTTAGTGTGATAATTCAGTCATAATATGAAATTCTGAAGTTGACTGGCGTTGTATTAAAGTTTACATTGCTTTTGAATTAATTCAAAAACAATGTCAACTCTTTTTCATTCAAATCATTTTTTATATATGCATTAACTGGGATAACTCTTGATGATATCAGTGGTTTGCTGAATTTCCTCCATTTTGAAAACTATAGAAATCAGGTTATTATGTTATCTCAGTCCCATTTTTTTATAAGAAGAGTACTTTGGAACGCACAAGCCATTTTAAGAAAGAACATGTGCTACCAACCGATTATAGGAAGGTAGCATAATGATAACAAAATACTCCTAACACAGTTTATAGAACTGTGGAGATCGATTACATCCTTAATTTTAGCATAAATTAAACAATAAAAATTTGAAACTTGATATTGGAGACAGTTCTTGCAGAAGAAGAAAATATTAATCAGAATTACCGGTAAATGGGATGCTTTTCAGAGACAGAATCCCTCGATCCACACAAATTCAGATTGCCAAAGGGACTATAAAGGGGACCTGTTTGCCAACTTCATCTGCTATGAGGGCAAGCCAATGTATCCAGACTTTGTAAATGTTGAGGAAGTGATGAATATTTTTTATTACATGTGTGCATCATCGGTGTCATTATAAGATATTTTATAAAGTCACAAGATAATTAGATGAAATATCCCAAAGTTACTTACTTCCGTTACTGTCTTTCCGTGTTAAGAATATTCCTTTATTCCGTGTTTGTACGCTAATCTTAAATGTATTTTCGCACAAAAGTGTATTTCCGTGTGAAAGTATTTAATTGAGTGATCCAGTTTATCGGTAAAATCATCAGTCTTTTGTCGGTAAGTACTGTTTTAATACTACGTAATCAGGAAGCGATTCAGTTTTGATCACTTGTCGAATTTTTACACTACATTGTATGAAAAATTAAACCAAGCATTTGTGACAATAGAAAGCTATCGTTGTAAACGCTGCAGTAAAATTCAGAATAAAATTATGCGAATAAATCTCGTTTCATTTTTAAATGACTTTGCATTCTAAATGAACTGAATACTTTACTGTTTGTGCAATAATGACTTGAAAACTGCAAATCAAAGGTTAATGCAAATCAAATAATGAACAATAAGCGATTAAACAATAAATAAACAATAGCTAGAAATAATTGAAAAAACATCTAAATTTTAAACATTTGCTCATTTCAACAATATTATTGCGCCTGGGCGAGCTGAGGAGGAGGAATACATTGATTGCTTGCATGATTTGTTAAGGCGTTTCCGGAAAATTAGACTGAAGAATAAGCAAGACAAAAGTTTCTTCAAACCCATTATCACATAGCTTATTAGAGAGTGTCTGGACAGAAGAATTATAGACGACATACTGAGGAATATTAGTAAAAGTTTCAGCATTTCTTTTGAATTTCTTCTTATCTTCGTATAAAGCATCACCAGAGTGATGATAATAAAGAAGTAAGTCAAACGTCAGATCAAGCAGTTGTTCATATCTGTCTGTTGCATTTAAATTTAATATTTGAAAAGCATTTCATTTTCCACATCGACACAAGTAGAGGAACAGTTTGGGCAGTCTCATCTCAAGAAAATGCAAATAGCCATGAGTCACCGTCTGTAATAGCTGGACTCTTATTAAATTTAATTAATGTGTGACTTAATGATCGTTGTTAGTATTTTAGTGCAGTCATCTTCGATCAAGGCTAAAATTTCGAACAAAAAATATTTCTCATCTTGATTCATTTATTTGTTTATGCTCATATTTATAAAATGTATAACATTTTCAGTTTGCACTATCAGTGCTGGATCACTGATATTTTATTTGTCATTTTTGTTTTTATAATCTTAAAATATTCAATTAAAACACTTTTTATAAACTGCGCTGAAATTGAGATGAAACCTATCATGTAAAGTTGAAATAAAAATAAGAAATCCTAGCAGTTGCTTAATAGAATAAAAATAACTGTAAAAATACAAATAAATGAAATCAGGGATGTTGTTCGTTTGAGTTTACCAAAACATCAGCCGAAATATGTGAAAATTCAATTTCATCATATCAGTTGAAAAAGGTAGAGTTTTTATTTTCAAGTAATGAATCCGGCAAGTAAATGCAATGTGCAATATATTGTGAAACATCAGAATTCGAGCACTGTGTAATTAATTGTATTACATTGAAATGCTGCATTACTATTGATTATTATTATTATTATTATTATTATTACTATGAATGATGACGAAAAACATGCGTTAAACATGCAAAGAGAATAAATATCTTTTTCATTTAATTAATTTATTTTGAAAATATTTTTGAAATAATTCTCATCAAAATAATTTTTACAATTCATTAAAAATGCTATTCCGAAACTAATTATTACAAAAATAATATACATAAGAAAATAAAGTTTCACTTTCATAATTTTTCTGGGTAGATTTTTATTCCCAAGGTCTCCAGCAATAATTTGAATTTTGAGTATGCTGTGGTTTTTGGATTTGACATTTCCCATCTTCTGACGCTTTACATTTAGCCTGGGTGGAAGTTTCAAGATTCAACTTCACGGAAGTATTGTCATTTTTGGCCAAATCTGTTTGGCACTCTGTGCAATTTTTACAAAATTCACGTACATCTTTCACCATATTTCTCCAAAAAAATCTGGAGGAGGCTAACCTAAAATACAATTAAACAAATTACAAATTATAGTAATGAACTTTATCAATATTAAACAAAAATTTTTTTAAACAGCTACAGCAATAATTGAAGATTTTTTCTCAATAATTCTTCTTTAAAATTTTGCATGTATATATATATATATATATTTATATTTATATACATGTATGTATACTGTGCATTATATCAACACTGAGCAGTAAATTTACGAATAAAATGTTTATTCATGAAGAAAAAAATTATGCATGTGACGAAATTATAAACTGTTTTGCATACTCAATAAATGACGTCTTCTGTTTATTAGCAGTGTTTTGTTGATTGTAAAGTATTTAAAAATAAAATTACTACTTCCACTTATTCACAATGCATATGTAAATAACCAAAGAAGTTGATTGAAATTACTGAGATAAATTTAGTGATGAGATAATTTTTAATTATATCAAAAAAGTGAATTACTTATGAAAGAACATTGATAAATAATCATAAAAGATGCCATAATTTACAAATGGAATGTTTAGAAACAGAAAAGTAAAAAGTCAGAAAATTTAAATCATTCCATTTATTGTAATGAATTTAAATAAAATCTCAATTATAAAAGACTAAGTTGGTAATAAATTTAAAACAGGTTTTACATTAAACTTTTTAAATGTCTCATCAAATAATTGCAACATTTAAATACCAACAGCTTCTGAATGCATTTCTGATGAGGTCAATTGTGAGAAATTATTTTGAAGATACTTTAAATTTATAAAATGAATCAATTTTATGAAATGCATTTATTTCATCAAAAAATTAATTTAGCAAAATAAAGAAATCTAATAACCGCTTGAATGCACTAGAACGTATACTGAAAAGTAATCAGTTATAAAAGCACAATACGTTGATGGCCATGTGCTATTGCCTGAATTATTTAGTTGTAATAAAGGTAAAAAACAGTTCATAATGATATTTTAATGTAAAAAATGGAAACAATGAAATGACATATTGCATCGTCATGAATAATATGGAACACAGCTGCTGCATGCACAAATTGTTTGAATGAAATATAAATCAGTTAAAAACAGATTCAAGAGAGCAAATTTTAAATTATTTGTCATAAAATGCTTAATCGTAATTGATTATTCTTTTTTCTGAATGTGCTATCATCGAATAATTTTGGTTTAGGTTAAAGTGATGAAAACTGCAAAACCGGCAAAACATCCATGTATCATTTTGTAATTTCAATTTCAAAACGCTTAAATTGAGGGAGAAATGAAGTTTAAAAAATAAATAATTGCAAACAGATTTTTAAAAATATTAATTTATGAAAAAGATGATTTTTTTAAAATTTATTTTCAAAAAGCAATGAAAGATTTCAGATGAGCTTTAGGGAAGATATGAAATTGCATTTCAACAATTCATATGCCAAAAGCAGCGACTCTAATATGCTTTCTTGTGTTTGAATAAATCTCTTTCACTTCTTCATGCTTGAAGGCTTTTCAAAAATGATCATACACTGACAACAATATTATTCTAATCCCAATACACAAGCTTCAATGGGAAAAAGATATCTTTCAATCGAAGGTTTTAATCAAATCAGTGATGAATTTAAAGAAAAAAAATTGAAATTAAGTTAATAATTGTTGTGCAGTAATGTTATAAATATTTAAAATTAAAATTACAAAAAAAAACAAAAGAGGGAAAGCTTACGCGAAGAGCTTATTCCATCCAACATGCGGTACTGTCGGGCCACGCCCGTGCAGAGTTTCTAACACTTTAAGTTTAGTTTCATCCCCGCAGACGACAATTCTGTATCGTACAACTTTTTTTAACTTGCTCCTATGCATTAGCATGCCATTTTGAAGGCAAAAATATCGGCCACTGCTTCGACGAACCATGCGTTGAAGTTTTTTCCTGCCTTTGACATCCAAATTTTCAGGAAACCGATTTTCCATCAATATCATCATCAAATTTTGATAAAGCTGAATATCCATTGCAGAACAGCAGCAAAAAACAAAACATGCAAGCACAAGCTGCTTGTTTCCTCAAGTAATAATTTCTGACAAATGAGAATAACGCTACAAAAAATTAATGATTAAAAATTGTTATTACTGTGCTTTATTCTATTGCAAAATGCAATGTAAGCAGCGTTTGCGCAAATTGAAAAGTTGATTTTTGAGCCTCCTGTTAGAACAGCTGTTGCTTACATACTGCTGTTATTTCAGATTTTTATTTCGCAGATGTCTTGCTATAAACGGAAAATTGTTCAACAATAAATTCCACATGCCAGCCGCAATTCTCCACCAGATCGGCGGTTCCAATCTGCAACTTCGTCTCATAACACACAATGTATGCAAATAATCAGATTGAACAATTAAATGTAAACATATTAAGAAATATATATTGATATTTGATTTGCCCAAATTATACGGCATTTTCTTTAATTCACAAATTTGATTAATGGAAAATTTGTTTTACATACTTCTGTTTCAAAACATCCACCATCGCACAATGAAATAAGTTGAATAATTTACATATTTTACAATATGCACACTAATGTTTGAGCTATTTTTAGATTTTAGGTTAAATATATTATTTCAGTTTAATGGAATTTATTACAAGACAGTAATAATATCCTTTTAAATTAACCCTTTCACTCTTGAATTATTTTTCTCTGTCAGAAAGAAGTATTTGAAAACTTGAGGAATGAATGCTCTTAGGGATGTGATGTTGTACGAGATGTTTGAGAAAAAATGATTGGCGCGGTTCTAGTATTTTGAGATGTATCACATATGATACTTTGAGCTGGTGATAAACAATGTCATACATCATGATGTGGATTGTAATCGTTATGTTTTCACCTTTTTTTCAATTCTCTTGACTTGATGGTTATCAGCGCTATTTATTTGCTTTTATTGAGACCAATTACAATATAGAAATTTAATATACTGGGAAGTAAATTTTTGTGTTAGCCAATTTCAGTATATTAAAATTATATTCTACGGAAGTGGTTAAATGAGGCCTATTTATAAAAGAGCTGAAAACACTTTCTTGCTTTGCTCAAACACTAATGTGCGTTACATTTTATACAATATACAAAAGATAATTTTGAACAGTAACAACATCTTTTTCAATTTTTTCCTACATCTGACCAATGCGCTACCTTATCTTACTGCGCATCATGCACAGCTGGCGACATTGATCTTGTCTCGGTTGACGTGCTTGGCTCAGCTACTTTTTCCATAGTACTGTCCCTTCTACTTCTCTGTCGTGATTTAACCGCTTTGTTTGTAAGACAAAGCGATTCACCTATGCTGATCATAAAGGCCAGTAAATCCATGCTGTCCGTTTTTTGCCCAAAAAACAGTTCATACTCTCTTCGATACAGCAGTATGTCGCTGCAATTACAGTAACCCAAAAAATAGCTTTCGTCCAGTTTCGGCTTTTGCGATTGACTCTATACAGACCAGAGAGCATGTTGCTTAAATCGACACTTCCCATATGCATGTTGTAGTTGTGCACAATGGAAAGCACCTTAAGTTTGTAATTTGCTTAAAAAATTTATGTTTCTTAATAAATAACTAAATCATAAAACTATAAACGAATATGTTTTTATTAAAATTTACTAATTTAGAGAAATTGTCATTTTTTTTCTTAATTAATCAACAAATGCTTATGCATTGTAAATTTTTTGAAATATATCATCCCAATTTCAAAGAATTGGTTCATCTTCTGGAGGTGTGCTTTATATTTTCTTTTTCAGTATTCTTGGCTTTTTGACCTACTCTAGTGACTAGTTATAATTAAAAAAATTACTCAGGGCTTTCAATAGATTGTGAACCCATCCATACAGAACAATGCCTCTCCCCTCATCTATAACACATTCCTCATTTCTTATCCATAAGTTACTTCAGTTGCATCTACCTCTTCTACTAGTTGTACTAGTGGTAGTAGTAGTAGCAGTAGTTGCAGTCATCTACAGTTGGTAATATCCTTCATCCTCATGTTTGAGATCAACAGTTGACTAATACAAAAATTTGGTTTATTAGCTGGCTTGTCGGATGGATTTTGCCCAAGTCAAGTAGAAGATAAATTTAAATTTTCACACTGTTGATAAATTTGCTGCCACAGATCCTAATAATTATCCCGAATTAGATATAAATCTGCCTTCTGACCTAAACAAGCTAAAGTTAACTGACAATGCAAAGAATATTTAAATAAAAAACAAAAAGTAAAAAGTAAATTGAGATCAATTAAAATTATTTCCTTTTCTAGGTAAGCTTTTTACCAAAAAGCTCATTATTGTTCATGCAATGTTATTTTTACGTTTTCGTTCGTTCACTGTTTCGAGAATTAGAATAGATAAAATTAAGAATTAAGATATCAAAATTTTTTAAGCAAACAATATAAAGTTGAGAATTATTTTGTGTTTTGAAAATTTTCATAAATTTTTTTTTACTTTTTTGAAAAATCAGTACCAAATAAAAATTATTTCAGCTCTTCTACATCTCAGCATGCAATAATAAATAACGCACTTAAAATTTTCATTTCACTTGTTTGCTTTTATAATATAATCAGCTTTATTTACTGTTGCCACACGTTTTACAAAAATAACAAAATTTGATTGTTTAAAATAGAAAAATATTAAAATGTACCTCAATAATATCGTGACAAATATTGACTGCGCAAATTTGAGTTCTTTTTTCAGTCGAAATGTAATTTAATTTAACGTTGTTCAAAAGTGCTTTTTCATCACGGCACGCTACTAGAATTTACGCACTACTGGAAAAATAAATTTAAAAATTTTTGATTTTTTGAGATCAGAATTTTAAATCTGAACAAGCAAACCCACGCCCCAATAAATCAACAACGTTGTAAATGATCATATAACCACAATAAATTGCATGCCAATAATAAATTTGGACTGTAGCATGACAAACAAAACATTACACCTATATTTACTGTTTAGATATTAAAATTTTTACAGTTAAAAAACAGTGAAAAATATTATTAGTATAAAAATATAATTAAAAATAGAAATTGTTCTCTGCATTCTGTTTTATTTATTTATCATTATTAGTATATTTCTATTTGATTATCGACTTCTATTTGTTCTTTTGAAAATTTTGACAATCTCAAGCACATGATGATGAATGCTTTCATATATAACACACACCTGAAAAACACTATAACGACAATAACATCACCTGAAAATTAAAGGGCAGCTTAAAATTTCCAAAACCAGCAACCAACACCAATGCAAAATAGTTGTCACCTCTGGATCTGAATGAATTCTGTTAAATTTCGCCATCCGTTCACCACGTTCTTCATTTTTCAAACCTCCGCATATTCAAGTAAAACGGATACCTCTCTTCTTCAAATGAATACTTAGAATATCCATCAGCTTTATCCATTGACTGACAATTACGCTAAAAGCAAAATACAACATACAAAAAATAATGTTCAAATGTCAATGATCAACTGACAATTTGTTTCGAGGAGTTGTGGTTGATTTTCGAAGAAATTCAATTTTCTCCATGAGAAATTTCACCTCAAAAATAAAATCATCAATCAAAATGCGTCAAAACATCTTATTCAACATGCAAAACGACAATCAATTAAAGCGAAATTAACAAACATAATTATTTTTATAATTGATAATAAATTGTAATACAACAATCATTACAAAAAAGCAATTGTGAATAATACATTTATTTGTACTAAAAAGTTACCATATGAAAAGTTCGGTTTTTTTAGTTTAAATAATTTAATATTAAAAAATGATTATTCATTTGTAAAGATATACAATAAGAAAATGAACAACTCACTTTGGTGCTTACGAAGGAATTTTCAAAAAGTTCCCGAACACCAGTTTTTTCTGTATTTTGCTCGCCGATGATATCACTGCATCGGGAAATTCATCAACCAGAGACATTTCTTGCAATTGTTCTGACAAATCATGCTCTTCTCGATCCATGCACAAAGCATCAATGTCAACAGCCTGTTGAAATATTAATTTTTGTTCTTTTATTGAAATTTATTGAAAAAAATGAAATAATAATAATAATAATAATAACCTCTTTTGTCAAAGCAAAATGACAACATGCTTGACGGAGGCGCAACAACATTACAATAATTTGCATTCGTTGCTTTTCTCCAGAAACTTTCATTTTTGTATCTATTAAAAAAACATATTTGCTGTTCAATGCAAAAAACAAACAAACAACAATAATAATAATCATCTTGCCTGAAAACGGATTACGATATCCTTCAACAGCACCGGTGGCTTTGTTGGAATTGCGCGCAGGATATACAAATTTATGCTTTTCCTCTTCATATTTTAAAAATTCTTCCACGTATCGTCTTCAAATAGACCAATGTAAAAAATATTATTATAATAATGTATATGATGAATTTTTCCTCACCTTGTAGCAGTAAACATTTTCATATAAGTAGTTTCCTCTTGTTTTGACAACTTCAATCGCACAACCGAAACTGTTTTTGGTGGAAGGCTTATCTTGAAAACAAAACAAGAAAAAATTGCTTTTTAATTTAAAAATTTTAAAAATTATTACTATTGCCGAACCGGTGACAGAACATTTTTGTTCCTTTGTTCTGCGTAAAAGCATACTTTTAATCAGAGAATTCATCCGCTTCTTCGAAGATTCTGATAATAATCAACATCATTAGTAATATTAACAATTGATAACCATGATTGTTTCATTTAAATAGAAATCTCCAAATTCAACTTATGCTTCAATTTTTCATCTTTTCAAAATGGACTATCATGATCTGCATTGTTGTTGCACATTGCAGAGTGAAAAAATTTCGATCTCACTGATGCATAATAGAATCATCATCAGTATTAAGAACAAAAAAATAAAACTTTACAAAATAAAAATTAAAACTCTCTTAACTAAAACGCATTAAATGCCACATTAAAACACAGATCAATAAATGAAAACTAATAATAATCATCAAAATGTTACCTGATTTCGCATCCATCCAGGTTTTCCAAACTCGCAGATCGTCGAAAGGTTCACAACGAAGAAATCTGAAATATTTTTATTCAAAGATTATAATCCATAAATAAGATAAAATAAATTTTTTTCATTACTTTATTAGCGAGTACAAATCTTTCAACTGATTCTGTATTGGAGTTCCAGTCAACAACCAACGATAAATACTGTTCAGCTTGCAACATCCGATCGCTGCTTGTGTACTGTGATTTTTGATAGTGTGCCCTTCGTCAAGAATTATGCGCTCCCAAGCAATCTAAACAAGCACAGATACTCTACTCGACTCTTTCTAAATTATTATTTTAAATATAACTATTGAAGACAACAAAATGGTTCAAAATTATTCATAATTGGCATACATCCTTTCCCAGTTCACTCGATATTGTGCCGTAAGTAGTAATGACGATATCATATCTTGCGAGACTAAAAAAAAGAATAAAATTGAAAAAACAATAAAAATATTTCAAGTTTATTCTCGTTTTTTTAAATAAAATTCATTACACTGCTGCAAAGCCACATTTATAATGTTAAAATTATATATAAAACAATAAAATATTCCTTTGATTCACATAGCATTCTATAGAAATTTCTACAAATACATAAATGTGAAAATTAAGCAAACAAAATCATCATTAACATGCAGTTGAAAATTAAATTTTAATTAATTGAAAACCGCTTTATAAATATGAAATGGAACAACTCACTTTGCGGCTACTCTTTCTCGGTTGGCTCGGTGAAAAATTTTAACACGAAGTAAGCCGGAATTGACACGACTGTTGATTTCTCCATTCCATTGTGATACCAAAGAATTCGTGCATACGACAACAGTACTTTTGGATGGAATCAAGTTTTCTGCTTCTGAAATTATTTTAATTTTAAAAAGAAATTTTTGTTTGAAATTTACATACCACAAAGATCGTTCATGTGACCCTTGGTGAATTCTCTCGTGTCTCTGTTGAATTTCTTATACATCACGAGACTTATCATTGATAATGTTTTACCAAGTCCCATGTCATCGGCTGAAATAAATTATTTTTTTAATTATAATATGTTTAAATTGTTACTGCAAACTGTTTTACAAATGAAACATACCTAAAATTCCACCTTTTGGATTCTGTTTCTCTCTCCACAAGAACCAAGTGAGCGCTTGACGTTGATGTGGCATCAATGCAACACGAAGACCGTTCGGGTCGGCTGTTTCTTCGGTTTCTTTAGGACAAGTCTTCCATGCCCTGTTCAAATTTACATTAACACAGAATTATACGAACACTGCTGATAAACCGTTTTAAAAAAATATTACTCATGCAAATTGAAAATAACATTATATGTCAGCTGACGAACTTCCACCAGTCGATTTTTTTCAATTCTTCCAACAAGATTTCTTGTAATTCTCTCAATTTCATTATTAAAATCTTGACCTTCCTGTTCTGCAGATCGCTTTAGCTCTTTTTCGACTTCCACTTCATTTGCTTTTAATGAAGCAATTTGCTTTTCTAAAACATTCAAATTATTGTTTATTGCTTCACAATCAGTTGTTCATAAATATGATCATTATTATATTATTCATCTCTTCTATACATAACAATAAGTTTTATATTTATTATTTTATTGAAAATGTCTTACGTAATTCATCGATTTGCTTCTGCGTTGATAAACATTGTTGTAATTATCCGTGCACCTTTATCAGGCAAACTGTTTCGAACTTTCAAACTCATCTGAAATGCAAACAGCGATAAAAATAACGATATAACTTTTTTTAAAAGAGAGAATAAAAAAACCAAAAACCTACAATGCATGCAACATCCTCAACGCATCATTTCGCTGCTTCTCCAAGTCCGCTATTTTACGAACGCCTCCACTCTGACTGTGTGAAGAATCTAAATTATCATTATGATATTTGAAATTATTAGCTTTTTGCTTTCAAATTAGCACACAATTTACCTGTTGAGGAAGATTTATCAACAGTTTTTTCTGAATCATTTGAATGCGATGAAGCTATATCAACTTGTTCTTGTTTTTTTTCATAATCTTTGTCAGTTTGTTCACATTCATTTTCAGAATCAGTATCACTGAAATTCAGCATATTTTTGCGCTCTTTGAAAATAACAAAAGAGGATTCTTCGTCAGAACTAGAAGATGCACTCGAAAGAATTTCTCGGTGTTGGGAATATTGAAGCTGATCTCGAAAAATATCTTTTTCCTCGGGCGATGAAGAACCATTCTCCTTCTCATCTTCTGAACTCAAAATTACGACTCCAGAAAATTCTTTCCGATCGGGATGCGCAGGTAATATCTTCTTCGTATTCATGAAAATCTCGCTTCGACTTCGATCATCAGCTTTTCCACTTACACCAGGGAAATAGCTTTTGTATTTCTAGTAGACGAATGGTTTAAAGTTCAAAATTTTTACTAGCTCTGGATGATAATTTAAAAAAAATAAAATGCAATATTCACCTCATTGCTGAAAGAGACACTGTTCGCAGATTTGCTTTCATCTATACTTTCCATAATGACTGTAGAACTGACAATGCTTTTTACCTTCTCTGGAATACTGACATCACTGCATTTGGTCACCGCATTTCGCTGTTTCCCATCAGAAATTGTTTCAGTATTTTCTGAACTAGCAGCTTCCAGATCTCCCAATTGACCACTATCATTATCTGATATTATTTGATCAAACAAAACAGATCGAAAAGATGGAATAGCACTGAGTTCAAGATTTTCTATATGTCTAGATCGAGAACCTGTCAGTGGGGTGCTGTACAAATATTCTTCAGAGATTTCGTCAGAATCTGAAGAAATTTCAGCCATATTTCCACGAATCTATGAATTTCACAATAAATAATACGATATGTTATGATACCATTCGAAGAGACGATAAAAACTAGTTTTGAATAGCATCGAAAAACAACTCTTTTCTGACAGTTCTTTCGAAATTCACGGTTTACACATTCCTCTTATATATACACAATGCGCATTTATAAAGAATCGGTATGATTAGCGACAAAATTAGGGGTAAGTCTGCCGTTTAGGTCCTGCTAGAAATAAAACATACGACATGCAATACACAACTCTAGACAAAACAGTAACTGTAAAAATAAAACACAACTAAAGTGTTCTACAAACAACAGCTATACAAATGATATTGAACATTCGTGTGCACAATTAGTTACAACGCAAACACTACGTTTTCAAATACAACCTTGGTAAAAGTAAAAAAAGAACTTTTGTCTTGCATTTCTGCAAATTTCATTTTCAAATTATATCTTATAATCATAAAAATATTTAAAATATACAAATATTTCAAATAATGCATTTCAATGGTATTTTAAGAAAACAATATCACAATCAAAAATTAATTGTTTTTCAATCATACAATTATTAAAAATTATACAGACAATTAATTTTTGCATTTCTACTGTTTTTCATCAATCAACTGAAGCAATATATTTGAAATAAAAATGAGCACACAGTGATAAATCAAAAAATTTTTTTAAATATTGCAGTGAGATACAATGAAAATGTCAGAATAGAACTTCAAGCCATTATTAAACTGAAAAAACACTAATCTTGAATAAACATTAAAAACGTTGCGTGCGCGAAAACAAACCTCAGCGCTGAGACGGATTCAAATACAAACTAAGAAACAACATCGTTTGAAAATCAAAATTTCAATTTCAAAACTAAAAAAATAAACAATCTAATATAGACTCAAACAGAGCAAAGAGCTGAAGGTACCAAAAATTCAAATAAATTTCTGCTATACCGGCTGCAATCAAAACTGCATTTAACTGTCTCAAAAGACAACTACTACAGTAGATATTCAAATTTTTCGAATAAATTACAGTAAGAAATGATTAATTTTCAAGGTAAAATATTCAAATAAAAAAGAATTTAATATACATGTTAGCGGGAAAATCGTTGTCGCTTGAAAGCTAGTGGACTGTAGTTTTTATTCGGCGGCAGATCAAGTCAACAATGACAATCTAGCCGCAATCTGAGCTACGTTCGTTTCTGAACATGATACGAAGCAAGACAAATAGGTGTAAACAGGCTTTTACTAAGTGTGACGACGACCACGAAATTGCACCTGCGCATCACGTTTACCTTTTTGTAGGTTGACCGGCGGTAAAAACGAAGTTGTCAGCGTGGAGTAGCAAGTAGAGTGTGGTGAATTGAAATAGTCATACGGCGTGCGCGTCCCGTCCTGCTTAATCTTAGCATTACAGTCCTTTGTATAGTGTCTTGTACCCGTTGTTTACAATAAACTCTCTATATCACAAATGGTGCGTATTAATCGAACACCCGACGGCGCTACAAATGGCGAGCGCGGCAGGATCGACGGCCCGGAATGGGTTAGGCCGCCGGAGGTACTAACCATGGTATCGAACGTTGAGACCTGGTTCGAACACATGGAGCTGTACTTCCGTGCCGGCCGTATAGCTCCGGAGAGACGAGCAGCCCTTGTCCAGTACCATACTGATGCAGAGGTGCGGAGCATAATGAGGGCCATGGACGTCCAAGAGACGGACGATTATGATGGCCTGAAGTCGGCCCTGTTCGAAGCATTCGGGGTGCGCACCGGGCCAGAGAGGTTTTCCGCCGAGTTTTTCCGGCGGAAACAGCAACGGGGCGAATGCGTGCGGGTTTTCGCTGGGCATTTGCGCAGGCTCTTCTCGAAGGCATTCCCTGAGATGAGCGGATCGGCTGACAAAATCCTGTTGCAACAATTTAAGACAGGACTGTCCGCGGACGCCGTCAAAACGGCTGTTCTGCGAAGCGAGATGGATAATTTCGCGGAGGCAGTCGAGGTTGCGGTTAAGGAAGAGCGCGTGGTGAGAGAGCTCACCACACTCGAGGCGAGCGTTGCCTCAGTCAAGACAGACGCTTACCAGGAAGACGAGCCGACAGCCGGAAGAGTCACGGAAGCAGCAGCCGCCGCGGTGACGACGCGTAAGGAAGTTGGAGATGATTTGGCGGAAGTGTTGCAGCAACTAAAGGAACTGCTGACGGATAACACCCCCGCGGCTACAAAGAGACCGCTCCCTCGACAGCGACGCCGGCCAGAGAGAAGAGGCGACAGACGATGCTTGAAATGCGGTGGGCTAGGCCACATCAGCCGGGAATGCCAAGCCCCCTCCCGTGACGCGCGGGGGAGCGAAGTAAGCATTACTAACCGAACCTTACCTGTCGTCGTCATACGGGCCCCGGAGATCGAGACCCCGATTGTGGAAGGCTCCGTAGGGGGAGTGAGGTGCGACATGCTTGTGGACACTGGATCCGCAGTAACCCTGGCGAATGAAAGGTTCATTCGACACTTGAAGACCCTGCGGGACGTTCCGAAACCCTCGATTCGGCTGGAAACAGCCACCGGGACCGAATTGGAAATTACGAACGCGTGCCTCACGGAGATTATACTTGGGAATTCAGTGACCGTTCAGCATACCGTCCTGTGTGTAAGGGAGCTGTCCCATAAAATTCTGCTTGGGTGGGACTTTATGCGGTACCACGGCTGCAACCCGGACCCAACGGCGGGATGTCTGAGGATGCGGCAGGGTAACATCCCATTCCGGAAGTCCCACGCCGTAGCCTTGGTTAGAGTGGAATCCCCGCAGTCGGAGCTTATGGCTCACCACCCAGCGCAGGAAGCCATGGAAAAGATGCTCCCCAGTGAGCAGGAGTCGAGCGGCAAGCATCGATCAGCCCTGGCGGCGATCCTGAAGGAGTTCGCAGACGTGTTGTCCACGTCAGACGAGGACCTTGGGCGGACGAGCTTGGTACGCCACGCCATCCACACCGGCGATGCCAAACCCGTGAGGTGTTCCCCAAGGCGCATTCCTTATCATCAACGGGCACAGGTGGAATCCCTCCTGGACGAAATGCTGCGGCAGGACGTCGTAGAACCATCAAGCAGTCCCTGGGCATCCCCAATCGTACTTGTGAGGAAGAAAGACGGGTCATGCCGGTTCTGTGTCGATTACCGGCAGTTGAACAACCTCACCCGGAAGGATGCCCACCCGCTCCCGAGGATCGACGACACTTTGGATGCGTTGGCGGGTGCACAATGGTTTTCGACCCTGGACCTGGAAAGCGGCTACTGGCAGGTTGAGGTCGAACCACAAGATCGGGAGAAAACCGCCTTCACCACCCCCCTTGGGCTGTACCAGTTCAAAGTGATGCCCTTTGGACTGTGCAACGCACCGGCCACCTTTCAAAGACTCATGGAGACAGTCCTGAGAAGCCTGGTGGGCTCCGACTGCTTGGTGTACCTGGACGATGTCATCGTATTTGGCAAGACCGCCGAAGAGCATACGGCACGACTGCGCGAGGTGTTCCGCCGCCTCCGGGAAGTGGGTTTGAAGATCAAACCAGAGAAATGCCGACTTATGAAGAGGAGGGTGGCGTACTTGGGCCACATCATTTCAGAAAAAGGGATCGCTACGGACCCAAGCAAAACCTCTGCCGTGCGGGAGTGGCCGACACCGACTTGTGTGTCAGAGTTGCGGCAGTTCCTGGGGTTGGCGTCGTACTACCGCAAGTTCGTCAACGGCTTTGCGAACGTCGCCGCCCCGCTACACCGGCTGTTGGAAAAAGGGGCCGAGTGGGACTGGTTAAAAATCCTGTCAGTCCGCTTTTGACACACTGAAGTACCACCTTACATCTGCGCCCGTCCTCGCCTATCCGGACTTCCATCGGCAGTTCATTGTCGACGTGGACGCCAGCGGTGACGGCCTTGGGGCGGCGCTGAGCCAAAGAGAAGAGAAAGCCGAAAGAGTCGTGGCGTACGCGAGTCGCACGCTGACCAAGGCTGAGCGTCGGTATTGCGCGACTCGGAGAGAAATGCTCGGTCTGGTATGGGCCCTGCGCGAATTCCGGCCGTATCTTTACGGTCAGCGATTCCTGGTATGCACGGACCATAGTTGCCTGCGCTGGCTGACGACTTTTAGAGAACCAGAGGGGCAGGTAGCTCGGTGGCTGGAGAGTTTAGCGGAGCTCGACTTCGAAGTGGAACACCGAGCAGGACGCCTTCACGGCAACGCTGACGCGCTATCCCGGACCAGCTGTGCACAATGTGGACGGCTGATAGAAGGCAGCGCATGTGCCGTCCAGGCTGCCCAACTCCGAACTGAAGACGTGGCGCAGAGCTTTAAAGACCAGTTGTTGGCCGCCCAGCAGGCAGACCCAGAGATCCAGCTACTGCGGCAATGGTTGGTTGGCGCGAGCTGGCCGGTGGAATGTCCCCCGGAATGTAGCCGCGACATGCACGTGCTGTGGCAGCAACGGCGCACCTGGGTGGATGAAGATGGCCTCATCTGGCGACATCGCCGCGGACTCACGGCTGAGGAAGGGGCTAAGCAGGCGCTGGTGCCGCGAGCCCTCCGGAACGAAGTCTTACAGTCAATGCACGACAGTCGGTACGCAGGTCACCTGGGTGAGCGCCGGACGCTGGCACGAGTCAGGAGCCGATTCTACTGGCCCGGGATGAGTGGTGACGTACACACATGGTGCCGCACGTGCACGCAGTGCGCGAGGAGGAAGGGCCCGACCAAGAACAACCGTGCGCCAATGCAGGCCATGGCTGCGGGATACCCTCTGCAGCGTGTTGGCATGGACATTCTTGGGCCGCTGGAAAAGACCCCATCGGGGAACCGGTACGTCCTGGTCTTGACGGACTACTTCACCAAATGGACAGCCGCATTCCCTCTCGCCAACATGGAAGCGAGTACCGTGGCCAAGGTGTTGGTCGAGAAGTACGTCGCGTACTTTGGCGCCCCTGACTGCCTGCACAGCGACCAAGGCCGCTCATTTGAAGCGTCGGTAGTGCTGGAGATGTGCCGGCTGTTCGGCATTAAGAAGACGCGATCCTCTCCATACCACCCGCAAGGGAATGGACAGGCAGAGAGGTTTAACCGCACGCTCCTGGACATGCTGTCCATCATGGTCGATGGGAACCCAGGCCAGTGGGATGACATGCTGCCATTCGTCATGCTGGCGTACAACAGCAGCGTTCACGAGAGTACGGGAGTGACGCCTGCGATCGCCATGCTCGGTCGAGAGTTGCGGTTGCCGATGGATGTTCAGATAGGGAACCCGCCTGGTGGCGAAGCCCAAGGTTTACCGAACTACATCCGCGAGACCCGAGAGCGCATCGACCGTGTACATGAGCTGGCGAGGGACCACCTGAAGACGCAGCAACGTCGCCAAAAGTACCTGCACGATCGCCACGCCAAGGAGTCACGCTTCTGCCCGAACGACCGCGTGTGGCTGGCGATGCCGAGAAGAGGGAAGCTTGACCGTGGATGGGAGGGGCCGTACCGGGTAGTGGAGGTAATGGGGCCGCAAACGTACCGCGTACGGCACAACGAGCGGAAGCTCCGCACAATCGTGGTACACTCCGACCGGATGAAACGGTACCACGCCAGGGATATCACTGAGCAGCCAGACGTAGGAGACCGGTCCGTTCGAGGCGGGACTACCCGGCGGCAGGAACATCAGCCGCCCGGTGCCGCCCCTCCACCCTCGTCAGAGATGAAGATAGGAAGGTCGACGCGAAGACGGCGGCCACCCGGCTACCTGCGGGATTACATCCCTTAAGGAAAGTTCGGGACGAACTTCTCTGAAAGAGGGGGGCAGTGTGACGACGACCACGAAATTGCACCTGCGCATCACGTTTACCTTTTTGTAGTTCGACCGGCGGTAAAAACGAAGTTGTCAGCGTGGAGTAGCAAGTAGAGTGTGGTGAATTGAAATAGTCATACGGCGTGCGCGTCCCGTCCTGCTTAATCTTAGCATTACAGTCCTTTGTATAGTGTCTTGTACCCGTTGTTTACAATAAACTCTCTATATCACAAATGGTGCGTATTAATCGAACACCCGACGGCGCTACACTAAGCAAAGATGGAGTCTTAGAAACGGGACCAACGGTGTAGTGATAAACCACAACACACAATAAATAACAACAAACACGCCCACGCAATACAGAACACAACCCAACACGCTACGATACGCACGCAACTAGGTTTCTATCTCCGTCTATGACGTCATCCTACCGTAACCCACCGTAGCCCGCGCTCAAGTACAGGCCACCAGGTTCACTGTAGAATAATTTCCAGCAGACTCCCCCCTTAATGGGTGAAGCCCATTAATAAGCTTCGGCTGTTTCCAGCAGGACCAGGGTGCGGATCCATCTGCACAAGGTACCTGCCGCGGTCTTGACCTTTGCCGTCCTTGACAGCCCGTTACTCCAGTGAGCAACTCCACGATCTGACCAAAGGGCCAACTGCTTCCGCGACGTGTGACGAACCGTCGCCAAGCACGTAGGAAGCGCTGGATCGTCTGGTCCGGGACATGTTCCAAATGTATGGCTCGCAAAACCATACATGTGAACAGGAAGATGTAAGCCTTCTTGCTCACATATGTGGCACTTTCACTTCTGATCAGTAGGGGTCCAACAAAGACAATCCCAACATTGCTGAACGGCCTCGCTGGATTCACTCTTATCGCAGGCAGATCACCAATCCGTTGTCGGAACGGACGCGCTGCCACTCGTCAGCAGATCCCACACGTGCGAAGAACACGTTTAACGGCACTGCGACCACGAAGAATCCAGAATCTTTTTCTCAACACCGCGAACACATCAATCTTCGCGAGAGTTTGAGCCACACCGGCAAGCAACTGTCGATTGTGCTCCCGTCTGATTAGCGAATCCACGATCATCCCTTTTCGAGGGAGCAGAGCTGGGAATTTGGTTTTCTCTTCCAACTGAGCTCTGCCAAGACGTCCACCTACTCTCAAAACTCTGAATTCATCCAGTAAAGGGTTGAGACCGCACAACATCTTCGTCATCGCTTCATCCAGCGACTCTTTCGAGCTGAAGGCGTGGATCTGCTCTTGACGGATCTAAATTCTCTCAGCTTCCTTCAACTCATCCGACGTCAACCCAGTTCCGGTTCTTCTTGAGCTTCCAGGTAGGGTCGTATTATGCCGAAAACGTCGGCACCAGTCAGTCACTCAGATCAACCTCTCAAAACTGGAATACCCACCAGGGTTGATGACATTGGCCACATCTTGAGGCGGTGAGACCGCCACCTTGTTGTCACTCCAACAATGACAAGCTTCCACGTTCAAAGCCAGTTCTTTTCTCACGTAACAGACCAGTCGGACACAAAGAAGAGCAGCCATCAGCTCTAGCCGAGGAGTGCTCAACTTCTTCAGCGGGGCCACTCTGGATTTCACTGTCACGAAACTCACCTGGACGTCATCTGGCGTTTTCACCGCCCTCAAGTACACCACTGCAGCGTACGCCGCTTCAGAGCGTCACCAAACCCAAGGAGCTCTAAACGGCTCGTTTCTGCCGGTGAAAACGGGAAATACGCACTGGGCATGGCGATGCAGTGTAACTCGGTAAGCTCTAACTTCCAAACTCGACTTCATCTGACTCGCTTCTGAAAGGGACGCCCATCCCTTCAATCACCCAGAAGCGTCGGAGCAAATCTTCGACTTTCGGCTCTACCACAGCGCTGATCGCAGCAACTGTCTTGGTCGCTGGGTGAGGATTCACTGAACCGCAGATAATCCACCCCAGAACAGTTTCCACAGCAACAGGATCACCTGGCTTTCCTCTTCAGATCGCATCTCCTAAGAATCGATAGTAACAGTCGATGGCAATCACGACGTGCACTTCGTCGGACGATTCGTCATTGACGATCAGATTCAAGAACTGCAAGTGCTCCCACTCGCTCGTCAGGATCTTCGAAACCAGAATTTGATGGCAGAGACTCGGCACGGGGAGCGCCTCCAGAGGATAGCGCTCTGCATTTTGGCTGCCGTCAAGTCGGCCCAGCAAAGCTGCACCACCTGGGAACTGGGATGCTAATGGGTTGCACCACCGAACCCTTCAACCTTCGCAGGCTGAGCTCTCCCGACAACTCCTAATGCCGACGCAACATCTTCCCTGATGAATGAGTACTCTTCGCCTGTATCCAACAGGCACGTCACGGTTATTCCAGACCCCGCATCACCGAAGGCTCTCGCCTTAATCGTCTGAAAGCGGTTGATCTTTCCCCGCTTTCCTGAGGCCAGGTTGGCGTGCATCATCGAAACGGATGATGACTTACACTCAACCATGGGTGTCTCCTGCACTCTCTCTGTGGTCGTGGCACCGATCGGCATGACCGCACTGTTGTCTTTCGAAGACGGACTCTTCCTGCGACGATCGCTCTTGCAGGCAGAGGAGACATGCCCTGGTTTTAAGCAGTAGAAGCAAAGTTGATAGCGGGTTGCCATTTCCCGCTGTTTCTGGTGACTAGCCTGTTTCATACTCGCGCACTCCGCAATCGTGTGCTGCTTCTGACAGAAACCGCAGACGGCTTCAACCGCGGAGTGTAAAAAGGCCACGGTCTTTTGGGTTTCTCTACCCTTAGCAGAATTTTCCTGCTTCTCTGATGCATTTTCCGACTGTTTTTCTTCCAATCTCAGCTCTCTTACTCCTCTCGTGGTATCCGCAAGCTTGACCTGCTCCTGCAGAAACCGCAAAAAACCCGGTAGATCCGCTACCAAGCTACCGTTCTCCATGGCAAGCTTATCCCATTGAACACGAACTGAGTTTGGAAGTCGTACGCGCACAACTGCGATCATAACCTCCGCCGCCGAAAGCCCGCCGTTACGCGAATCCTTTCCCAAAGCCGTCAAGGAGTACATCCCCCTATGGCATTCATCACAGATGGCGGAAAGATCAGACCTCTTGCTCAAGGTGTAAAAAGACCGGAGGATGTGTTGTCTGACTGCCACCTGAGGGCGATCAAAACGCCCTTTAAGCCGCTGCACTGCGATCTCGTAACCCTGGTTAGCTGCTGACAGTGCTTGTAACGCATCCAACGCTACGTCGTTCAGGCAGCCACGAAGATAGGCCATCTTCGTTGCGTCAGAGAAATCCGTCTGATGGTGGACGCTAGCTTCAAATTGATCCCAGAACTCACGGAATCTCGTTACATCACCATCGAATTTCGAAGGTTCGAAACGTGGCAGGCGAACCTTCCTGCCTTCATGGCCAACCGAATCCATCGGTTCCTTGGCAGTAATGGACGACACCACGTGCGCCCGTATACTCAGAAAACGGTTCCTGAGCCCTGCCCAAATGTCACTTTCAATCTCAGCGTCTTCCGCTTTGAGCTCTTCCTCAAATTCCAATTGGAAACCGTCCAATTGCTCATAGAGAGTAATCGTCTCTTGTAGGTGTAAACGAAGTTCCAAGTGGAGAGCGTTTTCTCTCCAAAGACGTTCCAAGTGGTCCATCTTCTTTTTCAAAGCCGAACTGCGGATTTCGACCTTTTTCTACATTGGCGAAACTCGCATACTCGACGCCACTTGACTTACTTCTGGAAGGTTCAACTTCAGTAAACCCTGCTTCTCCGGCTCGGAGGACCAAAATGTTAGCGGCAAAATCGTTGTCGCTTGAAAGCTAGTGGACTGTAGTTTTTATTCGGCGGCAGATCAAATCAACAATGACAATCTAGCCGCAATCCGAGCTACGTTCGTTTCCGAACGTGACACGAAGCAAGACAAATAGGTGTATACAGGCTTTTACTAAGCAAAGATGGAGTCTTAGAAGCGGGACCAACGGTGTAGTGATAAACCACAAAACAAACAATAAATAACAACAATCATGCCCACGAAATACAGAACACAACACAACACGCTACGATACGCACGCAACTAGTTTTTCTCTGTCTCTATGTATGACGTCATTCTACCGTAACCCACCGTAGCCCGCGCTCAAGTACAGGCCCCCAGGTTCACTGTAGATTAATTTCCAACAATACATTATAATTTACACAAGGTAAAAATATCAAAATCAATAATAATCTCAGTGTTTATAATTTATAGAAATATATTATCAAAATTGTTATGCAAATGTTTTAAAAATGGGATGCTTCAAAGCGGTCTAAATCCAAGGGGGTCCCACTTCTCAACGCGTTTCATTATTGGTCGTTGACCGCGCTATTTTATTGGGCCGTCAAGTCTTTGATTTATTGGTTTTCCTTGTCTAATTGCTCATTCATTCAAATCTTTCACTTCTGATTAGATGTAATATTTTTTCATTTCATTGGTTCAAATATTCAATTTAGAAATACGTAACTTTACTAGTAGTGACGTAACATTAATAATGGTGTAGATGACAGAAGTGGGGCCTGTCGTAAACGTAGGGAACCTGAGTGTCATTAATAATACGGTAGTTACGGTAGTGACGTAATAGGGGATTTTGGCGTGGTTGCTTCCTGTATGGGGTATGTTACTTTCTTTAGTGCGATATTCATCGATTTCTTATCTGATTATCCCCGGCTCAGTGTTATTCCTTTGAGTAAACTGTTTCGACTCTCATTCGAGTTTCTGAACAACACTTATCGTCTTATAAGTCGGATTGTCTAACGTATTGGACACTCCCGACCTTGCAATAACAATCCAGAAATACAGTCCACTAACATCAGAGACGAGTGACTTGCTGTGTCGCTCGCTATATTCTGGTCCCCCGAGCTGCAGTTGTGGAAATAATCAGGTAAAAATCTCATCGCTGCAACACACATTCCCATTTTGATTTGATCCATTATGAAAGCTGAGAGCATAGTGAGCAAGTCTGAAGTTCGAAGAGCGAAGTTTCATGGGATGATCGATCAACTGACGCAACTCTGTAAAGATACGTCGCATCCCGATGACCTTTGAGAACTACTTGATGACGTGATGGCGTTTCATGACAAGACGTTAGAGATGCAATTGCAGTTGGAAGCAGCGTTGATGGGTGAGGAGCGAGATCAAGAGGCCAAGCATTGGGTGGCGCTCTCCGAACGGACCCAGATAGATCGCCGAGAAGCTCGAGCGAGGATTCGACAAATGGAAGGCTCCTTGTCTGATTGTTCAGCTAGCTCCAACGATCTTGGCCACAGCAGTAACAGCAAGACAAGTGGAAAGGAAAGGCTCCCGGAACTGAAGATGCCAGTGTTTTCAGGTAAAGTACTGGAATTCCCGGCGTTCTGAGACCGCTTACAGGGATGTGTCCATAATCAGACGGATTTGGACGACGCCTCGAAGTTCTCGTGCTTGCTGTCTAGTTTATCCTGTGAAGCTCTGGTTGCGGTAGAAGGGATGCAAAGCTCTAGCGCAAACTACTGACACGCCATGGAGTTGTTACAAGAACGTTTCGGACGTACGTATGTTATCGTACGGGAACATGTGAAGGCAATTTGGAACGCCAAACCGTGTAGCGACTCTGGAGCTAGCATACAGGCTTTGGTAGACGAGATAAATCAACATCTCCGATGCCTGACCGCTCTGGGAAAGAATCCGTCAACGGGCGAGGTGACGGCGAACGAAGCCTTCCTGCCGCTTTTTGTGGAAAAGTTTCCTGAGGAGATTCGTCTGGCATTGGACGTTCACATGCAGTCCGTTGCAGGCACGAAGGGGGACCTGCCAGAGTTTCTCAATTTCGCTCAATTCCGGGCGGCAGCGAAGCGTGCAGCGGCTGCTTCTTCAGGCGGAGGAGGATTCGTCAAGCAGAACGACCCGAAGCAGCAAGAACTCGGTACAAGTTGTTGAGAGCGGCAGCGAACTCGCCAAACGGAGAAACGGGCAGCAAGGGGCGCTACAACTGTCCTACACGCGGCTGTTAACAGCAGCTGCCCGATATGCAAGGGTGACCACGATGTTACCTCTTGCAAAGAGTTCCTTCATTCAGACGCCCACACACGCTCACGCATGGCAGCAAGAAACCAGTTGTTTTTCCGTTGTATGAAAAGTGGCCATCGGGGGAAGGCTTGTAAAGTGAGGTGGAAGTGCACCATGTCCGGATGTGGGGATAGTCACCACGGATTTTAATAATTTCCGTGCTATGTAAGTAATAAGGGTTTCCCTTTTCTGTAAAATTTAGCCTAAAAATGGATGAATGGTTGATAAGGAAACCGATAAAAGGGAAGTAGCTGAAATGGGGTCTCAAAAAGGTTCCACTGCAGGTGATGTGAATAATAAAAGAAAAATTGATGAAAATGAGTCAGCAAATTTTCAGTTGTCAAAACGACGAAAAGTAATAAGAAAATATGATATTGACTATTTAAAATTTAAATTTACGTGGAATGGTGACCATAAAGATCTGCGTTCTCTTTGTGTTATTTGCTATGAAATTCTCGCAAATGAGAGCATGCGACCAAATAAACTGCTTCGACATACTGAAATAAAGCACATGGATCTCAAAAGCAAGCCGCTTCAATTTTTTGAAAGCAAATTATCCGTTTACATGCTATTGTTCCAATATGGTAAACCAAAGTTTGGAGCTTTATTGAAGTATTGCGGGATGAGAAATTCGTTCTTAAGCTCACTTATTTGGTAGACATATGTTCAAAATTAAATGAACTAAATTTATATCTACAAGGGATGGACGCAGCTGACATATTTTCAGTACATGATAAGATTCAGGGTTTTATGAAAAAACTTTATTTATTGAGAAAAAATGTTAAAGACGGAAATTATTGTTGTTTCGAGACATTGGCAACTTTCATCGTCGAAAAAGAAGCGACACTAGATGAGGACTCTATGATAGTTGCACATCAAGATTCGTTGAAAGAAAGTTTTGATTATTAATTCAGTGAATAAATGAAATTCTGTTATAAAAATATCTGGATTGTGAATCCGTTTCAGAGTGATGTTGTGGCTACTGGCATATCCACGAAGGCAGACGAAGAAAGTAATCGATTTGTCTGAAGATTATTCGTTTAAAATGAGTTTTGATCTGTACAAAACTGTATCCAACTCTTTCCACCGCAGCATTAAAAGTGCTGCTTTTTCTACTACTTCGTACATGTGCGAAATTGGATTTTCAGCAATGATTGGAATTAAAACCAAATTATGAAATAAGCTACATTTATCCAACAACTTGCCTCTAAAACTAACACATATTAGTGTGGACGTCAAGGAGTCATCAATCAAAACAGAAAACAAGCCCATTGTTCGGATACACCGCATTATGCATCTCACTAATAAACATATACATTAAAATTAGATGTATTCATTAAAAAATTTAAAAGCATATAACCATTTTGCAACATTTAGTTTTCATTTCTCATTGATTTATTACCGATTTCTCTCCTGATATATAAATCTGCTCTGACTGTTTTCAAATAAATTTGTTGCCTGTTGAAATTTATCAAGATTGGATGTTAAGTTCCGGGTGTAATATCAGAATACTGAATAATCTGTTCGAAAAATCTGGAATGTTGTAGCAACACTTCCAATTTCCGGGTTACAAATGCCACTAATGCTAACGTTACGCGTTAGCTCGCAATTTCACTTAATTTAACGCATGATTAAACGCATATGCCTTTGTCTGGTGTCGATCTTCTGGGCCATCTCTGTCTTCTCTGGCTTCGCGATGCCGGCGCGCGGCTGCTGTCTCTCCTGGAAGTCGTCTTCCACCTGGATTATCCTGGTGGCCAGCTTCGGAGCTTCAGCGAGGGTCTGCGGCTCCAGCTGCCGAATCACCCGATAAACTTCCCTCGACGTTATCCCACCGCCGAAACGTGCCACAAGATCGCGTTCTGACACGCCGTACAGCAATGGTTGTTATAATCGCCTTTAGCTACATGTCAGAAAATTTTCTGACAAACGGAAAAGTATCTAATGCATAAATGTCACATAATTGCTAGCTGAAATGTAATTTATCTGACAAGCATAGCAACTGTTGGTTGGGAATCTTCTGAACAGTATTTATGCAATCGGCGTGATAAAAGTAATGCACTTTGATGATGCCAACAGAATGAAAGCAGTAAATGGAACCGACCAGAATAGCTGTTTTTTTCAAAAGTTTGCATTTTATCAACTTATTTCTTTCGCACCATTTATTGTTGCGCTGCGTCTATATGAACAGCACCTCCTTTTTTATATCAATCAAAAAATTCAGTTTTTTCTACAAGAATTAAATATGGGATATCATAAAATGAAGAAAAATTATCAGTCATGCTGCCATGAATACACAAATGAACAGAGACTACGCATCACACAGAAACCAATGACAATCACACAGCACAGTAAGGAGATCGCTGACAAAAACCGCAGCTTCTTCACGCTTCCTCGTCACACTCTTTACCGTACACCTCCTACCGTACTGATGGTCAAGTATTGATGCCTTCAGTTTCCTAAATACAGTTCACTACTCTTCCAACCCGTCAAACGACTTTGGCAAGCAGTCGAACCTGAGCATCAAAGGCGTTGTAGTAGATTTGCAGGGTAATCGTACTACACTTTATTATAGACAATTGGGTTATACAACTAACTTCATGACGTCGCCACCACCAAGCGAACCTCGACTCTTCCATCGCTGTGCGTCAGCCGGAGATACACTACTGCACCGTACGCCTTCCCAGAAGCGTCTGGGAATCCATGCAATTCCATACTGGTGATGTACTCGACTGAGACTTGGACGAGAGCTCGCTCAGCAACTATCATAGAGAGGCCCGTTAACACCTCCTGCCAAGTCTGTCCCTGCGCACTCGCTTCCGGTGGCAGCGGGTCGTCCCAATCGATTCCGACTTACCACAGCAGCAGGATGATTAACTGTATCATCATCATCATCATAATCATCATCATCATCATCATCATCATCATCATCATAATCATCATCATCATCATCATCATCATCATCACCATCATGTATGGCGCCAGGTATCCCAACGGGTCAAAGACGGACACCACTGCCATCAGCAGGCCTCTCTTCGTGTCAAAGACCTCAGCCACCACCTTTCCTGGTGGACGTAAGGTCAGCACGTCCGCTTCTCTCTGTCAAGCTGACCTCCATCACTGGACTCCTGATCTTTTGAAGGGACATCTTTCACAACGTCCGGCGAATTGCTAGCCCACTTGGCGAGGTGGAATCCTCCCTTGCCCAACAGTCTGGTCGCTTCTCTTGCCATTCTCTTCGCATCCGGGATGTTGTTGCAACTTACGACTAGGTCGTCCACGTACATGTTCGGCAGGATGTCGCTGACTGCCCCAGTGCAGTCAGCTTGATGCTTCTCCGCATTCAAGCGGATCGTCTGAATTGCCAGGTAAGATATGCAGGTTAGGCTGCAACAGACTATGGTGAGCCTGTATACTTTAGGGGCTCATCCTTCCCAGGTTCTTTCCACAAGAACCTGCAGACATCTCTGTCCGCTTCAGGAAGAGCTACTTGCAAGTACATTTTCTGGATGTCTTCTTGCAAGAGAATCCTGTACCGCCTGGAGCGAATCAGGATTCCCAACAGATCCGCCTGAAGCTTCCCTCCAGAACCCAACAGGTCGTTCAGCACCGTTTCCAAGCGCTCCAGATGCTCCTCCTCTGTCTTCCCGAAGACGATAATGTCATCAAGAAAGACGAGGCATGTATTCCACGTCAGTGCCCTCAGCGCTTTCTCCATCAAACGCTGAAACGTCGCCGGGGCGTTGCAAAGACCGTAAGGCATGACGCGGAATTGGAAGAGTCCCAGGGATGTGGAAAACGCCGTCTTCTCTCGGTCTCTTTCCGCAATTTCGACCTGCCAGAAGCCGGACACCAAGTCGAGCGTGCTGAACCACTTGGCCCCAGCCAGCGCTTCGCCTATGCGCGGGATGGGTTGGACGTCAACGCGCGTCATGGCATTCAGCTTGCGGTAGTCCACGCAAAACCGCAGGGAACCGTCCTTCTTCCGAACTGGCACTACCAGTGAACTCCAGGGGTCTGAGGCTGATTCGATTACCCCTGCGTAGAGCATTTCCCGGATTAGCTGATCCTCCACCTCCCGCTGGGCTTGGGGAAAGCGGTGAGGTGGCAACTTCACTGGCCGGGCCCTTCCGGTGTCAATGCGGTGCTGGACGAGACTGGTACGTCTGAGGTCGGTCGCACCGCACGAGATGGCGCTCTTGTACCTCCGGACTATGCTGACCAGGACTTGTCTACTCTGCGTGGAACACTCCGCTCCGCCCATCAGAGGATGTGTCCAATCCTTCGGCCCGTCGGCGCCGGCCACTGCGTCAGATCCCACACCCCGTGGCTTGGCCACAATCGCGAAGCCGATGCCGGGCTGCCCGGCACGAGCTGGGTAGTGCTCGATCCTTACCTTCGAGCCGTCCGTCATAGTAATTTCTCGAGTTTGCCAGTCGACCGTCTGAACAAACGAGTAGAAGAAGTTCATTCCCATGACGCCAGGAACCACCAGATTTCTCACCACCATCACAGGCACACGTCCCCTCCAACGGCCCAGTTGCAACGGCTCCACCCCCACACCGCTGATGCACATTCGTCGACCTTCCGTAAGCAGTATCGTCCCCGTCTCCCTCTCCAAGGGCTCTCCGCCGGAGGCGATCCGCCAAAGAGACTCTGGTATCACGGAGACCACCTTCCCGATGTCCAGCAGTAAGGAGACCCTCAGCATACCTTTTACACATGGAGTGTCGCCTGCTTGCAGTCCGGCAATGGACAACACTGGGCGGTTTCCAGGTCCGCCGCTGTGCGTGCCCGTTGGCGGTCGTTGGTTCGGCGTCTTTTGCGGGTGCAGTCGCGTCAGAGGTGGGCCAATCCACCGCAATTGAAACAGCCGTTTCTTCTCGCGGCGGGTCGTGCGGCCGTCGACTCCTGTTTTTCCAGCTTCAAGGAAATATTCCTCACCTCACGTATCAGGTCTTCCATGAGCTGGGTGGCTTCGGTTTTCTCCGACTTTGGATTACCGGTGCGCGTCTGCCGCCTCTGGTGGAAATCTTCTTCAGCCCGCATGACTTTACTGACCAGTCTCTCCGAGCTTCAGAAAGGGTCGCCGGTTCGTGCAGCCGGATCGCCAGATCGCCTCTTTTGAGGTTATTCCTCCGGCGAAACGCGCCACGAGATCACGCTCTGTTACGCCAGCTCTGCGTCCAACTTCCGCCACCTCCTTGGCGTATTGTTCGATGGTTTGGCCCTCGCGTTGCTGTAGGGCGTGGAACCGTTCGATCAGTTGCCCTGCTCACTCTTCCGGACCGTGCGCGTCCAGCAATCTCTTCTTGAACTCCTCGGAGGAGTTCTCTCTTGCTTGTCGGGTAGAGCTCGCGGCGGACTGGGTCACTCAGGAAGTACCGAGCGACCACGTCGTTGTCAGAGAGCGGTACTCTGCTGACGCACAAAAAGTCTTGTAGCCTCTCCAGCCACTCAACGGAGTACATCTCTGGACGAAAAGCAGGGGAGGAGCAGGCAATTGTAGGCACCCCGGTACAGTGATGGCGTCAGTTCATAGTGAGGCCCACAATGTAACGAGCCGCTCCCGCGAGCAGGCTCGTTCACTTCCTCCATCGTGTTATTGGCAGGTTCGTCGCTATTCAGTGCCGGGCTGGTATTGACCCTCGGGTTTCTCTTTCTTTCTGGTCCGCGATTTCCTAATGGCACAGTAGCAATCAAACAACGGGCAGTATGTATACTTTTTATTGGCAAGCGCGAGCAGGAACCGACGACGATGCGTTACCGCAAGCTTCTTGAACAGCACAACCACGACTCCGCACACGTACATCCGTACTACCGTACTTCATCCCCGATTTTCAAGTCCAATTTCATAATTATTAGCGTATATGCCAAAGGAATATTTTTCAGCGTACATTAAAAAAACCAAAATCAAAAAAGCAACAATAATCAATAGTGAAACAAATACCATTTTTTAAGTTTCATACGGTTTAAGAGAATGATACTTGTTGAGAATTCCAATCGCTTGTGCCTGAAGATCCGTATCTGCTACCGTGAGCTACGCAGCTCTACGGTTATCAGGAACGTCAGCCGCTTGAAAATACCTTTCCATGCGGATGAACCATCGTTCGACATTTGAAGACCGCGCTTCCGGCGGCGTTATTCAACGTGGATTATCTGACATCCGGCCACGCTCGCCAATTGTAGCGCCATCAGGCGCTCGATTCATCCGCGACATTTATGATACAGTGAGTTTATAATGAACAAAGGAGTACAAAAGATTATAGAAAGAGTTATATTAAACTGATTAAGCAAACGGAGAGGGGCACGCTGTGATGCACTAACGCCAATGCACACACGACTACTTTCGTCTTCCTACTACCGTACCCTATAAAAGCACATTTGATGTTCAGGTACCATCACCACAGTAAAATAAAGCTGATCGAGAATCAGTAATTGTGAAAAGAGTAAAGAATAAATTTCATTAATAATAATGATGGATTAAAATTTTTAATTGAAAATAAATAAAATGGTGATACATTATAATAAAGAAATTTATTGTTAATAATACTTGTTTTTTGAGCTAGGGGGTCGATGAGGCATCAAGGAATCTATAGGGGGTCGATGATAAAAAAGGTTCGCTAAACTTGATCAAATGCATATATCTTATATAAATGCTAGGTAAAAGTTAATTTATATGACGAGTGAAAGCAGCTTTGGCTGATATTCTTTTGAACAGTATTTATGAAAGGGAGACAATGAAATTAAAGCTATTTCATGATGCCAACAGAAAGTAGGCAATAAATGGAAATAGGCAGGAAGCTGTTGAACCTTCTTCAATTCACAGTGCGATGGACATTGCATTTTTTGATGTCAGCTTTGGTTTGGTATTTGTGGATAAATTAAAACTCTTGGTGCCATCCATATTACAGATATCTGAAACAGATTATCGACTTTCCTACATCATATCATTCTTGGAAATGGACACTGAAACGAGATAACGAATTTGAACAAGCAAAAAAATTCAGTTAAAAAACGTAGGCGATGGTTCACATTTATGATGTCAGAGGGGCCCGTGCCTGAACCAAAATGGATGACATTCCTATAAACAATGATTAAGGTCTCAATTAAAAGAAACTTTTCTTTTCCTTGAGTATTCTGTGTATAATCTTCACGTCTGATAATTCTGAATAGCGTGTTGCAAGTAACCGTTGCGGTGGATTGTCCCTTGTTTTTGAAGGAAGGGCATATAAACTGAAGCATACTCGCAAACAAAAAAAATATTGTGTAGTTCTTCCAAAGTATATTATTAGTGTAAAATATGTGTCCATTATTATAAAATATTAGTTAACTTTGGTGAAGGTTAATGTATTGTATATTAGTGTAATATGTATAAATTTAAAAGTTGCTGATTATTCCAACTACAAATTACAGATAAGATACAAAAGATCAAATTAAATTTAGAAGTTTCGTCTGCTTGAGGGTGTAACAGCTTCCTCTGTACATCAATTTTTGTAGGTTCCTTTGAGTAGAAACAAACTGAATTTCATCACTCTCCATTAAAAACAAGCACGAATCACACAGCTACATGGAAAACCAAAGAAATAAATTTAACGGTTTTGCACTCCGTTTTAAATAACCATTTTTCAACCATTCAATATCTTATGCACCGTTCCGGTTGATTTGTCTAGCTCAGTTAGCTGCGTCATGCTTTATGCCCAGCAGCATTTTACTTCCTGCTTCATAGTGTACTTCTCGTTTACTCCAGTATCAGTAATAAGTAGATCCCGGATTTTTAGGCAATAAAGAACTCTGAAATAGGCAGGCAAAAAGGCAAAATAAAATTACGAAAAAAGCAGGAAAAAGGCATTTATTTATGAAAAAAGGCAAAGAAAGCAAATATTTGTATTGCCCAAATATGGTGGAAATGATACATATATTGCATTAAATTGTTTATCTTGCCTGGTTGCACATAATTACAAGCAGTTTTTTTCAAGTTATCTGATGTTAAGCTATGTTGCCTGTCTCGAAGAATATGATATAGCTGCAAAAAGCTTCTTTGTACCTCATCTGAGGTCACTGGTGCATATTCATACAAAACCGCAGACTCCGTATTCATTACAATTTTTCCTTTTAAGACATCTTCTATGCTTTTCATTTCTTTAAGGTAAATATTAGCTGAAATCACTGACTTTATCGCATTTACTGTTTATGACTTCACCTAGTATGCCCGGAATTTTATGAATATTATCGATTACTTTGTCGAGAACTTGCAACCTATTCACTAGTGTTTCACTTCGTTTCTCAAGTAAAGTGAAGGCTTGTATGAAATTTGCAAAATTGGCAATAAATACGAGATCACAGCGGAGAGACTTTTTCTGCATGATTTCATGGACTATTTTCACTGCAGCAGATTCTAATTCTTCAAAACAGCCGGTGATTTCTTGTATCTTTGTAATATTCACCGCATAGTAGAAAACAGCAGAGAGCCGTGTACCCCACCTAGTCAAAGATAGGGTTGAGGAGGTAGCGGAATTTCAGGTGCCATTTCTTTGAACAGTTGTACACGTGACGGTGCTTTGAGGAAAACTTTTTTCAAAACATTTTGAAGCTTGCGGAAGTAGCAAATGCTGGATAGGAACGACACGGCAAGCAAAGCAAAACGTGAGGGAATGAGCAGTCGACAGATTTAGGAAATATAAGCTACACACGCTTGACCGCACAATTTATTTTAACTATTTAATTTTAACCCAGAACTGCAGCTGTGGACAATTTGCCACTTGTTAACTGTTCCTTTGTATTACAATCGCCTTTACCAACAAATGTGATGTGACGAGAAATGCGAACAAAGTTGACAGAGGCATTGTACGTGAAATCATGCTTAAAATTCAGTGAAATTGCGAGCTAACATGTAACGTTAGAATTAGTGCCATTGGTAAGCCGGTAATTGGTAGTGTTGCCACAACATTCCAGATTTTTCAAACAGATTATTCACTATTCTGACATTACACCTGAGGGTTACATCAAATTTAGATAAATTTCAACAGGAGGCAAATTTATTTGCAAATGAATAGTTATATATCAGGAGAAAAATCAGTACTAGACCATTACAACTAATCACAAGAGAAAGATTTGAATCAATGATCAATTAGACAAGGAAAACCAATAACACAACGACTTGACGGCCCAATAAAATAGTGCCGTCAACAACCAATAAGTGAAAAGTCCACCGGTCTGGACCATCCCACACACAGAGACTAACTACATTTCCTCTTTTTCTGGCCTGTCTACTGCATAATCTTAATTAACTAGTTTCTGGCACTCCTTCTCTACCAGATTTCTTCGTAATACATAACACGGGGCAAAGTTGAATTTTTCACTGAATTATAAAAAAGATATGTCATGGAAAAATTATCAAAAAGGCATAAGAAGGCAATATCATGGAAGAATCATCAAAAAAGGCTGAAAAAGGCATTTATGGCATTTAGGGCAAAATCCGGGGTCTAGTAATAACGGTATCCATTTCCGCGTCCATTTTCTGTTCACTGCTTTTCAGTCCAGAAAGCCGTATCCATAAGAATTTCAGCAGGCAAATTTCGGGTGATAATATCTTATCTTGTTTCGCTCCTCAGCTAATAACCCTCGAATGCTAAGCACTGAACACAAAAGCAATACCAAAAAGGAAAATACATTTGACGGTTTAAATTCTATTTTAAATAATCATTTTGAAACAACATTTAGTTTTCATTTCTCATCTTATATTCAATTTAAGATCAACCTGTGATATTCGTTGTAGAGCCGACGCCTTTCGTTTATCTTGACAGAAGATTATTATCCCAGACAAATGACGCATATTTGATGAAATCAAACAGTGTGATGTCCACTGCAGCGTGAATTTATAGCAGCTTTAACAGCTTTTCTGCTTGGTGCCGTTCATCACTTTTTTCCACTATCAAAGTGTTTACTTTGCTCTACAACCGAGTAGATTTCAAATGCAGGCCCCCTCGACATTTTATTGGCCCCAAATTTCATTGGTTTTCATGCCGGATAAATTTCATTAGTTGCTGTTGCGATAAGTTTTATTTGTTGCCGCGAACCTACATTTTTACTGATTCTCATTGTAATGCGTGCTATTTGTCAAATTTTGATTCAAACGTTTACATGCTATAGTTTCCATATGGTAACGCAAGTTTCGAGCTTTTTTTGCCACATAATCACATTTAACTAGATATTTTTTTTGCTATCTGCAAATTCCTTTAAGTTTGTACTTTCAAATGAAACTAATATCATCTTTCTGCAATAAAAGTTGGTAGACTTATTGTCATTTTAGTAAGAGCGAATTTTGAGCTTTTTGAGCTCATGCTGATATTTCAACACAAAATTTCAGCGAATAGCTTGAGGCATTATACAGCTGCTTTCTTTTATTAGGCAGAAAGTTCCCTTTCTACTTATCACAAAATAAACAGTCGTTAGTGATTATACGTCGAAGACAGTTGTGCTAAAGTCATGTGTTACCATATGGTAACAATAGCATCTTCTCTAACCTAATAATAGAACTTATGCTGCACTGAATATAACGTGAAAACTTCGACAAAAATGACCTTTTGCCCGTTCAGCGGAATCTGGAAAAGCAGAAAAACAGTTACATGTGTCGTTTTTCCTTTCCTTTTGCTAGACAGTTGCCCCATAATTCAAATCTGCTGCCATACACAATTGTTTTTGAACAGCTGACATTAAGCTATGAGGTATTCCACTGTAGTACTTCCATTCTCTTATTCTGCGCAATTACTGAGTACTCGTATTTCGAAAATGACAAGACGTTTCGTGGCTTTGGAAAACGCTGTAGATTTCATAGAAACCCTTTCTTCCTCAGCCCAATTGAATGTTGAAATTTGTCAACTGCCACCGAATGAAGATGGAAACATTACTGATGAAGAACACATTGATGAAGATGCTTTCATAGAAGTTGAGCCAACAGACGTTTGTGGTGAACTTGATGTAAGTATTCAGTGTGATGAATCTGATGTTGACAAATCTAACGAGGACACGGAATAACAAATTATGGCGGATTTTCACGAATGGAAAAAGCGAAGTTCATTTATAAACGCTTTTGAAGTTGATCATGTTTCACCTTTGTTTAATGTAGCTCCGCACCTGATGTTGTGCAGTCCCATAGAACTGTTTCACCTAATATTCCCTAAAGAACGCATGCAATACTATGCTGAAATGACCATGCGATATGCTGCACAGAAGGGCGGAAATTTGGTAGTGGATGGAGGTGACTGTAAATCGGAATTCAATCGGTTCGAAAGAATCTATCGTCAGGTTCTTCTGATCATCAATTATCAAAGCGGCAATTTTGAGACTACGCGTTCAAAATCGTTCACCGCTCTAAGTGTTAGATCGAGTAGTTCCAATTCACACTACTTCAACGTCTGTGTTGAATATCAGCCTTTCCATTCAACTGATACCGATCTAATCAATCTTATCAGATTCTTGTGGTTCCTGTTTTTCCACACAGTATCCACACTGTATACAGGAATTATACAAGATTCGTCTTCAAGTGGACTCCATGGGTCAAACAAGAAGTACATAATCGTCTTTGTTTACGTAATTTCTTACGCAAACAGTAAATTCAGACGAACGTATAATTATACCTTTGTTTCCGTACACGGTAACTGTAATGGCAGTAACAATTGCACTCAATCAACAATAATCAGTGAAATCAAATCTTTACTAACGTCCTAATTTCGTCAATCAATCGATCAATCACAAGTTCTCCGTTATCTTAGCATACCGTATTCTCACAGTAATAATATGTGATAATTAAGCTACACATTGTTTTCACTGTTCTTAACACTCCCGCCCCGATGGACGAGGTCCATCATCTTGTACTAGCTGGTTCCAAGAGATACAATCTTGCTACTGGCCGGGTGAAGGTTCCTTTCGCGCTTTTGACTTCAACTGTTCTGGACAGTCCATCGCTTCTTGGAAGTACTGTAACGGGCCGCTACCCCGAGCAGGCTCGTCCGCTCCTTCCGTCGGATTATTGACGCGTTCATCGCTATTTGGCGACGGGCCAGTATTGACTGGTGCATTGACTTTCCGTTCTGTCTCGCGCTTTCCTGATGGGATGGCGACAACAAAACAACAAACAATGGATATATACTTTATTAGACAATCGGAAACAAGGGTCGACGACGATGTAAACACGAACACACTCCTGGCAACCTCCAACCACGATGTCACCCACCACTACCGTACTCCTCCTCCGATCTTCAAGTATTATTCTTCATACTGTAGCTTCAGTGTCTTCGTCTTCATTTTCTGCAGAAAAGATCTCATTAGCTCGGTCCGTGTCCGCTGCAGTACCGATGTTATTCTTCCTATAGGCCAGCTTTCTCTCTTCGTGTTATCTTCTTTAACGAGCACGATGTCGCCTTCCTTTGGCTCATGTCGCTTCGTCATCCACTCCGTGCGACTGTCAAAGGTCGTAACGTACTCGTTTCTCCATCGTTTCCAGAAATGGAGTATAATTTGTTGCCGTTTCCTCCATTTTCGATTTAGTGGCAACTCATCTTCTTCAACCGTCGGTGTCGACATCATGGGCAAATCGACAAATGATCTTCCTATCAGAAAATGAAAGGGCGTCAATGCATCGGCGTCTTTCAGGTCATCACCAACGAACGTCAAAGGTCTTGCATTAATCTTTGCTTCTATTTCGCATAAAACGATGGTTAATTCTTCTTCATCTAGTGTGGTTTTTTCAAGGATTTTCCTAAGCGTATTCTTCACTGATCTAACTAACCTTTCCCAATAACCACCATTCCACGGCGCTCTTTTCGTGATGAATTTCCATTCTATGCGGTGTCTGATAATCGTTCGTTGGATTTTAACTAAGGATGGTTTTGCAAATAAGTTCTTCAATTGACGATCCGCCATCTTGAAAGTCGAAAAATTGTCGGATTGTATTATTCTTGGATGTCATCGTCGTGAACGGTATCGGTTCAACGCTTGTATGAATCGTTCCGCTGATAAATCAGAAAACAGTTCTAAATGTATGGAACGAGTAACCATACAAGTGAATAGACACATGTACACTTTTGTGCACCCATCGTCTCTGTCTATGTGTAACGGTCCAATAAAGTCTAACCCGTTGTTTTCAAAGGGAAATGTTTCAGATTTTCGCATTTTCGGTAGATCAGCCATTTTTTGTTCAAACGGTCTCGTTTCTGGTTTTTTACAAATCACACAGTTTCTCAGTACTCTTTTCACTGCCGCTCTTACGTTTAGGATCGCTAGGAGAAGAAGACATTAGAGTGCAAAGGAACGACCTATGCCGTCGAGCTAAGAATCCAAAGGACATCGAGCGAAGACATTCTGAGACAGTAGGAATGCCTCAGATAACTGAAGCCAACCACGAGTCGAGAGGCTGAGGATCAACGTGCGTCTAAGAATATTACGCCCGTCTTTGCCTATCCATACAATCCACTGTTAATTGCCTGACAACCGAACGTCCGGCAAATTGTATCTGAAAATCACTTACCGGTTGCTGTATTTTTCTGTACAGTTTTTTCATCGTCCCAGCCGGATAAATCTAAACAAGCTCTCTACGGATCAGAAATGATATTCTCGTCCGCTGCTAAGGCCATATCTAAGAAGCCCACCGCTTACTAAGATCGGTTGAACCGACTATTTGCAGAGGTAGAAGAGTTGTGTTTAGGGTCAGCCGACGTTAACGAAATCGAGGAGCAGATTTTAATGACTGAAGAGCTTTACCGTGCGTCAGGCTCACACCAGGTCGAATTGGAGCAGGACCTGGAAGGAGAAGAGCGTCAGTGCGCGACAGACGATTGGGAAAGGCGTCAATGGCTCTTCAGAAAATGGTAATCCTTAGCGCGCGCAATAATTGAGCAGGCACGTGTGGACTGCGGACTAACTAGTCGGCTGGCTGCGCACAACTCACCTCATGCTCTTGCATCCAAGCACGCCGAGCGATCCATATCGGTCGTCGGAACCTATCAGTGTGCAGCGAGGCGTGTTAGCTGCGTTAATTGCAAGACTCGTCTCTAGATTGTGTGCGCGCTTACGGAGGTTGTGATCTATTGTCGTAAGGTCGTGAACTGCCTCCACGACACCGGCGCACCAGCTCCCTTAGGCTGACTTACAGGATAGCTGAGGGCTCCGTTCAGAAAGGAACAACTTGGACAATAAGAGCTGCCGCTCATAGACGACATATTGATCAGTGTCGATTATTATTATGATTTCGTCGCACGTCGTATGAGTTGAGAAGCGATCGACCCTCTCGCGCTGAAGATGTTACATGACTGGGTGGGCCCGGCCGCGGAAACAAGGATCTTCTTGACGAAAATAGACGAATTGGCGGATGCATCGTTGGGAAGATTCTGGGAAATCCAAGCAATGGAAATCACCCTGTAGACGATGCCCACCAGGAATTTGCAAGGATGATGGAGAAGTTCGAGGATTCCCTGTCCTTCGACGGAAAGAGGTAGCAGGACGGCCTCCTGTTTTGCGGCGACCAATCTTACGTTCTGGTCAACTTCAAGCAGGCCATACGCCGGCTCAGGGCATTTAAGCGACGACTGGCTGGGAGTGACAAGGACAGCCTTGAATACACACGGCTGGGCTGAAACGGCACCAAAGTATCAGCCAGCGATGCGGACCTGGTATCTCTCACATGACACGGTCTACAGCGGAGAAGGCGAAGGACGAAAGTGCCTTGCAGAATTCGACGACTCAGGGCCCTACGGAAGAACTTCGTTCAACGTACTGCAGGAAGCAGGACCCACCATCCATACCGACCTGTTGGGGTCTATCCTCTTGACAGGGAGTCGGGATGCAGGCGGACATTGAGATGGTGCATACATAGATCCAAATCCGGGAAGAGGACGGATACGCATGTGGATATTTCTGGAGGGACGACGCTCAAGGTGTCTGCATGTACTGACTTACAATCGTGTGTTTCGCGGCTGAATTGCTCCCATTTTTTAGCCATGAGCACCGTGACGATGCACTCACAAATCAACAGAGCTTCAGCACCGCGAGAGGCAGGGTTAGCGCATCATAATATATACGTGGGTGAATTAGCGACATCCTGCAAATCACTTGATGAAGCAAGGAGGCTGGCCGTCCAACTGTAGGAGTTGATGGCGTGCAGGGGGTTCCATCTGCACAAGTGGGCTGGCAACGTGCCCTCTTTGCTCAGTGCAATCTGAACGGAAAATGGTCAGCACAAGGCTCGGGATGCCATAGGAAGACGATGGGAATTTATTGGGAACGCTGAAGACCATTCGATGTTGACTTTCTCTTAATTGTTAACGCAACCGTAGCCGTTGCACAGTGTTGTAACGAGCGAGACTGCAGGTCACGCATTCGTGATATAACTGGGCCTTATTTAGCTTTGTTATTGCAAAGCGGCAAAGTCCAATGCGTTAGCCAATACGATTTGCTTGCCGATAACTGTTAATCAATACTAAATCGAGTGTCGACCCCGTTTACTTACAAACGAACAATAATGAGCAAAACATAATAAAACCAGAAATGACTCGACAGAAAACAAACACTCAAAACCACACTAAACACAATCTCCACATAACGGCAACTTACAAAAGAGTTAAAAGCACATTTCCCATCTCTACTTTACACACTTCACTACGGTATTGAATCCTGACACGCAGGTTCGCAAACGTCGACGATACAATCCGCATTGCCGACAAATACTACGCACACAAATGTCTACGAATCCTCATGTTTGCGCTGCATGTAATTCTTGTATCTCACAGATAATTGCTTTTGTAGCAGACTCTAACCTTCGAGTTAGAACTGTACTTCTTCAAAGGACGAAGAATAAGAATAACAATGCAGCTCCTTGAGCAAATAGATACTTGAAGATCTGGAGAGAGTTACCGTAGTATGAATGTTGTCATCTGCCGAAGCGATTGTGGTTTTTTGTTCTTGAGATTTGCAGAGGTGGTTCGGTGGTGGTCTTTGTACTTATTTCTAAATAAATATTGTACTCATGATCTGTATGTGGATGCGAGAATGATAAGGGAAGAGCACGAAGTGGGGAAACGGTGGAAGCGTCATCGCCTAACGATGACTGTGATAGCAGCCAGATTGGGGCGACCCACCTCCCCCAAAAGAGCGGATGGTAACATTGGGAGTCTGTCCAGGAAACCATACAAGTGTGTACAAGGCGCAAGCGTTTGCCCGCCTCCGGCCTATTGTCGGGAGATGTATCTTACGGAGTGTATGGAGAAGCCGGTAGACTTCTTTTGGCCTAACGCTGTACTGACATCGAACCATGGCGTCGTCGTGCGGTACTTGTTGAATGATGCTGTACGCTGTGAGCTGTACATGTGGGCTGTGAGATCTACAAGCACGGGAGAACTCCTTCGAGGTTCTAAAGAGGGAGCTGTTGAACACGGGCCAGGGAAGTCATTTGTTGAGCTAATCAAGCGCATCCACCCCCTTTGTCAAAGTGAAAGCCAAATCATCAAACAGTGCTTGGAAGAGGTGGTGAAGTTGGGTCGCAGGTCATGTGTGTCAGTGCGCGACTTGGTGGCTCTTCACACCGGTGGGTAGCGTCGAGGGAGGTACATCGTGCCATTCGGCTACGGGATCCACCTACTCTCGCTGAAGCACACAAAGGTGCCGACGAAGTAAGCCAGGCGTGAAGCACTTTCAGGAGCGACGATAACCGCACACTGACGTTATGAAAGAACAGAAGAACGATGTCACGCAGAATTTGGAGGCTTTGTAGCTATGAGAGATGAAGGTCTGAACTAGGCAAGACCAGCAATTGCAGCGAATGGCCCTACGAACCGTTGAGCGTGTTGGATGTTTCAGCAGCAGCGGCCTCGACCATTACAGACGAGACTCCCTCCACCTACGCGTCTGAAAGCGAACGGTGTAGAGAAGAGCGATGGTGACCATCAACCCGCTGATCGGTAGCGTGGTCGCCGTCACAGGTAAGATATAGAGCTTGAATATATTGTTGTTAGACGACTGTGATGCGATGGACTCAGTAATCCCCTAGCGAGTGTGAAATAAGGCCAACTCAGGACGTAAGTTACAACTAGCTGCCAGAGCAATGCAACTGGGCGATGGAAGGACGATAGCGAACATCGTCGGGGGATATAGATCATCTACAACTGGAGAGATTTAAGGATCCACCCGGAGAGTGGCTCGTTCCACTAGAATAACATTTCTTACTCAATGATTGTTGCATTAATACTGCTCTTCATCGGTCTCCCGCACTGAGCGCAACTGGTACGTGACAGCGCGTCAGCATTGCCAGGAAGGCGTCCTGGTCAATGTTCTACCTCAAAGTCCAACTCTGCTAGACTCTCTAACCACCGGGCTACCTGTCCCTCTGACTCCTTAAAATTCCGTAACCAACGCAGGCAACTATGATCAGTGCGCACAAGGAACCGCTGACCATAGAGGTAAAGTCGGAATTCCCCCAGATCCCACACCAAACCGAGCATCTCCATTCGTGTCACACAGTAGCTGCGTTATAGCTTGGTTAGCTAGCGGCTCGCGTAAGCCACAACGCGTTCTTTAATGCCATCCTTTTGACTCAAAACAGCACCAAGTCTATCTCTGCTAGCATCCACGTCGACTAGAAAACGGCGCCGGAACAT
This sequence comes from Trichinella murrelli, assembly GCA_002221485.1. Lineage (NCBI taxonomy): Eukaryota > Metazoa > Nematoda > Enoplea > Trichinellida > Trichinellidae > Trichinella > Trichinella murrelli. Next base: position 1,049,224 of record CM008133.1, read on the forward strand.
GGAGTAATGGAGGATAGGGCTGAAGTAATTGGTGCTTCAGAGCATCGAATGCTACACGGCAGTCTTCTGTCCACTTCCACTCCGCGTCTCCTTCCAGTAGCCGATGTAATGGAGCAACGATACTCGCGAAGCCGTTGACGAACTGATATGCGATGCGTCTAGGAAAGCATCTTACCGGTTTAGAATCGCCGGAATGAATTGCGAGACGGATCACACTCGTCCGGCCCATGTCTTCATCTGACGTACCCTACACGTCTGAAAATTGTTCCAAGAACGCTGACAACGTGGGCCGGTATTTTCCTCCAGCTTCCTGCTCTTTAGTGAGCATTTGCTCCATTGCGACCAATGAAACCTCCACTAACTAACTGGGGATTGAAGAACGATGATTGGGATATTATAGTTCGTATTACTTACTCTAGATTGTGGTTCGTCTCAGCCGAGTTTGCAACCACTGTGTGAAAGGCAGTCCCGGCTAAAGAGGCCTAATTGGCCACATGTCCAACACGTAAAGCGGTCGCTGCGTTGCGGACGGCGTCGTTGCGAAACCGCTTTTGTTCTTGTTGTTCCGGTGATTTCTCCTTCTAACAGCACTTTTACTTTCATCGGTAGCTTGTCTCGTATGTGCTCCGCGTGTATCGTTGCCGCTGACCCCGTCTCGCCTTCATACCCTGAGGTATCTTTCTTTACGTCGGCAGCTGTCGTCACGACAGACGCGCTTGCGGTAGTAGCGCTGACTTGATTTATCATGAGCTCTTCGCGTGCTACAATTTTAACCGCCTTTTCGAAGCTAACTGGTGCGCTTCGTAATATTGTAAACTTAATCATATCCTGACGGATTCCGGCTTGAAATTGTTGCAGCAGAATGCTATCTGATTGATATTTCAACTGCGGGATCGCCTTTGGAAGCTACTTTTTCAGATGGCAGGTATACTCTTCTACGCTCTTGTTTTCCCGTTGCTGCCGGTTAATGATTACTTTCATGTAACGTTCCTCTGAGTTATTTACTCCGAATACTCTAAACAGTGTCGATTACAACTTACCATAATCATCAGTCTCCTCCACTTCCAACACCGATAAGACGTCCCGCATGGCTTCATCCATATGGTATAGCAGCTCTACGGTTATCAGAAACGTCAGCCGCACGAAAATACCTTTCCATGCGGAAAACCACCGTACGATATCGGAAGACCGCGTAAGCGCTTCCGGCGGAATTATTCAACGTGGATTCTCTAACATCCTGCCACGCTCGCCCATTGTAGCGCCGTCAGGCGCTCGATTCATCTGCGACACTTATGATACAGTGAGTTTATTATGAACAAAGGAGTACAAAAGATTATACAAAGATTTATATTAAACTGATTAAGCAAACGGAGAGGGGCATGCTGTGATGCACTAACGCCAATGCACACACGACTACTTTCGTCTTCCTAGTACCGTACCCTATAAAAGCACATTTGATGTTCAGGTACCATCACCACAGTAAAATAAAGCTGATCGAGAATCAGTAATTGTGAAAAGGGTGAAGAATAAATTTCATTAAAAATGATGATTAATTAAACTTTTTAATTAAATATAAATAAAAGGGTGATACATTATAATAAAGAAATTTATTGTTAATAATACTTGTTTTATGAGCTAGGGGGTCGATGAGGCATCAAGGAATCTATAGGGGGTCGATGATAAAAAAGTTTCGCTAAACTTGATCAAATGCATATATTTTATATAAATGCTAGGTAAAAGTTAATTTATATGACGAGTGAAAGCAGCTTTGGCTGATATTCTTTTGAACAGTATTTATGAAAGGGGGACAATGAAATTAAAGCTCTTTCATGATGCCAACAGAAAGTAGGCAATAAATGGAAATAGGCAGGAAGCTGTTGAACCTTCTTCAATTCACAGTGCGATGGACATTGCATTTTTTGATGTCAGCTTTGGTTTGGTATTTGTGGATAAATTAAAACTCTTGGTGCCATCCATATTACAGATTATCGACTTTCCTACATCATATCATTCTTGGAAATGGACACTGAAACGAGATAACGAATTTGAACAAGCAAAAAATTCAGTTAAAAACCGTAGGCGAAGGTTCACATTTATCATGTCAGAGGGGCCCGTGCCAGGTCCAAAATGGATGACATTCCTATAAACAATGATTAAGGTCTAATTTAGAAGAAAATTTTCTTTTCCTTTAGTATTCCGTGTATAATCTTCACGTCTGATAATTCTGAATAGCGTGTTGTAAGTAACCATTGCGGTGGATTGTGCCTTGTTTTTGAAGGATGTGCATATAAACTGAAGCATACTCGCAAATTGAAAAAATATTGTGTAGTTCTTCCAAAATATATTATTAGTGTACAATATGTGTCCATTATTATAAAATATTAGTTAACTTAGTTGAAGGTAAATGTATGGTGCAGGAGTGTAATATGTATAAATTTAATAGTTGCGGATGCTATAAGTAAGAAAGATCACATGGATTCACTATTTTACTGAATTTCATTAAATAATTAATTGTAATTTTACCATATAAATATCATAAAATAGTGATTTTTTAATATATATACATATATAATGCAGATAAATAGCAAAGCTTTGAATATCATACCAGTGACCATTAAAATTGACCGTTTATAGGCCGCACTAGTTTTTCCCGTGTAACAACTGGCTTGATATTAATGAATTTGACTGTAAATGCGTTCATTAAGGCACTGCAAAAAAATGAACTTAATTATTTTACGATAAAGTGTTTTTTGAGACGGTTCCCATATGGTAACGATAGCATGTTCTCTGGCGCGTTTTCTATTACTCGCTAATAACGTGTTTTAAGAGTAATCATTGTGATTTAATGAGCAATAGCGTCTTAAAATGTCGATTTATTTTATTGAATTTTACATTATTTTTAAATATAAATAATATTTGAAGGAAAAACAATTTCTAATGGATTTAGCCTACTGGTGAACATAGTTACGTAGAAACGCGATGATACAATGGAAAGCACTTCCTATGCAATCTTTCTCTGCACTCGACACAATGTACCTGGCAATTTTAATTGCAAACACGACTTCATCCCTGGCAAATCGGCTCAAGATAATGCCCTTGCGTTATTCTCAAGGTCTCTGGTGGATGTGTTCTTCGTCTAGTCTGAATGGTTAGCTGAGGTTTTGCTCGGAGAAGATGTGCTGTGACATCTCTTCTGAAATCCAGATGTAACAGGGCAGTGGAACTATCTTTGTGCAATTCCCTGTGCAGTTGCCAAGCTGCGACAACAGCAAGGTACAGTGCATTTGAGAATAATTTCCACCACCACTTTTTTGATCTCAAACGAGGTCTATAACTGGAAAGCAGCTTGTCCAAAATATCTACACCCCCCATTGATGTGTTGTATCTTCGCACAATCTCAGGCATGCTGATTTTCACGTGCTTCTTTTGCAACTGTGAGCATCGCTGCACTAAGCCGATTGGGTGATGTGTTAAGTGATTAGAAGCCAGAGTGACAACGGCGTTGTCGTTCTATCTACAAACATAGACGGTGTCGTTGCATACGTGATCAAAAAAGCCTCTGCACTACTTTTTCACCTCGTCAACCGGCATTATCAGTATCTTTATTGTCCTCGAGTTTCTTATTGTTCCAGTTGCTCGTATCATTTTATCCGAAAGTTTCTCCAGAAGATCGTATGAGGAAAAAAAGTTGTTAAAGTAGAGCTCATGTTTTTGAGGTCTTTCCAAAACTGAAATCATTTCTTCAATGACTTTCATTCCCAAGGGCTCACCTTTTTTTCCTCTCATCTCTCCCAGCATAAATCTTAAAAGCGTATGCGTAACCGTTTGCCGATGACATGGTCCATATCTTGTAGCCGAATCTTATTGGCTTACCACGTATGAACATTTTGCAAGTGTGATGACCGTAGTAAGGTACCATTCCTTCGTCGATGGACAGCTTCTCAGGGAAAATACCGAACTGCTGAAGGTGGTTGTGCAAATCATCATATACACCTGAAGTTTTCCCTACCTTGTCTCCAGCCAGTAGTTCAGTATTATCCACGGTGTGGAAATTTTTATTCAGCTCCCTGAATCGGCTTCGGCTCATACTTCCAGAAACCAACGGAACTTGCATATCTTCAGCTGTACTCCAAAACGCGTTTTCAGATGGTACACAGTGGTATCCGCTGAATAACAAAATTCTGAAATAGTGTTCAATGTCACTGATAAAAACAGTGAAAACAATGTGTAGCTTAGTTATCACATATTATTACTGTTAGATTACGGTATGCTAAGATAACGGAGAACTCGTGATTGATCGATTGATTCACGAAATTAGGAAGTTAGTAAAGATTTGATTTCACTGATTATTGTTGATTGAGTGCAATTGTTACTGCCATTACAGTTACCGTGTACGGAAACAAAGGTATAATTATACGTTCGTCTGAATTTACTGTTTGCGTAAGAAATTACGTAAACAAAGACGATTATGTACTTCTTGTTTGACCCATGGAGTCCACTTGAAGACGAATCTTGTATAATTCCTGTATACAGTGTGGATACTGTGTGGAAAAACAGGAACCACAAGAATCTGATAAGATTGATTAGATCGGTATCAGTTGAATGGAAAGGCTGATATTCAACACAGACGTTGAAGTAGTGTGAATTGGAACTACTCGATCTAACACTTAGAGCGGTGAACGATTTTGAACGCGTAGTCTCAAAATTGCCGCTTTGATAATTGATGATCAGAAGAACCTGACGATAGATTCTTTCGAACCGATTGAATTCCGATTTACAGTCACCTCCATCCACTACCAAATTTCCGCCCTTCTGTGCAGCATATCGCATGGTCATTTCAGCATAGTATTGCATGCGTTCTTTAGGGAATATTAGGTGAAACAGTTCTATGGGACTGCACAACATCAGGTGCGGAGCTACATTAAACAAAGGTGAAACATGATCAACTTCAAAAGCGTTTATAAATGAACTTCGCTTTTTCCATTCGTGAAAATCCGCCATAATTTGTTATTCCGTGTCCTCGTTAGATTTGTCAACATCAGATTCATCACACTGAATACTTACATCAAGTTCACCACAAACGTCTGTTGGCTCAACTTCTATGAAAGCATCTTCATCAATGTGTTCTTCATCAGTAATGTTTCCATCTTCATTCGGTGGCAGTTGACAAATTTCAACATTCAATTGGGCTGAGGAAGAAAGGGTTTCTATGAAATCTACAGCGTTTTCCAAAGCCACGAAACGTCTTGTCATTTTCGAAATACGAGTACTCAGTAATTGCGCAGAATAAGAGAATGGAAGTACTACAGTGGAATACCTCATAGCTTAATGTCAGCTGTTCAAAAACAATTGTGTATGGCAGCAGATTTGAATTATGGGGCAACTGTCTAGCAAAAGGAAAGGAAAAACGACACATGTAACTGTTTTTCTGCTTTTCCAGATTCCGCTGAACGGGCAAAAGGTCATTTTTGTCGAAGTTTTCACGTTATATTCAGTGCAGCATAAGTTCTATTATTAGGTTAGAGAAGATGCTATTGTTACCATATGGTAACACATGACTTTAGCACAACTGTCTTCGACGTATAATCACTAACGACTGTTTATTTTGTGATAAGTAGAAAGGGAACTTTCTGCCTAATAAAAGAAAGCAGCTGTATAATGCCTCAAGCTATTCGCTGAAATTTTGTGTTGAAATATCAGCATGAGCTCAAAAAGCTCAAAATTCGCTCTTACTAAAATGACAATAAGTCTACCAACTTTTATTGCAGAAAGATGATATTAGTTTCATTTGAAAGTACAAACTTAAAGGAATTTGCAGATAGCAAAAAAAATATCTAGTTAAATATGATTATGTGGCAAAAAAAGCTCGAAACTTGCGTTACCATATGGAAACTATAGCATGTAAACGTTTGAATCAAAATTTGACAAATAGCACGCATTACAATGAGAATCAGTAAAAATGTAGGTTCGCGGCAACAAATAAAACTTATCGCAACAGCAACTAATGAAATTTATCCGGCATGAAAACCAATGAAATTTGGGGCCAATAAAATGTCGAGGGGGCCTGCATTTGAAATCTACTCGGTTGTAGAGCAAAGTAAACACTTTGATAGTGGAAAAAAGTGATGAACGGCACCAAGCAGAAAAGCTGTTAAAGCTGCTATAAATTCACGCTGCAGTAGACATCACACTGTTTGATTTCATCAAATATGCGTCATTTGTCTGGGATAATAATCTTCTGTCAAGATAAACGAAAGGCGTCGGCTCTACAACGAATATCACAGGTTGATCTTAAATTGAATATAAGATGAGAAATGAAAACTAAATGTTGTTTCAAAATGATTATTTAAAATAGAATTTAAACCGTCAAATGTATTTTCCTTTTTGGTATTGCTTTTGTGTTCAGTGCTTAGCATTCGAGGGTTATTAGCTGAGGAGCAAAACAAGATAAGATATTATCACCCGAAATTTGCCTGCTGAAATTCTTATGGATACGGCTTTCTGGACTGAAAAGCAGTGAACAGAAAATGGACGCGGAAATGGATACCGTTATTACTAGACCCCGGATTTTGCCCTAAATGCCATAAATGCCTTTTTCAGCCTTTTTTGATGATTCTTCCATGATATTGCCTTCTTATGCCTTTTTGATAATTTTTCCATGACATATCTTTTTTATAATTCAGTGAAAAATTCAACTTTGCCCCGTGTTATGTATTACGAAGAAATCTGGTAGAGAAGGAGTGCCAGAAACTAGTTAATTAAGATTATGCAGTAGACAGGCCAGAAAAAGAGGAAATGTAGTTAGTCTCTGTGTGTGGGATGGTCCAGACCGGTGGACTTTTCACTTATTGGTTGTTGACGGCACTATTTTATTGGGCCGTCAAGTCGTTGTGTTATTGGTTTTCCTTGTCTAATTGATCATTGATTCAAATCTTTCTCTTGTGATTAGTTGTAATGGTCTAGTACTGATTTTTCTCCTGATATATAACTATTCATTTGCAAATAAATTTGCTGCCTGCTGAAATTTATCTAAATTTGATGTAACCCTCAGGTGTAATGTCAGAATAGTGAATAATCTGTTTGAAAAATCTGGAATGTTGTGGCAACACTACCAATTACCGGCTTACCAATGGCACTAATTCTAACGTTACATGTTAGCTCGCAATTTCACAGAATTTTAAGCATGATTTCACGTACAATGCCTCTGTCAACATTGTTCGCATTTCTCGTCACATCACATTTGTTGGTAAAGGCGATTGTAATACAAAGGAACAGTTAACAAGTGGCAAATTGTCCACAGCTGCAGTTCTGGGTTAAAATTAAATAGTTAAAATAAATTGTGCGGTCAAGCGTGTGTAGCTTATATTTCCTAAATCTGTCGACTGCTCATTCACTCACGTTTTGCTTTGCTTGCCGTGTCGTTCCTATCCAGCATTTGCTACTTCCGCAAGCTTCAAAATGTTTTGAAAAAAGTTTTCCTCAAAGCACCGTCACGTGTACAACTGTTCAAAGAAATGGCACCTGAAATTCCGCTACCTCCTCAACCCTATCTTTGACTAGGTGGGGTACACGGCTCTCTGCTGTTTTCTACTATGCGGTGAATATTACAAAGATACAAGAAATCACCGGCTGTTTTGAAGAATTAGAATCTGCTGCAGTGAAAATAGTCCATGAAATCATGCAGAAAAAGTCTCTCCGCTGTGATCTCGTATTTATTGCCAATTTTGCAAATTTCATACAAGCCTTCACTTTACTTGAGAAACGAAGTGAAACACTAGTGAATTGGTTGCAAGTTCTCGACAAAGTAATCGATAATATTCATAAAATTCCGGGCATACTAGGTGAAGTCATAAACAGTAAATGCGATAAAGTCAGTGATTTCAGCTAATATTTACCTTAAAGAAATGAAAAGCATAGAAGATGTCTTAAAAGGAAAAATTGTAATGAATACGGAGTCTGCGGTTTTGTATGAATATGCACCAGTGACCTCAGATGAGGTACAAAGAAGCTTTTTGCAGCTATATCATATTCTTCGAGACAGGCAACATAGCTTAACATCAGATAACTTGAAAAAAACTGCTTGTAATTATGTGCAACCAGGCAAGATAAACAATTTAATGCAATATATGTATCATTTCCACCATATTTGGGCAATACAAATATTTGCTTTCTTTGCCTTTTTTCATAAATAAATGCCTTTTTCCTGCTTTTTTCGTAATTTTATTTTGCCTTTTTGCCTGCCTATTTCAGAGTTCTTTATTGCCTAAAAATCCGGGATCTACTTATTACTGATACTGGAGTAAACGAGAAGTACACTATGAAGCAGGAAGTAAAATGCTGCTGGGCATAAAGCATGACGCAGCTAACTGAGCTAGACAAATCAACCGGAACGGTGCATAAGATATTGAATGGTTGAAAAATGGTTATTTAAAACGGAGTGCAAAACCGTTAAATTTATTTCTTTGGTTTTCCATGTAGCTGTGTGATTCGTGTTTGTTATTAATGGAGAGTGATGAAATTCAGTTTGTTTCTACTCAAAGGAACCTACAAAAATTGATGTACAGAGGAAGCTGTTACACCCTCAAGCAGACGAAACTTCTAAATTTAATTTGATCTTTTGTATCTTATCTCTAAATTGTAGTTGGAATAATCAGCAACTTTTAAATTTATACATATTACACTAATATACAATACTTTAACCTTCACTAAAGTTAACTAATATTTTATAATAATGGACACATATTTTACACTAATAATATACATTGGAAGAACTACACAATATTTTTTTTGTTTGCGAGTATGCTTCAGTTTATATGCCCTTCCTTCAAAAACAAGGGACAATCCACCGCAACGGTTACTTACAACACGCTATTCAGAATTATCAGACGTGAAGATTATACACAGAATACTCAAGGAAAAGAAAAGTTTCTTTTAATTGAGACCTTAATCATTGTTTATAGGAATGTCATCCATTTTGGTCCTGGCACGGGCCCCTCTGACATCATAAATGTGAACCATCGCCTACGGTTTTTAACTGAATTTTTTTGCTTGTTCAAATTCGTTATCTCGTTTCAGTGTCCATTTCCAAGAATGGTATGATGTAGGAAAGTCGATAATCTGTTTCAGATATCTGTAATATGGATGGCACCAAGAGTTTTAATTTATCCACAAATACCAAACCAAAGCTGACATCAAAAAATGCAATGTCCATCGCACTGTGAATTGAAGAAGGTTCAACAGCTTCCTGCCTATTTCCATTTATTGCCTACTTTCTGTTGGCATCATGAAAGAGCTTTAATTTCATTGTCCCCCTTTCATAAATACTTTTCAAAAGAATATCAGCCAAAGCTACTTTCACTCGTCATATAAATTAACTTTTACCTAGCATTTATATAAGATATATGCATTTGATCAAGTTTAGCGAAACTTTTTTATCATCGACCCCCTATAGATTCCTTGATGCCTCATCGACCCCCTAGCTCATAAAACAAGTATTATTAACAATAAATTTTGTTAGAAATTAGAATCTGTTTACATTTAGATACTAAAAATAACTTGTTTGCACGAATATGCAGCAACTGACCCTCGGCAGCCGCGTGCCAACTGAATTACTTGGCAGTTGTTCAACTATTTGTTCTCTGCTAAATTAAACATCGCTAGAGCATGTGTTGGAAACTCTCAATTCCTGGAATTGGAGTATATTTAGAAAGCAATGAAAATACGCCATTGTGAAAAAAGAAGAGAATATATACGAGAGAACAAGCGCAGAGAATCAGTACGATCAGTACGAGGAGCACGAGTACGAGCAGTACACGGAGTACGTGCTGTACGCGTGTTGAAGGGCAAGTTTTAGTACGTGTGATAGTAGCAGTGTCAGTTGTATACACTGTGAAGATAACCGTGTGTGATAGTAGCAGTGTTAGTCTTATACACTGTGAAGATAACTGTGCTTGAGCGTTGTTGTTTTGAGATCGTTGAATAAAACTGTTTCTACCTGATTGTCGTTTATTGCTGCAAGCAATAAAGTTGTGACGACCGATATTAGCTTGGACGCAGTAGTTATCACCATTGACAAAGAACCAGAGAAAGCTTATTCATCACGAGGACGAATAAGCCGCGAATAACTACAGTCAATATTGGAACTTGATTGTTAGTTATAAAAAGTGTAGCTAAGTTTTGCTACAAATTTCTTTATTATAATGTATCACCATTTTATTTATTTTCAATTAAAAATTTTAATCTATCATCATTATTAATGAAATTTATTCTTTACTCTTTTCACAATTACTGATTCTCGATCAGCTTTATTTTACTGTTGTGATGGTACCTGAACATCAAATGTGCTTTTATAGGGTACGGTAGTAGGAAGACGAAAGTAGTCGTGTGTGCATTGGCGTTAGTGCTTCACAGCGTGCCCCTCTCCGTTTGCTTAATCAGTTTAATATAACTCTTTCTATAATCTTTTGTACTCCTTTGTTCATTATAAACTCACTGTATCATAAATGTCGCGGATGAATCGAGCGCCTGATGGCGCTACAATTGGCGAGCGTGGCAGGATGTCAGAAAATCCACGGAGAATAACGCCGCCGGAAGCGCTTACGCGGTCTTCAAATGTCGAACGATGGTTCATCCGCATGGAAAGGTATTTTCGAGCGGCTGACGTTCCTGATAACCGTAGAGGTGCTATGCTGCAATACCATATGATGAAGCCATGGGGGACGTTTTATCAGTGTTGGAAGTGGAGGAGACTGATGATTATGGTAAGTTGAAATCGACACTGTTTAGAGTATTCGGTGTAAATAACTCCGAGGAACGTTACATGAAAGTAATCATTAATCGGCGCCAACGGGAAAACGAGAGCGTAGAAGAGTATGACGGTCATCTGAAAAGGTTGCTTCCGAAGGCGTTCCCGCATTTGAAAGATCAAGCAGATGGCATTCATCTGCAACAATTTGAAGCTAGAATCCGTCAGGATATGATTAAGTTTACAATATTACGAAGCGCACCAAATAGCTTCGAAAAGGCGGTTAAAATTGCAGCACGCGAAGAGCTCATGATAAATCAAATCACCGCTGCTACCGCAAGCGCGTCTTTCGTGACGACAGCTGCCGACGTTACGAAGGAAACAGCAGGGCATGATGGCGAAACGGGGTCAGCGGCAGCGATATACGCGGAGCAGCCAAGTGACGTAGACTAGATAGGGATGAAAGTGAAAGAGCTGTACGCAGGAGAAATCACCGTCACAAGAAGAACACAAGCCGTTTTGCAACGACGCCGTCGGCAACGCAGCGACGGATTTACGTGTTAGACATGTGGCCATTACGCCACTTTAGCCGTGACTGCCATTCACACAATGGTAGCCAACACGGCCGAGACGAGCCACAATCTAGGGTAGGTAATACGAACCATAATATCCCAATCATCGTTGTACAATCTCCAATTATCGATATCACATTAGTGGAGGGTTCCGTGCGCGGACCTAAATGAAAGATTTTGGTTAATACGGGGGCGGCCGTCACCCTTGCAGCAGAGGAGGTTATGAAGGGTTCGAAGGTTTCAAGGCGAGTCCCGAAACCTTCTATTCGTTTGGAAGTGGCGAGTGGCGCTGAGCTGGCCGTTACTAACGCCTAGGTAATGGAGATAATTCTTGTAGGCACGATGAGACTTCAGCACACGGTCCTATGGGTCAAGGGCCTTTCCCATCAGTTCCTGCAAGGCTGGTATTTTATGCGGTGTTTCGGCTGCACCCCGGTACCAGTCGCAAACTGAGTGAATACGACAGTCCATTATCCCGTTCACCAAGCATATTGCCGTGGTCCCTGTGGGAACGAAATCTGCCAACAGCAGGAATCATATTTCGGTTGCAATGGAGCAAATGCTCCCTAAAGAGCAGGAAGCTGGAAGTTGTCAGCGCTCTGGGAACAATTTTCAGACGTGTTAGGTACGTCAGATGAAGACCTGAAGATCCCTCACGCTATTCATACCGGCGTTGCTAAGCCGGTAAGATGTTCTCCTAGACGCATCGCATATCATCAGCGGGCACAGGTGGAAACGTCACTAAACGGGATGATACACCGCTACGTAATCGAACCATCGTGCAGTCCATGGGCGAACCCAATAATGCTTGTAAATAAGAAAGACGGGTCCTGTCGATTCTGCGTTGACTACCGACAGCTGAACAACGTGTCCCAGAAGGCTTTACACCCCATGCCCTGAATCGATGACACGTTAGACGCATTGTCAGGAGCGCAATGGTTCTCAACGCTGGATCTGGCCAGCGGATACTGGCAGGTGGAAATGGAGACGCGTGTCTGAGAGAAGACTGCCTTCAAAACACCATATGGCTTGTACCAGTTTAAGGTGATGCCTTTTGGGCTGTGCAACGCCCCGGCTACCTTTCAGCGACCCATGGAGACCTCCCTGAGAGGGTTGGTTGGATCCAAGTCTACCTAGACTTTTGCTTAGTGCTACTTGGTCTACCTAGACGATGTGACTGAGACCTTCTGTAGGACCGCAGAAGAGCACACTGCTAGACTGTAAGAAGTACTTGACCGCCTCAGGAAAGTCAGCATGAAAGTGAAACCTGAGAAGTATCAGTCAATGAAGAGGAAGGTGGCGTACTCAGGCCACATCATCTCTGAGAAAGGTATTGCCACCGCTACCAGCAAAACACGAGCGGTAAAGGAGTGGCAAGCGCCATTTTGCGTGTCAGAGTTGAAGCAGTTTCTGGGATTAGCTTCATAATACCGGAAGTTCATCAACGACTTTGTGAGTATCGCTGCTCCCTTACATCGGCTACAGGAAGGAGACGCGGAGTGTAAGTGGACGGAAGGCTGCCAGGTAGCATTCGATGCTCTGAAGCACCAACTTACTTCAGCCCCTATACTCGCATACCTTTACTTCCGACGCCGGTTTCTAGTCGACGTGAATGCTAGCGGAGATGGACTTGGTGCTGTTTTGAGACAAAAGGATGGCAGTGAAGAATGGGTTGTTCCTTAAGCGAGCCGCTCGCTAACAAAGCCAGAAAGCCGCTACTGTGTGACACGAAGGAAGATGCTCGGTTTGGTGTGGGCTCTGCGAGAATTCCGACCGTATCTCTACGGTCAGCGGTTCCTTGTGTGCAATGATCATAGTTGCCTGCGTTGGTTACGGAATTGTAAGGAGCCATAGGGACAGTTAGCCCGGTGGTTAGAGAGTCTAGCAGGGTTGGACTTTGAGCTAGAACATCTACCAGGACGTCTTATTGGCAATGCTGGCGCGCTGTCACGTACCAGTTGCGCTCAATGCGGGAGACCGATGAAGTGCAGTATGTGCGCAGTCTGTGCAAGGCCGTCGGGCTCCGCGATTATGGCACAGACTCTCAGGGATCAACTGCTGGCAGCTCATCAAGCAGAACCGCAGATACAGTTGTTGCGTCAGTGGGTGACTAGTGGCCCTTGGCTGACCCAATGTCCTCATGAATATAGCCGAGTCTTGAAAATGATGTGGCAGCAAGGGCCTATCTGAATTGTCCAAGAACACCATATGTGCCATCATCGTGATAGATTTACGGCCGAAGTGGGAGCCACGTATGTGATGGTGCTGCGGGCCTTGAGTAGTGAGATCATGCAATATCTGCACAACAGTCGATACGCGGGTCACCTAGGTGAACAGCGGACCCTCTCCAGCACCAGAGGCTGATTTTACTGGCCCTGGATGAGTAGAGGTGTACACTTATGGTGCCGCACGTGCACGCAGTGTGCGGCGAGAAAAAGGCCGTCAAAAAACAGCCGCGCACTGATGCAACCAATGACTGCAGGTTATTCGCTGCACCGATTGGGAATGGACATCTTGGGGCCACTGGAAAAGACCCTGTCTGGCAACCGATATGTCCTGTTCTTGACGGACTACTTTACCAAGTGGACAGCCGCATTCCCTATTACTAAATGGAAGCCGACACAGTGGCGAAAGTACTGATGGAGAAATACATATAGTACTTTGGCGCGCCGGACTGCTTGCACAGTGGTCATGGTCGCTCGTTCGAATCGCGGGTTGTACGGGTGTTGTGCCGTCTTTTCTACATCAAAAAGACGCGGTCCACTCCGTACCATCCTCAAGGGAACGGACAAACTGTAAGATTCAATCGCAGCCTCCTGGACATGCTGTCCATTATGTGCGAGGAGAATCTGCATCAATCTGATGAAATGCGCTCTTTCGCCATGCTGGTGTGCAACAGTACGGTCAACGAGAGCACTGCTGTAACACCGGCCGTAGCTATGTTTGGCAAAGAGCTACAACTGCCGCTGGACATCCATATGTGGTCGCCGCAGAGTAACGACACGGCAACGCTGCCGAATTACATCCGGCAAACGAGAGAGCGCATTGACATTGTGCATGATCTAATGCGACGGCAGCTAAAGGTGCAGCAGAGGCGGCAGAAGACCCTCTACGACCGGAAGGCAACCCAAGTAAACTTCCGCGTAAAGGAACTCGTGTGGTTACCTATCCCTTGGGGAGGGCAGTTACATCCGTGCTGGGAAGTACCATATGAGATAGTGCAAACTTTGGACACGCACACATATCGAGTGAGACACCATGAACGGAGACGCCGCACTATGGTGGTGCACTCTGATCGATTAAAAAATATGTCATCTGGAGGATGCTGACGAGACCAGAAAGAGACCCTTTCCCATTTGGTACGGTTCCGGAACTTACCAGAAGCTGTAGCAGCCTAAGGAAAACTTAGCAGAGCTGAGGCACGCTGGTAGTCCTTATCATAGATCATTCACAAAAACGTGACCGTTGGTGATTTAAGACTGTTTAACAAGGTTTATGTTCAAAAGCAGCGACAGGTTGCACAATATACGGGTGTATACACCAACGGTAGCCGAACGCTGGAGCAGTTCCTAGAATCCTTAATGTATATAACGCCGGAGCCAATTTAATGCCGCCTTCCAAGTGGTGGATTGTATTTTATTGCGTTGTATTATGTTGTATTGTATTGTATATATATATATATATATTGTATTTTATTGTATTATTTAATATCTTGCTTTTCAGTTGTTTCCATTTTGTTCATGCCATTCAATGTTGTTTTTTGTTGTTGTTGTTGTTCGCCTTTCTTTACTGTTGTTGCTGCTGCTGTTGACTAGTGAAATGTGAAAATCACTATTAAACTTCTTTTTAGTATTGTTTCTTCAGAACTACTACTATCGCATTTGATATAACGTCACTTTGGTACAGTAAAATAGAGAGCAATGATAAAAATTATTTTCAAAAATACTGATAATAAAAAAGTATAGACTACCCCACAATAATACATTTAGGTACACAAATTTTCAATGAATGACAAAACTTTAAACAAGCAATAAATTTTTGGAATAATAAATATTTCCATTTTTTATGTTACGTCACTACTGTTAAAGTTACGTTATCCAAAATGGAATATATGAAACAATGAAATGAAAAAATATTAAAGCTAATCACAAGGGACAGTTTTGAAACTGTGAGCAAATAGACAAGGAAAACCAATATGATTAAAGACTTGACGGCCCAATAAAATGAAAACCAATACGACAAAGATTTGACTTTCCAATAAAATAGCGTGGTCAAAGACCAATAAGTGAACAGTGGGACTGAGTAAGAACAAACCTTTCTCAACACTATTACTTTTGAATAAATATTTGTATTGTGACGACGGTGGAACATAATTGTACCTGCACATCCTACCGAAATTTTTGTAGGACCTCGTCAGAAAGAGATACCAAGTCTGGAACCGGTGATTGTGTGCGGTGCGGCTGTTATTCCGATTTTGTTATTTCGTCATTGTTGCTTACGCTGTTTTGTGTATTGTTTAATAAAGACTTCACCTCTCGCGATGGCCTGAAATCACGTAGCGCTGACGAGCGCTACATGTTTGAAGCTAGAGTGTTTATTTGAACATTTATTAGCTATTTTTAGATGCTATTAAGAACCTGTTTACTGGAACGCAACTGTGCTGATTGGGTAGTTCATTGGGACGAGTTTGGTAGTCTGCGAAGAAGTGTGGTGAAGTCAACAAAGAAGTTGGCGGTAATGAAGCGCCGCCTGCAAAGTGATTGTGCTTGAACGTTCGAGTAAAACTGTTTCTCTCTGATTGCCGTTATTGCTGAGAGAAGTAGGTTTGTGCGGAATGATATTCGCTTGCACGCTGTAGTTATCGCAATTAAACAAAGAACCAGAGAAAGCGTACTTCGTCACGTGCACGGATAAGGCGCGAAGAACTACACTCAGTACTGGAATCTGATTGTTATTCATTAAAAGGGTAGTACTGCCCCTTTGATATTACACATTTTTTGGTGCCACGAGCCGGGAACAAGGAGTATGGATTTGGAGATCTAGATACTTCTTAGGTGGTGATAGCTAGTCTGCAACGCAATATCGCTGTTAGGAACAGTTAGAAGATTTTCAACTATGTGTAACGACCTTCCGTTCTTTCATATTATCGCTAGCGGAACCACTCATAACGAGAAAGATCAAGCTTTATTATACAACTAATGCACAGACAGCACAGAACACACGCACACTCTACTCAGACTTTTTCGTGACTGCACTTCCTCGTCACTTCCGCGTTCGTCAAGCTGTTGTCCGCCCAGCCAATCAGGTTTCTCTTGGCCCCTGACTTCGCCTGTAGGCGTCGCTTCGCTCTGCCTTCTATAACACAATTTACCCGTGACCTTAGTTGTTATAAATGGTTAATAGCATTATGCGTTACTTGTGTGCGTCAGGTTCATTGATGCCTGTTACACCACTCCCCGTTTTTTTAGCAGTCTGTCTCAGACTGTTTGTGCGATTCCCGTAATATAGTCTGTAAACAATAAAACGATAAACATATACCTGATTATCTTTTAGACTTACTGTAGTGACGTGTGCGTGGGCGAGTGATAGATTGGCTTGGCTGGACTCTGTGTTGTTGTGACCTTTTGATATCTGTTCTTCTGTGTTAACTTCCGTAGCTTTTCTTAGTTGACTTTTGAAACCTCGTGTTAGTCTGTTTTTATTACGTTTGAGTAAATATTTATATATTACTCGAGTAATCCAGGAGACAATAAAGAGGTTGTGATAGGAATTGGGCTTATTGAATCTCTGCGAAGGACAATCTCTTAACGGTTGTTCTTGTTTAGCTGAATCATTTTGTAAATTGCGGCAAGAACTCTATTGGAAACCTTACTTGATTGTCATTTTTGAACCCAATTTCTACATAGTCTTTTATTCATCTCGGTTTGACTGGAATTCTTTTTGGTAAACTCAGCTGTGGATTTGTCGGTGTTATTTGTTCATTTTGCCGGCGTTGTGTTCCCGTTGAGGTTGTCACTATGACATTATGAAATCTTTGGCCTTCTTTAACGTTGATCGGTGTTGTTCCTCTGTTTTGTCACTTCGCTTTGCTATTTCAGGGTTGGTTCCGAAGCAGCGTTTTAATCGGTCCACGTGGACAAGTAGCTGCTTTCGAGGGATCGATTCTTTCTTTATTTTAAATATACTATGCCCTGCTTGTTGGACTATGCGGTATGGTCCGTCCCATATTTTGTCCAACTTGTTTCGTTTTTTCGTGGCCAATAAGACTTTGTCATTGACGTTAAAGTGGCAGTCAGTGGTCCTTCGATCATACCATTTTTTCTGACGTCTTGATTCCGTCTGCAATCTTTCTCTTATTTTACAGAAACTGCCTGCTAGGCCTTTCCTCAGGTCCCATATTTTCTCCGCTGGAGTTCGCGGCGGTACTTCCGGCAATTCATACATGAGGTCTATCGACAATGAGGCTTCTCGGCCATACAAGACTCTGTATGGAATTGCCCCCGTCGATTTGTGGTCGCTCGTTCTGTAGGCCAAGAGCGTCAGTGGAAGTACGAGAAACCAGTTCTTTTTGTCCGCTTCCACTTTCGAGCTGAGCATGTTCAGCAGTGTCCGGTGGAATCTTTCAACCAGGCCGTAGAATTGCGGATGATGCGGAGTTGTTCTTGTCTTGCGGATGTCAAATGATTCACACAGTTCTTTGATCAAGGCTGCCTCAAAATGGCGTCCTTGGTCACTGTGTAACGACTCTGCGGCTCCGTATCGACATATGAATTCGTTGACTAGGGTTCGGGCAACTGTACTGGCTGTCATGTCTGTGATTGGATAAGCTTCTGGTCATTTTGAGAAGTAGTCCTGCACCGTCAAGATGTATTTGTTTCCCCGTTCTGTCCGTTGGAATGGTCCAATTATGTCGACGCCGATTCCACTCATTGGGTACGGTGCGATCTGCGGTTCCAGCTATCCTCTATGGTGTTTGTTTCCGCATTTCCGTTGGTTACACTCTGGGCATTTCCGGCACCAATCTGCGACATCTTCACTCAGGTCCGGCCAGTAGAATCGTTGGCGTATTTTCCAGAGTGTTTTCTTTTTTCCTAGGTGGCTACCCTCTGGTCCGCTATGATGTCATTGCAGGATGTCTTGGCGCAAAGTTTGTGGTACTACCAGTTGGTGACCTGCTTTGTGCTCTACCTGCGCCGTTTGTTTGCAGAGCAGGATGCCGTCTTTTGCCATCAACTGATCTTTCTGTAGTAATAGACTCTGCAGCGTCCTGCTGCTTCCAGTCAGGCATCTAACTGGAAGTGTCTTTGTAGCCACCCACCGGCACATCCGTGCGATATCCGGATCTTTCTGCTGTTCCATCTCCAGCTGAGCTGGTGTCCACGCAGGGCATATAGGACTGGGTTGCCATCTCTGATTTGAGAGCGCTAAACTGTCGATTGTTGTGCAAGATGTAGGGATATTTTGGCCACACTGCTTGCACGATCCCCTTGATAGCGCGTCGGCGTTTTGATGTTTTCTGCCCGGCCGATAGATAACTTCGAAGTCGAATTCTCCTAGCTGTTGCAGCCATCGTGCAATGTGACCTTCTGGTTCTTTGAAGTTCCTCAGCCACGTCAAACTGCCGTGATCCATTCTGACTGTGAATTTTCGCCCGTAAAAGAATCACCGGAATTGCTTTAGCGCCCATACCAGGGCCAGCATTTCCCTTCTCGTGGCGCAGTACTTCCTTTCGGTTTTGCTTAGTGTGCGGCTTGCGTATGCTATTACGTGTTTTTTCACGGCGATGTCTTGTGATAGCACCGCCCCCAAGCCGTCGCCACTACCGTCTGTGTCAAACAGAAATGGAATTTTGAAATCCGGATGTGTTAACACTGGTTGCTTGGTTAACCGAGCTTTCAGGTGCAAGAATGCCTTATCGCACTCGTCTGCCCAGTTCCATAGCTTCCCCCTTTCTGTGAGACGATGGAGTGGCTCTGCTATCTGGGCGAATCCTTTCACAAACCGACGGTAGTAATACGCTAAGCCGAGAAACTGCTGCAGTTCTCTGCTGCATTTGGGAATAGGCCACTGTTCGACTGCTTTAATCTTTTCGGGGTCTGGTTGCACACCATCGCGGGATACCACATGGCCCAAGTATTTTTCTCTCGCTTGGCATTTGGCACTTACCGACTGCAAATTAAAGACGCTTTCTTTGACACAGATAAATTTTTGTGATCCTGTATTTTTTGTTCAGTTTAATGCCTTAATATCCTTTTTAAAATGGATCGTTGGCTCTTCATCTAAAGGTAATTCACGTTTATAATCGTTCTTTTATTTCCAACATGCAGAATGGATTGTTCAGAATTTATTAGGCATATTACTGATCATTTATACAAAAACATGTAACCATGTAACCAAAACGGTAGTGAACCGCCGCTTGCAAAGTGATTCTGCTTGAGCGTCGTTGTTGAGTTCGTTCAATAAAACTGTTTCTCTCTGATTGTCGTTATTGCCGTAAGCAAAATATTTGTGCGGACTGATATTTGCTTAGACGCAGAAGTTATCACAATTAAACAAAGAACTAGAGAAAACATAATTCGTCACGTGGACGAATAAGACGCGAAGAACAACAGTCCGTTCTGAAATCTGATTGTTAGTTACTTAAAGTGTAGTATTGTTCCATGCGATATTAAACTAAACTATCACATTTTATTCCTCTGTCTAGTGGTGTTAAAAAATATAAAATAAAGAAAAAATTAATTTATGAAATACTAATCACTAAAGCCCGGAATTTTAAAGCACTGAAAAACTCTGAAATACTCAGGTAAAATAAAATTACATAAAAAGCAGTAAAAAAGACAATTATTTTAAAAACGACAAATATTTGTATTGCCTAAATCAGTGGTTCTCAAAGTGTGGGTCGCGACCCACCAGTGGGTACATGATAAGATTCAGGGTTTCATGGAAAAACTGTATTTATGGAAAAAATGTTAAAGACAGAAATTATTGTTGCTTCGAGTCATTGGCCTTTCATCGTAGAAAAAGAAGCGACACTTGATGAGGACTCTCTGATAGTTGCACATCTAGATTCGTTGAAAGAAAGTTTTGATTATTACTTCAGTGAATAAATGAAATTCTGTGATAAAAATATCTGTATTGTGAATCCATTTCAGAGTAATGTTGTGGTTACTGGCATATCCACGAAGGCAGAGAAAGAAAATAATCGATTTGTTCTGAAGATTATTTGTTTAAAATGAGTTTTGATCGTAGGAAATTAATACCCCTTTGGCTATCAGTACAAACCACATATGCAACTCTTTCCACCACAGCATTAAAAGTGCTGCTTTTTTACTACTTCGTACATGTGTGAAATTGTGTTTTATGCAATGATTGGAATTAAAACCAAATTATGAAATAAGCTATAATTATCCAACAACTTGCGTCTAAAACTAACACATAGTAGTGTGGACGTCGAAGAGGCATCAGTCAAAAGAGAAAACAAGCCCATTGTTCGAATACACCGCATTATGCATCTTACTAATAAACATACATTATAATTAGATGTATTTATCAAAAAATCTAAAAGTATAAAACTTATATGTTTTACTGAAATATATCCTAGCCTTTTAAAAAATGTATTGCAAGCCGGTGGTTCGCGGAAACTTATCGTAGTCCAAAGTGGGTCACATCCCAGAAAAGTTTGAGAACCACTGATATAGAGTGTTTATTGTAAACAAGGGGTACAAGACACTATACAAAGGCCTGTAATACTAAGAAAAAGTCGGATGGGAAGCTCACGCCTTATGACTACGCCAATTCACCACTCCAAGGGCTACTCCACGCTGAGCTCTTTGTTTTTACAGCCGCTAGACCTAAAAAAGGTGAACGCGATACGCAGGTACAATTTCCCTGTCGCCGTCACACTGCTCCCCTCTTTTACAGAAGTTCGTTCAGAACTTTCCTTATGGGATGTAATCCCGCAGGTAGCCAGGTGGTGGCCGTCTTCGCTCTGGCCTGTCTACCCTCATCTCTTATGATGGTGGTGTGGCGGCACCAGCCGGCTGATGTTCCTACCTCCGTGTAGTCACGTCTCGAACAGACGGGTCTCCTTTGTCTGGCTGCACAGGGGTATCCTTCACGTGGTACCGCTTCATCTGGTGGGAGTGTACCACCAGTGTGCGGCTCATGGTGCCGTACACGGTACGTCTGCGGCCCCATTACCTCCTCTACCTGGTATGGCCCATCCCATTCACGGTCGAGCTTCCCTCTTCGTGGCATTGCAAGCCACATGCGGTCGTTCAGACTGAAATGTAACTCCTTGGGGTGTCGGTAGTGCAGGCACGTTGCTGCGTCTTCAGGTTGTCCCTCACCACCTCATGTACAAGGTCGATACGCTCTCGGGTCCCGCGGATGTAGTCCGGTAGCCCTAGGGCTTCGCGCCAAGGCGGATTCCCAATCTGAACATCCAGCGGCATACGCGACTCTCGTCCAAGCATGGCTATGGCAGGAATCACACCCGTACTCTCGTGATCGCTGCTGTTGTTCACCAGCATGACGAATGGCAGCATGTCATCACACTGGCATGGTTACCCATCGAACAAGATGGACAGCATGTCCAGAAGCGCGCGGTTAATCATCTATGCCTTTCCATTCCCTTGTGGGTGGTATGGGAAGGATCGCGATTTCTTAATGCTGAACAGCTGGCACATCTTTAGCACGACCGACGCTTCAAATGAGCGGCCTTGGTCGCTAGGCAGGTAGTCGGGGGCGCCAAAGTACGCGATGTACTTCTCGACCAACACCTTGGCCACGGTACTGGCTTCCATGTTGGCGAGGGGAAATGCGGCTGAGCATTTGTTGAAGTAGTCCATTAGGACCAGGACGCACCGGTTCCACGATGAGATCTTCTCCAGCGGCCCAAGAATATCCATGCTAACACGCTGCAGAGTGTATCTCGCAGCCATGGCCTGCATTAGAGCACGGTTGTTCTTGGTTGGGCCCTTCCTCCGTGTGCACTGTGTGCACGTGCGGCAACATGTGTGCACGTCACCACTCATCCAGATCAAGTAGAATTGTGCCAACCACCGGGCAACCTGCCCCTGTGGTTCCTTAAAAGTCGATATCCAGCGCAGACAACTACGGCCCGTGTGCAATAGGAATCGCTGACAGTAAATATACGAACGGAACTCGCGCAAGGCCCATACAAAGCCGAGCATTTCTCTCTGAGTCGCGCAATACTGACGCTCAGCCTTGGACAGCGTGCAACTCGATTACGCCACGATTCTTTCGGCTTTCGCTTCCCTTTGACTCAGCACAGCTCCAACGCCGTTACCGCTGGCGTCCCCGTCGACGATGAACAGCCGATAGAAGTCCGGATTTGCGAGGAACGGCGCACAAGTTCAGCGCGTCAAACGCGGACTAGAAGGCTTTTGACCAGTCCCACTCCGCCCCTTTTTTAAACAGCATGTGTTACGTGGCGACGACTTTCTCAAATCCGTTGACGAATTTGCGGTAGTATGACGCCAACCACAGGAACTGCCGAAACTCCGACACGCAAGTCGGTGCCGCCCACTCCCACACGGCAGAGGTTTCGCTTGTGTCCGTAGCGATCCTTTTTTCTGAAATGATGTGGCCCAAGTACGCCACCTTTCTCTTCATAAGCCGGCATTTGTCTAGTTTGAGCTTCAAACCCACTTCCTGGCGGCGGCGGAACACCTCGCTTAGTCTTGCCGTATTTTCTTCGGCAGTCTTGCAAAATACGATGACATCGTCCAGGTACACCAAGCAGTAGCAGCCCATCAGGCTTATCAAGAATGTCTGCATGAGCCTCTGAAAGGTGGCCGGTGCGTCGCAAAGTTAAAGGACATCAATTTGAACTTTAAGTGTCGTAGAACCTCGGTGGCGTGTGGGCATCCTTCCGTATGACGTTGTTCAGCTAGCGGGAATCGACACAGAACTGGCATGACCCGTCTTTCTTCCTCAGAAATACGATAGGGGATGCGCAGGCATTGCTTGATGGTTCTACGATATCTCGCCGCAGCATTTCGTCCAGGAGGGTTTCCACCTGCACCCGTTGATGATAAAGAATGCGCTTTGGGGAGCACCTCACTGGTTTGGCATCGCGGGTACGGATGGCGTGGCGTACCACGCCTGTCCGTCCGTGGTCCTCGTCCGACGTGGACAACACATCTGCGAACTCCATCAGGATCGCCACCAAGGCTGATGGACGCTTGCCTCTGGACGCCTGCTCACTGGAGAGCATCTTCTCTATGGCTACGTGTGCCGGGTGGAGAGCCATAAGCTCTGATTGCGGGGATTCCTCTCTAACCGGTGCTACGGCGTGGGACTTCCGGAATGGGATGTTACCCTGCCGCATCCTCAGACATCCCGCCGTTGGGTCTGGGGTGCAGCCGTGGTTCCGCTCAAAGTCCCACCCAAGCAGAATTTTATGGGACAGCTCCCTTATACACAGAACGGTGTGCTGAACGGTCACTGATTTCCCAAGTACAATCTCCGTGACGCACGCGTTCCTGATTTCCAGTTCGGTCCCGCTTGCTGTTTTCAGCCGAATCAGTAGTTTCGGAACGTCCCGCACGGTCATCGAGTGTCGCTTGAACCTTTCATCCGCCAGGGTGACTGCGGATCCAGTGTCCACGAGCATGTTGCACCCGACTCCCCCTACGGAGTCTGCCACAATCAGGGTCTCGATCTCAGGGGCACGTATGACGACGACAAGTAAGGTTCAGATAGTAATACTTACTTCGCTCCCCCGCGCGTCACGGGAGGAAGCTTGTCATTGACGGCTGATGTGGCCTAGCCCACCGCATTTCCAGCATCGTCTGTCGCTTCTTATCTCTGGCCCCCGTCGCGACCGAGTGGCGGTCTCTTTATACCCGCGAAGCTGTTGTCTGACAGCAGTTCCTTTATTTGTCGCAACACTTCCGCCAAATCGTCTTCAACTTCCTTACGCGTCTTCACAGCGGCGCCTGCTGCTTCCTTGTCTCTCCCTGTTGTCGGCTCTAAGAGTTCCAAGAATGTCTTGACTGAGACGACTCTTGCCTCAAGCATGGTGAGCTCTCTCACCACGCGCTCTTCCTTAACCGCAACATCGACTGCCTTCGTGAAATAATCCATCTCGCTACGCGAACAGCTGTTTTGACGGCTTACGCGGACTGTCCTGCCTTAAAATGTTGCAACAGGATTTTGTCAGCCGATTCTCATATCTCAAGGAACGCCTTCGAGAAGAGCCTGCGCAAGTGACCAGCGAAAACCCGCACGCATTCGCCCCGTTGCTGTTTCCGCCGTTAAAACTCAGCGAAAAACCTCTCTTGCCCGGTGCGCACCCCGAATGCTTAAAACAGAGCCGACTTTAAGCCATCGTAATCGTCCGTCTCTTGGACGTCCATGGCCCTCATTATGCTCCTCACCCCCGCATCAGTATTATACTGGACAAGGGCTGCAAGTTTCTGCGGAGCTATACGGCCGGCACGGAAGTACAGCTCCATGTGTTCGAACCAGGTCTCAACGTTCGATACGATGGTAAGTACCTCCTGCGGCCTAACCAATTCCGGGACGTCGATCGGGCGCGCTCGCCATTTGTAGCGCCGTCAGGCGCTCGATTCATCCGCACCATTTATTATGTAGAGAGTTTATTATAAAAAACGGGATACAAGAGATAATACAAAATGGTTATATTACAAACGTTCAACGAACCAGGAGGCGCACGACGTATATCTACTCGGATGCACACCGCACTGCTACGTTCACCTTGCACTCGACTAATACGCACCATTTTTGATATAGAGAGTTTATTGTAAACAACGGGTACAAGACACTATACAAAGGACTACAATACGAAGATCAAGCAGGATGGGACGCGCACGCCGCATTACTACGCCAATTCACCACTCCTCCTGCTACCCCACGCTGACCTCTTTGTTTTTACCGCCGGTCGACCTACAAAAAGGTGAACGTGATATGCAGGTACAATTTCGCGGTCGCCGTCACACTAGCTAGGCGCTGAGCCGCTGTCCTCAGAGTCCTGCATGAAGGCACGGATCAGGTCGCTAGGAGAAGACATTAGAGTACAAAGGAACGACTGATACCGTCGAGCTAAGAATCCAAAAGACATCGAGCGAAGACATTCTAAGACAGTAGGAATGCCTGTGCAGCGGACAGGGACCGAGCTAATGAGATCTTTCCTGCAGAAAATGAAAACGAAGACACCGAAGCTACAGTATGAAGAATAATACATGAAGATCGAAGGAGGAGTACCGTAGAGGTGATGGACATC
Organism: Trichinella murrelli; assembly: GCA_002221485.1. Lineage (NCBI taxonomy): Eukaryota > Metazoa > Nematoda > Enoplea > Trichinellida > Trichinellidae > Trichinella > Trichinella murrelli. The sequence goes on from CM008133.1 coordinate 1,074,812, forward strand.
GTGGTTGGAGGTTGCCAGTAGTGTGTTCGTGTTTACATCGTCATCGACCCTTGTTTCTGATTGTCTAATAAAGTATATATCCATTGTTTGTTGTTTTGTTGTCGCCATGCCATCAGGAAAGCGCGAGACAGAACGGAAAGTCAATGCACCAGTCAATACTGGCCCATCGCCAAATAGCGATGAACGCGTCAATAATCTGACGGAAGGAGCGGACGAGCCTGCTCGGGGTAGCGGCCCGTTACAATGGGGGCCTGTCCGGGAAATTTTCGTGAGGGGAATTGGAAATGCCTGTTACAGCCCACCCCCGACATTCTCCCCGGGAATGGATCCCGTCGAATGGCTCGAGTCAATAGAAGATTTTTTCGTTGTGACTGGCGTTCCATTCTCGAAACAAGCCGCCAGCGCCAGGCTGCCAGTGAATATTTCTGTTCGGAGAGAATTGTTCCCGCCAGGATCACCTCAGGACATCTCCTGGGATGAGCTGAAACGCCGTTTTCTTGACATCTACGGCCATGGAGAGTCCCTGATACAACTGGCGGTGCGATTCAATGGCCTGAAGCAACGAAAGAACCAGTCGATCCGAGAATTCGCCCGGGAAGTGGCCCAGTTGGGACCTCGGGCCGTAAAGTCAGAGAGTGAACTCGTTTGGCGTTTCATTTGTGGCGTGTCATCGAAAGAGGCCCAAAGAGAGCTCCGTATGCGGGAACCGACAACGCTTGTGAAGGCACGCCAACTGGCGGAAAACGTAGCAGAACTGGAGACAGAAGTTGGAGGAAGTCGGCAGCGAACCACCGAAAATGCTGACGCAGGGAATGACAACCTGGCCCAAGTCGTGGAAACCCTGACCTGACGGTTCGACCAGCTGCAGATGACACTAGAAAGATCGAACAGCGGACGATTCGCCCGAAGGGGAACGGAGTGCTTCCGATGCGGTGAACAGGGCCATTTCCTTCGAGACTGCCCCCAGCTTCAGACCCGAACCCGGCCAGCGCGTGCCTTGAATAATGCAAACGGGGATCACCGTCATTTGGCGATGACGACGCTTCAAGCTGGACATGCGCCGTCTGTCACAGGTAAGCTAAACGGGCTGGAGATTTCCCTCTTTCTGGACAGCGGGGCGGTTGTTTCTGTAGTGCCATTCTCGATCTGGCACAAGTCCACCGGTAGAGAACCTCTAGAAGCCGCCGGAGGCTCCATCCTGCTCAGCGACGGGCGACGAGTGCGCCTTTGCGGCTAGGGGACGTTGACGCTGCAGGTGGGAAGCTGGAGGGGACGCCTTCACGTTGTCGTTGTGGAAAGCTGGGTCGTATCAGGGATCCTGGGTACCAACTTTCTTGACCAGTACGACAAGCTAATTGACTGGCAATCCGGGAGATGACCATGACGGACGGCTCGAGGGTCTGGATCATCCACGAACCAGCCCAGGCAACGCGCCCCGGCATCGGATGCGCCTGGATCACGGCGAGCCCTCGGGAAGTATCACGAGAGGAGACCGTAGGGGAGAGACCGGAGAACAATGGCGGTGAGCTAAGAGCGTGTGAACGCGCTCTGGTGGACAGAGCGGAGTATTCCGCGCAGAATCGACGGAGCCTACGCAGCCTACTCCGGAGGTACGGGAAGACCATCTCGTGCGGTGAAGGTGATCTCGGACGAACGAGCCCCGTCCAGCACCGCATCGTGACCGGAGGGGCCCAGCCGGTGAAGCTTCCATTCCGTCGCCTCCCCCAAGCCCAGCGCGAGACAGTGGACCGCTTCACTCATTACATGCTATTGTTCCCATATGGTAACGGAAAGTTTGGAGCTTTATTGACACATAATCTCATTTATCTAGGAAATTATTTTTTTATATGCAAATTCCTTTAAGTCATTTCTTTCAAATGAAAGTAATATCATCTTTCTTGAATAAAAATTGGTAGACTTATTATCATTTTAGTAAGAGCGAATTTTCAGCTTTTTGAGCCCATGCTGATATTTCAACACAAAATTTCAGCGAATAGCTTGAGGCATTATACAGCTACCTTCTTTTATTAAGCAGAAAGGTCCCTTTCTACTTATCACAAAATGAACAGTCGTTAGTGATTATACGTCGAAGACAGTTGTGCTAAAGTCATGTGTTACCATATGGTAACAATAGCATCTTCTCTTACCTATTAATAGAATTTATGCTGCACTGAATATAACGTAAAAACTTCAACAAAAATGACCCTTTGCCCGTTCAGCGGAATCTGGGAAAAGCAGAAAAACAGTTACATGTGTCGTTTTTCCTTTCCTTTTGCTAGACAGTTGCCCCATAATTCAAATCTGCTGCCATACACAATTGTTTTTGAACAGCTGACATTAAGCTATGAGGTATTCCACTGTAGTACTTCCATTCTCTTATTCTGCGCAATTACTGAGTACTCGTATTTCGAAAATGACAAGACGTTTCGTGGCTTTGGAAAACGCTGTAGATTTCATAGAAACCCTTTCTCCCTCAGCCCAATTGAATGTTGAAATTTGTCAGCTGCCACCGGATGAAGATGGAAACATTACTGTTGAAGAACACATCGATGAAGATGCTTTTATGGAAGTTGAGCCAACAGACGTTAGTGGTGAACTTGATGTAAGTATTCAGTGTAATGAATCTGATGTTGACAAATCTAACGAGGACACGGAATAACAAATTATGGCGGATTTTCACGAATGGAAAAAGCGAAGTTCATTTTATAAACGCTTTTGAAGTTGATCATGTTTCACCTTTGTCTAATGTAGCTCCGCACCTGATGTTGTGCAGTCCCATAGAACTGTTTCACCTAATATTCCCTAAATAACGCATGCAATACTATGCTGAAATGACCATGCGATATGCTGCACAGAATAGCGGAAATTTGATAGTGGATGGAGGTGACATTGAACAATTCTTCGGAATTTTGTTATTCAGCGGTTACCACTGTGTACCATCTGAAAACGCGTTTTGGAGTACAGCTGAAGATAAGTCCATTAGAAATTGTTTTTTCTCCAAATATTCTTTTATATTTAAAAATAATGTAAAATTTCATAAAATAAATCAACATTTTTAGACGTTATTGCTCATTAAATCGCAATGATTACTCTTAAAGCACGTTATTAGCGAGTAATAGAAAACGCGCCAGAGAACATGCTATCGTTACCATATGGGAACCGTCTCGAAAAACACTTTATCGTAAAATAATTAAGTTGACTTTTTTGCAGTGCCTTAATGAACGCATTTACAGTTAAATTCATTAATATCATGCCAGTTGTTACACGGGAAACTAGTGCGGCCTATAAAAGGTTAATCAGGGAAATGCTGCATGCCGGGGTAATCGAACCAGCCTCAGGCCCCTGGAGCTCACCGGTAGTGCTGGTCCGAATGAAGGACGAATCCCCACGGTTCTGCGTTGACTACCGCAGGCTGAATGCCGTGACACGCGTCGACGCCCATCCCGCGCATAGACGATACGCTGGATGCGCTGGCGGGGGCCAAGTGGTTCAGCACTCTGGACTGAGCGTCCGGCTACTGGCAAGTCGAAGTAGCCGAAGAAGACCAGGAGAAGACAGCGTTCTCCACACCTCTGGGACTCTTCCAATTCCGCGTTATGCCGTTCGGGCTGGGCAACGCGCCGGCCACGTTTCAGCGGCTAATGGAAAAAGCGCTGAGGGGATTGACGTGGAAGACGTGCCTCGTCTATCTCGAGGACGTCATTGTTTTCGGGAAGACAGAAGAGGAGCACCTAGAGCGCTAGGAAGGGGTGCTGTCCCGCCTACAGTCAGAGGGGCTGAAGATCAAGCCCGAGAAGTGCCAACTAATGCGGCAGAGCGTGCGCTACCTGGGCCACATTGTGACACAGCATGGGGTTAGTACCGATCCAGAGAAGAGGGCGGCGGTCCAGGAGTGGCCCACGCCGCGGTGCGTGAGAGAAGTCCGGCAGTTCCTGGGACTGGCATCCTATTACTGGCGGTTTGTCCGGAATTTCGCCGGCGTGGCAAATCCGTTGCACGCATTGACAAAGAAAGGCGAGAAGTGACGCTGGGGTCGGAGGGAAGAAGAAGCATTCGCTCGCCTGAAGAATGCGCTGGTGAGTCCCCCGATTCTGTGCCACCCAGACTTCGACCGCACTTTCCTGGTGGATGTGGATGCCAGTGAAGACGCCATCAGGGCAGTGTTGTCGCAGCAAGGAGAGCAGGGCCCACCGGGGTTGGTCGCGTACGCCAGCCGCTAGCTCTCACGTGCGGAGCGGAGTTATTGCGCGACGCGGAGGGAGATGCTGGCCCTAGTCTGGGCTACTCACCACTACCGGCCATACTTGTATGGTAGGAAGTTCACAGCCTGGAGGGATCACAACTCCCTGAAATGGATGCGGAACTTTCGGGAGCCTGAGGGACAGGTTGCCCGCTGGATGGAAAAACTGGCCGAGTTCGACTTTGAGGTTGTCCATCGTCCCGGAAAGAAATACCAGAACGCGTATGCGCTGTCCCGGCGTGCTTGCAGACAGTGCGGGTCTGGGGATGACTCCTCGAATGTCCACGTGGCGGCTATGGCGTTAGACTTAGCCAGCCCCGTGGAACGCTAGCAGAAGGAAGACGCCGAGTGGATCGAGAAGGAGACATGGCAGCAATTTGCTGCAGAAAGCAGTCTCTGGATGAAGAGTCTGTGGAGCCAGCGCGACAGGATAGTCCTGCAAGAGGGTACTATATGTCGAACGTGGGAGATCCCCGACACAGGAGACTCCAGGTTGTTGCCGGTCATTCCGAGGCGGAACATCCTGGAAATCCTGAAGACCATCCACAACCAACCAACGGGGGGCCATTTAGGCGTGGCAAAAACCCCGGCGAAAGTGCGCCAGCGTTACTACTGGCCCCAGCAGAGGGAGGACGTGGAAGATTGGTGCCGAGCGTGTCAGACGTGCGCCGCTCGTGCGACCCCAACTCGGAAGTTGCAAGCCCCCATGCAGCTGCAGCCGGTGGACCTTGTGGGACCCCTGGAGGATACACAGAGTAGTAATCACTACATCCTAGTGGTGTGCGACTACTTCTCCAAATGGCCGGAGGCGTTCCCCCTGCCCAACGCTGAGGCGCGCACGGTGGCAACGGCTCTACTGAACGGTGTCTTCTGCCGCTATGGTGCGCCGGAGACACTGCTTTCCTACCAATGCCGGAACTTCGAGTCGGAACCGGTGAAGGAGGTGTGCCAGCTGTTTGGCGTGACGAAAACCCTGGCCACCGCTTACCACCCGCAGTCAGACGGCTTGGTAGAGCGGATGAACCGGACACTGCTGGACATGCTAGCGAAGGCGTCCATCGACCATCCAGAAGATTGGGACGTCTATCTCGACCGGACACTGCTGGCTTATCGGACCAGCGTTCACTGCACAACCGGAGCCACTCCCAGTCGTGTACTGTTCGGCAGAGAGCTCCGGCTGCCAGTGGATCTGATGTACGGAGTGCCGACGGATGCACAAGTGAGGTCCGCAGGGGAGTACGTGCAGCACCTGCGCAGAGATTTGGAGCGGGTGTACGAGGTGGTCCGAAAGAAAGCCGGCCGGGAACAACGACGCCAAAAGGCTTGGAAAGACCGAAAAGCCTAGGGACCTGTCTACGAGCCTGGTGATCAGGTGTGGATGCAACTCCCCACAAAGACCAAACTTGGGGCGTATTGGGACGGTCCGTACCAAGTCCAGAGGAAGCTGGATTGGAATACGCACCGGGGAGAGAAGGTGGGAGGTGGAAGGGAACGGCTGGTAGTACACTTCGACCGGCTGAAGCCGTACCACGGTACTCGAGAAGGAGACGGAGCCCAGGGGAGACAACGGGAAAGGAGAAAGACGCGGCGACCAGCCTGGCTCTGAGATTTCATACAGACGCAGGAAGTGAGCACGGGACGTGCTCTTCATCGTATCGGCTAACGTAATTATTATTCTTGAATTGGCGCCTATGTTTTTTCTTCCTTTCGATGTTGACATTCTTTCAATTGTTAACGCAACTGTAGCCGTTGCACAGTGTTGTAACGAGCGAGACTACAGGTCACTCGTTTGTGATATAAGTAAGCTTTATTTAGCTTTGTTATTGCAAAGCGGAAAAGTCCAATGCGTTCGTCAATACGACTTGCGTGCCGATAACTTTTAATCAATACTCAATCGAGTGTCGACCCCGTTTTCTTGCAAACGAACAATAATTTGCCAAACATAATAAAACCAGGAATGACTCGACAGAACACACACAATCAAAACCACACTGAACACAATCTCCAGATAACGGAAACTTACAAAAAAGTTAAAAGTACACTTCCTATCTCTACGTTACACACGTCACTAGGGTATTCAATCCTGACACGCAGGTTCGCAAACGTCGACAATACTATCCGCATTGCCGACGAATACTACGTCACGCACACAAATGTCTACGAATGCTCATGTTTGCGCTGCATCTAATTCTTGTATCTCATCGGTAATTGCTTTTGTAGCAAACTCTAACCTACGCGTTAGAACTGTATTTGTTCAAAGGACGAAGTATAAGAATCACAATGCAGCTCCTTGAACAAATAGATACTTGAAGATCTGGAGAGAGTTACGGTGGTATCAATGATGTCATCTGTCGAAGCGATAGTGATTTTTTGTTTTTGTGATTTACAGAGGTGGAACAGTGGCGGTCTTTGTACTTATTTGTTAATAAATATTGTTCTCTTGATCTGTATGTGGATGCGAGATTGATACGGGAAAACCACAAACTGGGGAAACAGCGGAAGCGTCGTCGCCTAACGATGACTGTGATAGCAGCCAGATTGGGGCGACGAACCACCCCCCATCCTTAAAAGAGCGTCTCGTAACATTGGGAGCCTGTTCAGGAAACCATACAAGTGTGTACAAGGCGCATGCATTTGCCCGCCTCTGGCCTTTTGTCAGGACATGTGTTTACGGAGTGTCTGGAGAAGCTGGAAGACTTCTTTTGGCCTCACGGTGTACCGACATCGAACCTTGGCGTCGTCGAGCGGTACTTGTTCTGTGATCCTGTACGCTGTGAGCGCTACCTGTGGGCTGCGAGATCTACAAGCACGGGAGAACTTCTTCGAGGTTCTAAAGAGGAAGCAGTTGAACACATACGGCCCAGGAAAGTCATTTTTGGAGCTAATCAAGCGCATCCACCCCTTTCTTCAACGTGAAAGCCAAATCATCAAACAGTGCGCGGAAAAGGTGGCGAAGTTGGGACGCAGAGCATGTGCGACGATTCGCGACTTGGTATCGCTTCTCGCCAGTGGGGTAGCGTAGACGGAAGTACATCGTGCCATTCGGCTGCGGGATCCACCAACTCTCGCCAAAGCACACAAAGTTGCCGAAAAAGTGAGCAAGGCGTGAAGCATTTTCAGCAGCGACGACAAACGCACACTTCCGTTATGAAGATGAAGAGAAGGATGGTGTCACTCATTATTTGGTGGCTCTGTAGCAATGAGAGATGAAGATCGGAGCTAGGCAAGAACAGCAATTGCAGCGAATGGCCCTTCGAACCGTTGGGCTTTTTGGATGCTTCAGGGGCGGCTGCCTGGACCATTACAGACGTGACTCCCCCCAGCTACGCGTCTGAAAACGAACGGTGGAGAAAAGAGCGATGGCGACCATCAACCCGCTGACCGGTAGCGTGGTCGACGTCACAGATAACATATATAGCTTTAATAGTTTGTTGTTGGACGATAGTGATGTAATGGTCTCAGTAATCCTTAAGCGAGTGTGAGATAAGGCGAACTCAGGACTGAAGTCACAACTAGCTGCCAGAGCAATGCAACTGGGCGATAGATGGACGATGGCGACCTGCGTCTGGGGGTATAGTCTATCTGCAACTGGGGAGATGGAAGGTTCCTCCCGGAGAGCTGCTCGTTACACGAGAATAACATTTCTTACTCAATGATTGTTGCATTAATTACTCTATAAAAGGTTTTTTCAATTAAAATTAATTGTAAACAATTAAATTCAAACTAAATTCGCTTTAATTTTCAGAAATATACTTAAAAGTAAAATGTAATGCAACGCCCTGCAATCATAGCGAGTTCTTATTCAATATTCCATTCTCAAGGTTCCGCAGTTTTTGTGAATGATCTATGATAAGGACTACCAGCGTGCCTCAGCACTGCTAAGTTTTCCTTAGGCTACTGCAGCTTCTCGTAGGGTTCGGAACCGTACCAAATGGGAAAGGGTCTCCTTCTGCTCTCGTCAGCATCCATCCCGAGTGACATATTTTTTTAATCGACCAGAGTGCACAACCATAGGGCGGCGTCTCCGTTTTTGATGTCTCACTCGATATGTGTGGGTGCCCAGGGTTTGCACTATCTCATATGGTCCTTCCCAGCACAGATGTAACTGCCCTCCCCTCGGGATAGCTAACCACACGAGGTCCTTTACGCGGAAGTTTACTTGGTGTAAAACGGAATTCAATCGATTCGGAAGAATCTACCGTCAGGTTCTTCTGATCGTCAATTATCAAAGCGGCAATTTTGAGACTTTACGCGTTCAAAATCGTTCACCGCTCTAAGTGTTAGATCGAGTAGTTCCAATTCACACTACTTCAACGTCTGTGTTGAATATCAGCCTTTCCTTTCAACTAACCAATCTAATCAATCTTATCAGATTCTTGTGGTTACCGATATAATATCTAACATCTTCTATGCTTTTCATTTCTTTAAGGTAAATATTAGCTGAAATCACTGATTTTATCGCATTTACTGTTTATGACTTCACCTAGTATGCCCGGAATTTTATGAATATTATCGATTACTTTGTCGAAAACTTGCATTTCGCCATCATGCCCTGCTGTTTCCTTCGTAACGTCGGCAGCTGTCGTCACGAAAGACGCGCTTGCGGTAGCAGCGGTGACTTGATTTATCATGAGCTCTTCGCGTGCTGCAATTTTAACCGCCTTTTCGAAGCTATTTGGTGCGCTTCGTAATATTGTAAACTTAATCATATCCTGACGGATTCTAGCTTCAAATTGTTGCAGATGAATGCCATCTGCTTGATCTTTCAAATGCGGGAACGCCTTCGGAAGCAACCTTTTCAGATGACCGTCATACTCTTCTACGCTCTCGTTTTCCCGTTGGCGCCGATTAATGATTACTTTCATGTAACGTTCCTCGGAGTTATTTACACCGAATACTCTAAACAGTGTCGATTTCAACTTACCATAATCATCAGTCTCCTCCACTTCCAACACTGATAAAACGTCCCCCATGGCTTCATCATATGGTATTGCAGCATAGCACCTCTACGGTTATCAGGAACGTCAGCCGCTCGAAAATACCTTTCCATGCGGATGAACCATCGTTCGACATTTGAAGACCGCGTAAGCGCTTCCGGCGGCGTTATTCTCCGTGGATTTTCTGACATCCTGCCACGCTCGCCAATTGTAGCGCCATCAGGCGCTCGATTCATCCGCGACATTTATGATACAGTGAGTTTATAATGAACAAAGGAGTACAAAAGATTATAGAAAGAGTTATATTAAACTGATTAAGCAAACGGAGAGGGGCACGCTGTGAAGCACTAACGCCAATGCACACACGACTACTTTCGTCTTCCTACTACCGTACCCTATAAAAGCACATTTGATGTTCAGGTACCATCACAACAGTAAAATAAAGCTGATCGAGAATCAGTAATTGTGAAAAGAGTAAAGAATAAATTTCATTAATAATGATGATGGATTAAAATTTTTAATTGAAAATAAATAAAATGGTGATACATTATAATAAAGAAATTTGTAGCAAAACTTAGCTACACTTTTTATAACTAACAATCAAGTTCCAATATTGACTGTAGTTATTCGCGGCTTATTCGTCCTCGTGATGAATAAGCTTTCTCTGGTTCTTTGTCAATGGTGATAACTACTGCGTCCAAGCTAATATCGGTCGTCACAACTTTATTGCTTGCAGCAATAAACGACAATCAGGTAGAAACAGTTTTATTCAACGATCTCAAAACAACAACGCTCAAGCACAGTTATCTTCACAGTGTATAAGACTAACACTGCTACTATCACACACGGTTATCTTCACAGTGTATACAACTGACACTGCTACTATCACACGTACTAAAACTTGCCCTTCAACACGCGTACAGCACGTACTCCGTGTACTGCTCGTACTCGTGCTCCTCGTACTGATCGTACTGATTCTCTGCGCTTGTTCTCTCGTATATATTCTCTTCTTTTTTCACAATGGCGTATTTTCATTGCTTTCTAAATATACTCCAATTCCAGGAATTGAGAGTTTCCAACACATGCTCTAGCGATGTTTAATTTAGCAGAGAACAAATAGTTGAACAACTGCCAAGTAATTCAGTTGGCACGCGGCTGCCGAGGGTCAGTTGCTGCATATTCGTGCAAACAAGTTATTTTTAGTATCTAAATGTAAACAGATTCTAATTTCTAACAAAATTTATTGTTAATAATACTTGTTTTATGAGCTAGGGGGTCGATGAGGCATCAAGGAATCTATAGGGGGTCGATGATAAAAAAGTTTCGCTAAACTTGATCAAATGCATATATCTTATATAAATGCTAGGTAAAAGTTAATTTATATGACGAGTGAAAGCAGCTTTGGCTGATATTCTTTTGAACAGTATTTATGAAAGGGGGACAATGAAATTAAAGCTCTTTCATGATGCCAACAGAAAGTAGGCAATAAATGGAAATAGGCAGGAAGCTGTTGAACCTTCTTCAATTCACAGTGCGATGGACATTGCATTTTTTGATGTCAGCTTTGGTTTGGTATTTGTGGATAAATTAAAACTCTTGGTGCCATCCATATTACAGATATCTGAAACAGATTATCGACTTTCCTACATCATATCATTCTTGGAAATGGACACTGAAACGAGATAACGAATTTGAACAAGCAAAAAAATTCAGTTAAAAACCGTAGGCGATGGTTCACATTTATGATGTCAGAGGGGCCCGTGCCAGGACCAAAATGGATGACATTCCTATAAACAATGATTAAGGTCTCAATTAAAAGAAACTTTTCTTTTCCTTGAGTATTCTGTGTATAATCTTCACGTCTGATAATTCTGAATAGCGTGTTGTAAGTAACCGTTGCGGTGGATTGTCCCTTGTTTTTGAAGGAAGGGCATATAAACTGAAGCATACTCGCAAACAAAAAAAATATTGTGTAGTTCTTCCAATGTATATTATTAGTGTAAAATATGTGTCCATTATTATAAAATATTAGTTAACTTTAGTGAAGGTTAAAGTATTGTATATTAGTGTAATATGTATAAATTTAAAAGTTGCTGATTATTCCAACTACAATTTAGAGATAAGATACAAAAGATCAAATTAAATTTAGAAGTTTCGTCTGCTTGAGGGTGTAACAGCTTCCTCTGTACATCAATTTTTGTAGGTTCCTTTGAGTAGAAACAAACTGAATTTCATCACTCTCCATTAATAACAAACACGAATCACACAGCTACATGGAAAACCAAAGAAATAAATTTAACGGTTTTGCACTCCGTTTTAAATAACCATTTTTCAACCATTCAATATCTTATGCACCGTTCCGGTTGATTTGTCTAGCTCAGTTAGCTGCGTCATGCTTTATGCCCAGCAGCATTTTACTTCCTGCTTCATAGTGTACTTCTCGTTTACTCCAGTATCAGTAATAAGTAGATCCCGGATTTTTAGGCAATAAAGAACTCTGAAATAGGCAGGCAAAAAGGCAAAATAAAATTACGAAAAAAGCAGGAAAAAGGCATTTATTTATGAAAAAAGGCAAAGAAAGCAAATATTTGTATTGCCCAAATATGGTGGAAATGATACATATATTGCATTAAATTGTTTATCTTGCCTGGTTGCACATAATTACAAGCAGTTTTTTTCAAGTTATCTGATGTTAAGCTATGTTGCCTGTCTCGAAGAATATGATATAGCTGCAAAAAGCTTCTTTGTACCTCATCTGAGGTCACTGGTGCATATTCATACAAAACCGCAGACTCTGTATTCATTACAATGTTTCCTTTTAAGACATCTTCTATGCTTTTCATTTCTTTAAGGTAAATATTAGCTGAAATCACTGACTTTATCGCATTTACTGTTTATGACTTCACCTAGTATGCCCTGAATTTTATGAATATTATCGATTACTTTGTCGAAAACTTGCAACCAATTCACTAGTGTTTCACTTCGTTTCTCAAGTAAAGTGAAGGCTTGTATGAAATTTGCAAAATTGGCAATAAATACGAGATCACAGCGGAGAGACTTTTTCTGCATGATTTCATGGACTATTTTCACTGCAGCAGATTCTAATTCTTCAAAACAGCCGGTGATTTCTTGTATCTTTGTAATATTCACCGCATAGTAGAAAACAGCAGAGAGCCGTGTACCCCACCTAGTCAAAGATAGGGTTGAGGAGGTAGCGGAATTTCAGGTGCCATTTCTTTGAACAGTTGTACACGTGACGGTGCTTTGAGGAAAACTTTTTTCAAAACATTTTGAAGCTTGCGGAAGTAGCAAATGCTGGATAGGAACGACACGGCAAGCAAAGCAAAACGTGAGGGAATGAGCAGTCGACAGATATAGGAAATATAAGCTACACACGCTTGACCGCACAATTTATTTTAACTATTTAATTTTAACCCAGAACTGCAGCTGTGGACAATTTGCCACTTGTTAACTGTTCCTTTGTATTACAATCGCCTTTACCAACAAATGTGATGTGACGAGAAATGCGAACAATGTTGACAGAGGCATTGTACGTGAAATCATGCTTAAAATTCTGTGAAATTGCGAGCTAACATGTAACGTTAGAATTAGTGCCATTGGTAAGCCGGTAATTGGTAGTGTTGCCACAACATTCCAGATTTTTCAAACAGATTATTCACTATTCTGACATTACACCTGAGGGTTACATCAAATTTAGATAAATTTCAACAGGAGGCAAATTTATTTGCAAATGAATAGTTATATATCAGGAGAAAAATCAGTACTAGACCATTACAACTAATCACAAGAGAAAGATTTGAATCAATGATCAATTAGACAAGGAAAACCAATAACACAACGACTTGACGGCCGAATAAAATAGTGCCGTCAACAACCAATAAGTGAAAAGTCCACCGGTCTGGACCATCCCACACACAGAGACTAACTACATTTCCTCTTTTTCTGGCCTGTCTACTGCATAATCTTAATTAACTAGTTTCTGGCACTCCTTCTCTACCAGATTTCTTCGTAATACATAACACGGGGCAAAGTTGAATTTTTCACTGAATTATAAAAAAGATATGTCATGGAAAAATTATCAAAAAGGCATAAGAAGGCAATATCATGGAAGAATCATCAAAAAAGGCTGAAAAAGGCATTTATGGCATTTAGGGCAAAATCCGGGGTCTAGTAATAACGGTATCCATTTCCGCGTCCATTTTCTGTTCACTGCTTTTCAGTCCAGAAAGCCGTATCCATAAGAATTTCAGCAGGCAAATTTCGGATGATAATATCTTATCTTGTTTCGCTCCTCAGCTAATAACCCTCGAATGCTAAGCACTGAACACAAAAGCAATACCAAAAAGGAAAATACATTTGACGGTTTAAATTCTATTTTAAATAATCATTTTGAAACAACATTTAGTTTTCATTTCTCATCTTATATTCAATTTAAGATTAACCTGTGATATTCGTTGTAGAGCCGACGCCTTTCGTTTATCTTGACAGAAGATTATTATCCCAGACAAATGACGCATATTTGATGAAATCAAACAGTGTGATGTCCACTGCAGCGTGAATTTATAGCAGCTTTAACAGCTTTTCTGCTTGGTGCCGTTCATCACTTTTTTCCACTATCAAAGTGTTTACTTTGCTCTACAACCGAGTAGATTTCAAATGCAGGCCGCTCGACATTTTATTGGCCCCAAATTTCATTGGTTTTCATGCCGGATAAATTTCATTAGTTGCTGTTGCGATAAGTTTTATTTGTTGCCGCGAACCTACATTTTTACTGGTTCTCATTGTAATGCGTGCTATTTGTCAAATTTTGATTCAAACGTTTACATGCTATAGTTTCCATATGGTAACGCAAGTTTCGAGCTTTTTTTGCCACATAATCACATTTATCTAGATAATTATTTTGCTATCTGCAAATTCCTTTAAGTTTGTACTTTCAAATGAAACTAATATCATCTTTCTGCAATAAAAATTGGTAGACTTATTGTCATTTTAGTAAGAGCGAATTTTGAGCTTTTTGTGCTCATGCTGATATTTCAACACAAAATTTCAGCGAATAGCTTGAGGCATTATACAGCTGCTTTCTTTTATTAGGCAGAAAGTTCCCTTTCTACTTATCACAAAATAAACAGTCGTTAGTGATTATACGTCGAAGACAGTTGTGCTAAAGTCATGTGTTACCATATGGTAACAATAGCATCTTCTCTAACCTAATAATAGAACTTATGCTGCACTGAATATAACGTGAAAACTTCGACAAAAATGACCTTTTGCCCGTTCAGCGGAATCTGGAAAAGCAGAAAAACAGTTACATGTGTCGTTTTTCCTTTCCTTTTGCTAGACAGTTGCCCCATAATTCAAATCTGCTGCCATACACAATTGTTTTTGAACAGCTGACATTAAGCTATGAGGTATTCCACTGTAGTACTTCCATTCTCTTATTCTGCGCAATTACTGAGTGCTCGTATTTCGAAAATGACGTTTCTTGGCTTTGGAAAACGCTGTAGATTTCATAGAAACCCTTTCTTCCTCAGCCCAATTCAATGTTGAAATTTGTCAACTGCCACCGGATGAAGATGGAAACATTACTGATGAAGAACACATTGATGAAGATGCTTTCATAGAAGTTGAGCCAACAGACGTTTGTGGTGAACTTGATGTAAGTATTCAGTGTAATGAATCTGATGTTGACAAATCTAACGAGGACACGGAATAACAAATTATGGCGGATTTTCACGAATGGAAAAAGCGAAGTTCATTTATAAACGCTTTTGAAGTTGATCATGTTTCACCTTTGTTTAATGTAGCTCCGCACCTGATGTTGTGCAGTCCCATAGAACTGTTTCACCTAATATTCCCTAAAGAACGCATGCAATACTATGCTGAAATGACCATGCGATATGCTGCACAGAAGGGCGGAAATTTGGTAGTGGATGGAGGTGACTGTAAATCGGAATTCAATCGGTTCGAAAGAATCTATCGTCAGGTTCTTCTGATCATCAATTATCAAAGCGGCAATTTTGAGACTACGCGTTCAAAATCGTTCACCGCTCTAAGTGTTAAATCGAGTAGTTATAATTCACACTACTTCAACGTCTGTGTTGAATATCAGCCTTTCCATTCAACTGATACCGATCAAATCAATCTTATCAGATTCTTGTGGTTCCTGTTTTCCTACACAGTATCCACACTGTATACAGGAATTAAACAAGATTCGTCTTCACGTGGACTCCTTGGGTCAAGCAAGAAGTACACAATCGTCTTTGTTTACGTAATTCCTTACGCAAACAGTAAATTCAAACGAACGTATAATTATACCTTCGTTTCCGTACACGGTAACTGTAATGACAGTAACAATTGCACTCAATCAACAATAATCGGGGAAATCAAATCTTTACTAACGTCCTAATTTCGTCAATCAATCGATCAAATCGCGCGTTTTGTTACTATATTTAGCATACCGTAATCTTACAGTAAGAATATGTGATAATTAAGCTACACATTGTTTTCACTGTTCTTAACACTTGGGTTGCCTTCCGGTCGTAGAGGGTGTTCTGTCGCCTCTGTTGCACCTTTAGCTGCCGTCGCATTAGCTCCTGCACAATGTCAATGCGCTCTCTCGTTTGCCGGATGTAATTCGGCAGCGTTTCCTTGTCGTTCCTCTACCGCGACCCCATCTGGATGTCCAGCGGCAGTTTTAGCTGTCTGCCAAACATTGCTATGGCCGTTGTTACACCAATGCTCTCGTTGACGCTACTGTGCATGGCGAAAGAGAGCATTTCATCCCATTGCTGCCGATTCTCCTCGCACAAAATGGACAGCATGTCCAGGAGTGTGCCATTGAATCTTTCAGCTTGTCCGTTCCCTTGCGGATGGTACGGGGAGGACCGTGTCTTTTTGATGTCGAAAAGACGGCACAACTCCACGACAACCCGTGCTTCGAACGAGCGACCTTGTTCACTGTGCAAGCAGTCCGGCGCGCCAAAGTACGCTATGTATTTCTCCATCAGTACTTTGGCAACTGTGTCGGCTTCCATGTTAGTAAGAGCGAATGCGGCTGTCCACTTGGTAAAGTAGTCCGTCAAGAACAGGACATATCGGTTGCCAGACGGGGTCTTTTCCAGTGGCCCCAAGATGTCCATTCCCAATCGGTGCAGCGAATAACCTACAGTCATTGGCTGCATAAGTGCGCGGCTGTTTTTTGACGGCCTTTTCTCGCCGCACTCTGCGTGCACGTGCGGCACCATAAGTGTACGTCCCCACTCATCCCGGGCCAGTAAAATCGGCTTCTGGTCCTGGAGAAGGTCAGCCGTTCACCTAGGTGACCCGCGTATCGACGGCTGTGCAGGGATCGCATGATCTCACTAATCAAGGCCCGCGTAATCAGCACTTGCGTGGCCCCTTCTTCGGCCGTAAGTACATCACGATGACGGCAAATAAGGTCTTCTTGGACAATCCAGATCAGCCCTTCATGCCATATCATTTTCACGTCTCGGCTATATTCATGAGGACACTGGGTCGGCCAAGGCCCACTGGTCACCCACAGACGCAACAACTGTATCTCTGGGTCTGCTTGCTGAGCTGCCAGCAGTTGATCCCAGAGAGTCTGTGCCACAACCGCGGAGCCCGACGGCGTTGCACGGAGTGCGCACATACTGCTCTTCATCGGTCTCCCGCACTGAGCGCAACTGGTCCGTGACAGCGCGGCAGCATTGCCATGAAGGCGTCCTGGTCGATGTTCTACCTCAAAGTCCAACTCTGCTAGACTCTCTAACCACCGGGCTGCATGTCCCTCTGGCTCCTTTAAATTCCGTAACCAACGCCGGCAACTATGATCAGTTCGAACAAGGAACCGCTGACCGTAGAGGTAGGGTCGGAATTCATGCAGAGCCAACATCAAACCGAGCATCTCTCTTAGTGTCACACAGCAGCGGCTTTCTGGCTTTGTTAGCGAGCGGCTCGCGTAAGCAACAACCCGTTCTTTACTGTCATCCTTTTGTCTCAAAACAGCACCAAGTCCATCTCCGCTAGCATTCACGTCGACTAGAAACCGGCTTCGGAAGTCAAGGTATGCGAGTATAGGGGCTGAAGTAAGTTGGTGCTTCAGAGCATCGAATGCTACCTGGCAGCCTTCCGTCCACTTACACTCCGCGTCTCCTTCCTGTAGCCGATGTAAGGGAGCAGCGATACTCACAAAGTCGTTGATGAACTTCCGGTATTATGAAGCTAATTCCAGAAACTGCCTCAACTCTGACACGCAAAATGGCGCTTGCCACTCCTTTACCGCTCGTGTTTTGCTGGGAACGGTGGCAATACCTTTCTCAGAGATAATGTGGCCTGAGTACGCCACTTTCCTCTTCATCAACTGGCACTTCTCAGGTTTCACTTTCATGCCGGCTTTCCTGAGGCGGTCATGTACTTCCTGCAGTCTAGCAGTGTGCTCTTCTGCGGTCCTACTGAAGGACTCAGTCACATCGTCCAGATATACCAAGCACTCAAAGTCAAGGTCCTGTCAGGGTAGTTTAGGTGAAAGGTAGCCGGGGCGTTGCACAGCCCAAAAAGCATCACCTTAAACTGGTGCAAGCAATATGGGGTGGTGAAGGCAGTCTTTTATCTGTCCCGCGTTTCCATTTCCACCTCCCATTATCCGTTGGCCAGATGCTGCTTTGAGAACCATTGCGCGCCTGACAATACGTCTAACGTGTCATCGATTCGGGGTAGAGGGTGTGCATCCTTCTGGGTTACGTTTTTCAGCTGTCGGTAGTCATCGCAGAATCGACTCGACCCGTGCTTCTTATTTACAAGCACTATTGGGGACGCCCATGGACTGCATGATGGTTCGATGACGTCGCGGGGCATCATCCCGTTTAGTAACGTTTCCACCTGTGCCCGCTGATGATATGCGATGCGTCTAGGAGAGCATCTTACCGGCTTAGCATCGACGGTATGAATAGCGTGACGGATCACGCTCATCCGGCCCAGGTCTTCATCTCACGTACCCAACACGTCTGAAAATTGTTCCAAGATCGCTGCCAACGTGGGCTGGTATTTTCTTCCAGTTTCCTGCTCTTTAGGGAGTATTTGCTCCATTGCAACCAAAATTTGACTTCTGCTGTTAGCGTTTTTCATCCTCAAAGGAGCACGGCAATGGGATTGTTGAACGGGATGCTGAACTGTCGTATTCCCAAACAGTTTGCAACCGGGTACGGGTTGTAGCGGTGCGAGCGCATAAAATCCCACCTTAGCAGGTACTGATGGGAAACGCCCTTGACCCATAGGACCGTGTGCTGAACTCTCACCGTGCCTCCAAGAACTATCTCCATTACCTAGGCATTAATAACGCCCAGCTCAGCGCCACTCGCCGCTTCCAAGCGAATAGAAGGTTTCAGGACTCGCCTTAAAGCCTTCGATCCCTTCATAACCTCCTCTGCTGCAAGGGTCACGGCCGCCCCATATCAACCAACATATCGCATTTACGTCCGCCCAATGAAACCTCCACTAATGGGATATCGGTAATTGGGGATTGAAGAACGATGATTGGGATATTATGGTTCGTATTACTTACCCTAGATTGTGGTTCGTCTCGGCGGAGTTGGCTACCACTGTGTGAAAGGCAGTCCTGGCTAAAGTGGCCTAATTGGCCACATGTCCAACACGGAAAGCGGCCGCTGCGTTGCGGACGGCGTCGTTGCAAAACCGCTTTTGTTCTTGTTGTTCCGGTGATTTCTCCTTCTAACAGCACTTTCTCTTTCATCGTTAGCTTGTCTCGTATGTGCTCCGCGTGTATCGCTGCCGCTAACCCTGTTTCGCCTTCATACCCTGAGGTTTCTTTCTTTACGTCGGCAGCTGTCGTCACGACAGACGCGCTTGCGGTAGTAGCGCTGACTTGATTTATCATGAGCTCTTCGCGTGCTACAATTTCAACCGCCTTTTCGAAGCTAACTGGTGCGCTTCGTAATATTGTAAACTTAATCATATCCTGACGGATTCCGGCTTGAAATTGTTGCAGCAGAATGCCATCTGCTTGATCTTTCAACTGCGGGAACGCCTTTGGAAGCTACTTTTTCAGATGGCAGGTATACTCTTCTACGCTCTCGTTTTCCTGTTGCTGCCGGTTACTGAATTCTTTCATGTAACGTTCCTCCGAGTTATTTACACCGAATACTCTAAACAGTGTCGATTTCAACTTACCATAATCATCAGTCTCCTCCACTTCCAACACTGATAAGACGTCCCCCATGGCTTCATCCATATGGTATTGCAGCATAGCAGCTCTACGGTTATCAGGAACGTCGGCCGCTCGAAAATACCTTTCCATGCGGAGGAACCACCGTACGACATCAGAAGACCGCGTAAGCGCTTCCGGCGGCATTATTCAACGTGGATTCTCTGACATCCTGCCACGCTCGCCCATTGTAGCGCCGTCAGGCGCTCGATTCATCTGCGACACTTATGATACAGTGAGTTTATTATGAACAAAGGAGTACAAAAGATTATACAAAGAGTTATAATAAACTCATTAAGCAAACGGAGAGGGGCACGCTGTGATGCACTAACGCCAATGCACACACGACTACTTTCGTCTTCCTACTACCGTACCCTATAAAAGCACATTTGATGTTCAGGTACCATCGCCACAGAAAATAAATCTGATCGAGAATCAGTAATTGTGAAAAGGGTGAAGAATAAATTTCATTAAAAATGATGATTAATTAAACTTTTTAATTAAATATAAATAAAAGGGTGATACATTATAATAAAGAAATTTATTGTTAATAATACTTGTTTTATGAGCTTGCGGGTCGATGAGGCATCAAGGAATCTATAGGGGGTCGATGATAATAAAGTTTGCCTATCCCGGATCAAATGCATATATCTCATATAAATGCATGGTAAAAGTTAATTTGTATGACGAGTGAAAGCAGCTTTGGCTGATATTCTTTTGAACACTATTGTGAACGGGGGACAATGAAATTAAAGCTCTTTCATGATGCCAACAGAAAGTAGGCAATAAATGGAAATAGGCAGGAAGCTCTTAGACCTTCTTTAATTCACAGTGCGCTGGACATTACATTTTTTGATGTCAGCTTTGGTTAGTCATTTGTGGATAAATTAAAACTGTTGGTGCCATCCATATTCCAGATTTTTGAATCAGATTATCAATTTTCCTACATCATATCATTCTTGGAAGTGGACACTGAAACGAGATAACGAATTTGAACAAGCAAAAAAATTCAGTTAAAAACCGTAGGCGAGGGTTCACATTTTTAATGTTAAACGGCTCCCGTGCCAGAACCGGAATGGATGACATTCCTATAAACAATGATTAAGGTCTCAATTAAAAGAACATTTTCTTTTCCTTTAGTATTCCGTGTATAATCTTCACGTCTGATAATTCTGAATAGCATGTTGTAAGTAACCATTGCGCTGGATTATCCCTTGTTTTTGAAGGAAGGGCATATAAACTGAAACACACTCGCAAACAGAAAAAATATTGTGTAGTTCTTCCAAAGTATATTATTAGCGTACAATATGTGTCCATTATTAAAAAATATTAGTTAACTTTGATGAAGGTAAAAGTATATTGCAGGAGTGCAATATGTATAAATTTAAAAGTTGCGGATGCTATAAGTAAGAAAGATCACATGGATTCACTATTTTACTGAATTTCATTAAATAATTGATTGTAATTTCACCATATAAATATCATAAAATAGTGATTTTTTAATATATATACATTATTATTTATATATACATTTTTAATATATATATTTCAGAAGAACTTCGTTGAACGTCCTGCAAGAAGTAGGACCCACCATTCATACCAACCTGTTGGAGGCTCTCCTCCGGACAGGGAGTAGGGTTGCAGGCGGACATTGAGAAAATGCATACATAGATCCAAATCCGCGAAGAGGACGGAGACGCATGTGGATCTCTCTGGAAGGACGAGGCTCAAGGGGTCTGCATGTACTGACTTACAATGGTGTGTTTCGGGCTGACCTGCTTCCCTTTTTTAGCCGTGAGCACCGTTATGGTGAACGCACAACGCCACCGAGCTTCAGTACCGCGAGCGGAAGGGTAAGCGCTTCATAACATATACGTGGCTGACTTGGCAACATCCTGCGAATCACTTGATGAGGCAAGGAGGCTGGTCGTCCAACTGTAGGAGTTGATGGCGTGCCGGGGGTTCCATCTGCACAAGTGGCGTGGGATGCCATTGGAAGACGCTGGGAATTTATTGGGAACGCTGAATACCACCTGACCCTTTTCTAAGTGGGGGCATAGAATGCCATTTCCGGGCCTCAGTTGTCCGTCGCTGCGATCATCCTGGGTGGAGTCCGTCTTGTTTTTGCTCGCCCTGTGTCCTTCCCACTCTGCTCCAACGGTTGTGTCACGCCAACGAGGATGTTCTGTCTTTCATTCACACATAGACGACACTTTAAATCGGCCAGCGTAATTATCATTCTTGAATTGGCGCCTATGTTTTTTCTTCCTTTCGATGTTGACTTTCTTTTAATTGTTAACGCAACCGTAGCCGTTGCATATTGTTGTAACGAGCGAAACTACAGGTCACTCGTTCGTGATATCAGTGGGCTTTATTTAGCTTTGTTATTGCAAAGCGGGAAAGTCCAATGCGTTCGTCAATACGACTTGCGTGCCGATAACTGTTAATCAATACTCAATCGAGTGTCGACCCCGTTTTCTTGCAAACGAACAATAATGAGCCAAACATAAAAAACCAGGAATGACTCGACAGAACACACACAACCAAAACCACACTGAACACAATCTCCAGATAACGGAGACTTACAAAACAGTTAAAAGTACACTTCCTATCTCTACGATACACACGTCACTACGTTATTCAATCCTGACACGCAGGTTCGCAAACGTCGACGAAAATATCCACATTACCGGCGAATGCTACGTAACGCACACAAATGTCTACGAATGCTCATGCTTGCGCTGCATCTAATTCTTGTGTCTCATCGGTAATTGCTTCTGTAGCAAACTCTAACCTACGCGTTAGAACTGTATTTGTTCAAAGGACGAAGTATAAGAATCACAATGCAGCTCCTTGAACAAATAGATACTTGAAGATCTGGAGAGAGTTACGGTGGTATCAATGATGTCATCTGCCGAAGCGATAGTGATTTTTTGTTTTTGTGATTTACAGAGGTGGATCAGTGGCGGTCTTTGTACTTATTTGTTAATAAATATTGTTCTCTTGATCTGTATGTGGATGCGAGATTGATACGGGAAAACCACAAACTGGGGAAACAGCGGAAGCGTCGTCGCCTAACGATGACTGTGATAGCAGCCAGATTGGGGCGACGAACCACCCCCCATCCTTAAAAGAGCGTCTCGTAACATTGGGAGCCTGTTCAGGAAACCATACAAGTGTGTACAAGGCGCATGCGTTTGCCCGCCTCCGGCCTTTTGTCAGGACATGTGTTTACGGAGTGTCTGGAGAAGCTGGAAGACTTCTTTTGGCCTCACGGTGTACCGACATCGAACCTTGGCGTCGTCGAGCGGTACTTGTTCTGTGATCCTGTACGCTGTGAGCGCTACCTGTGGGCTGCGAGATCTACAAGCACGGGAGAACTCCTTCGAGGTTCTAAAGAGGAAGCAGTTGAACACATACGGCCCAGGAAAGTCATTTTTGGAGCTAATCAAGCCCATCCACCCCCTGCGTCAACGTGAAAGCCAAATCATCAAACAGTGCTTGGAAGAGGTGGCGAAGTTGGGACGCAGAGCATGTGTGTCGGATCGCGTCTTTTTGGTGCTTCTCGCCGGTGCGGTAGCGTCAAGGGAAATACATCGTGCCTTTCGGCTCCGGGATCCACCTACTCTGTCCGAAGCACACAAAGGTGCCGAAGAAGTAAGCAAGGCGTGAAGCACTTTCAGAAGCGACGACAACCGCACACTGGCGTTATGAAACAAGAGAAGGACGATGTTACGCAGCATTTGGATGCTGTGTAGCTATGAGAGATGAAGAACTGAGCTGCGCAAGACTAGCAATTGCAGAGAACGGCCCTACGAACCGTTGGGCGTGTTGGATGCTTCAGCGGCGGCTGCCTGGACCATCACAGACGTGACTCCCCCCCAGCTACGAGTAGAACACGACCGGTGGGGGTTAGACCCGATTTCCCCGCTGACTCCGCCTACTTTTTCGCAGTAAAATTTCATTGGTTGCTGCTCTGACGCGTGCCTATGAATTTCATTTGTTGTCACTCCTTTGCATTTTATTTGTCAAATATTATTTCACTTTATTTGTCAAATTTTATTTCATTCTATTTGTTAAATTTTATTTCATTTTATTTGTTAAATTTTATTTCACTTGATTTGTCAATTTTCATCAAATTCTATTTGTCAAATTTTATTTCATTTTTTTGTCAATTTTCATTTCATTCTATTTGTCAAATTTTATTTCTAACCTTTTGACTGTTTTATAACAGTTCTGTTGTTCTCAAATTCAGGAATGTAAAAGAATGAAATTATTATGAAAAAATAAAAAAAACAGTACAATATAATACAATACAATACACATACAGTGCAATGCAGTACAAATATAATACAATAAACCACTTGAATGGTCGCATTATCCTTTATCTTACCGAATTTTTATGCTTTCAGTTTATATTGTATTCAAGGTTTTTCTTATAATTTTAATAATGAGTATAACTGTTTTCCCAAAGGGAACTTCGCCTGCTTTTTCACATTTAAATGAATGATTGTCACTCTAAGAAGTTCCATTTGTTAAATATTCGTTTTCTATCAATGGTAAGTTTTCTAATTCAAGGTTTCACTGTTTTTAATTTATGTATTCATGGCAGCATGGCTGATAATTTTTCTTAACTTTATGATATTGCATATTTAATATTCATAGAAAAAAACTGAATTTTTTTATTGATATAAAAAAGGGAGGTGCTGTTCATATAGATATAGCGCAACATTAAATGATGAGAAACAATAAGTGATAAAAATGGAACCTTTTAGAAAACAACAGCTATTCTGGTCAGTGCTATTTACAGCTTTGTTTCTGTTAGCATCCTCAAAGTGGTTTACTTTTATCACGCCGAATGCATGAATACTGTTCAGAAGAATCCCAACCGTAACAGTTGCTTTGCTTGTCAGATAAATGACATTTTAGCAAGAAACTATGTGAGATTTATGCATTAGATGCTTTTCCGTGTCAGAAAATATTCTGATGATTAGCTAATGGCGATTGTAATACAATGGAAAAATCAACAAGTGATGAATTGTCCACAGCTGCAGTTGTCAGCCAAATCTAAGCATGGCAACTGCTAATTTGTTAGCATTTAAATACTTTTCTAATTTCAGGCTGACTGTTCTCTGAAAATGTTTCCTGATCCTGAAAATCCTTATCAAAGAATTTTACTTTAAAGTTCAGAAAGGTTTCACCACTTTCGTCAGTGTTATTGTTTTCCTTCGTATATTTTATTTAAATAAAAATCAAGAATCTGCAATATTATTTAAAAATCAAAAAGCAAATTTAGTTTTATATATTTGGTGTAAATTGTAAACTTTCTATTTTAACATTTGAACGAAACCGACTAGTGCGTTGGTGAATATCAGTAACTAGAATTTCAGTATTTCTGACCAGCATGATGCCATAGAAATGCGCAAGGCATAAATTCAAGCAATAATACTGCTAGTCTGGAATTTTTACAATACTTCTGGCAGACGTTTTCTCAAATGGACAACTCATTGCTTGATCCACCTAGCAAACCCTTTGATATTGCCCAGATATTGTTCACTCCAAACAATGGGAATGAAAGTTAGGGCAGCAAATGAGAAATCAGTATATGCTTTATGCTTGCCGACGATGATAATCAGCAATGATCATATTTTGGCAGAAAATATGCAATGCTAGAGGAAGATAACGTTTCTACCTATCATAAAGTGAACTTGAGATGAAAAATAATTTTCTTTTCTTTCAGTCTTGTTTGGTAAAATAATTTCTAAATCCAACAGATCCTTTTTGATCTGGAATGTTCAGCATTTGGTTATCATCGTAATACAACAATTGCAACTTGAATGTTTAATCAGCCCAGTAGTCGGTTTTACTTCAGATATTGAAAAACAAATTTAATACAGTTTGCACAAAGTGTATAATCACAAATTTTTATTTTAAACAAAATACCAGATTTTATTTTTTATTTAAATAAAAGATAAGAAGAAAAACAATAACTCTTGTGAACAGGAGCGAAATAAAGATTGGAAAGATTAAATTTTTTTGCAAGCCAGAAATATTTTCAGAAAACAGGCAGGTAAAATCAGAAAAGTGTTTCGATGCTAAAATTCAGCAATCACCACTCCAACTTTTAACAATAAACTGCAGCTTTAGACAATTTATCAATTTTAGATGTTCTCATTCTACTAAAATTGCCATTAGCTACTCACCAGAACAATTTCTGACAAATGGAAAACATCTTATGCATAAATTTCATATAATTTCCAGCTAAAGCGTTATTTATTTGTTGGTTAAAAAAACTATTCGTTGACATTCTATTTGGACATTGTACATTGTATTTGCTTGCCTGTTGTAATAACTCATCATAAGAAATTGATGAACTTGAATGTATCAGATCTTGAATATATCAGATATCATCGTGTAACTGAGATTTTTTGTTTGCTGAAATTCTGATGGATACGGCCTTCTGGACTGGACGGCGATGAACAGAAAATGGACGCCGAAATAGATTCCGCTATTATTAATACTGGAGTAAGCGGAAGTAAACTTATGAAGCAGGAAGTAAAATGCTGCTGGGCAGAAAGTTCAGAAACTTCAGAAAGTTTTTACCTCTTTCGTCAGTGTTGTTATTTTCATTCTTATCTTTTATTTAAATAAAAAAGAAAATCTGCAACATTATTTACAAACAAAAAACAAATTTATTCATATATTTGGTGTAAATTGTAAACTTTCTATTTTTACATCTGAACGAAACCGACTAGTGCGTTGGTGAACACTTAAATTGCCATCTATTTTCATTTCCATTTGCAACATTTTAATGTATATTTTAATGATAACGAATTATTTAAACATTCCGCATCAAAAGCTGCGCCTATGATGTAGCTGATCTGTTTGATGTTGCATTTCAAATTACATTTGAACTTGGTTTTAAGTGAGTATGGAATTTCGAAAGAATTTCCATGCACTTATTCATTATTTTATCGTTTAACTACAGGGAATTTTTTTCGGCCAACATCTTATGCACTTCACCAAGTTGGACTGTATTTTATATGAAATGTATGAACGTCAAACAAAATTTTTCATACAAACAGCAAACCTCATTGACGTGTATAAAAATACATATATGGATGTTTCGTAACGAAAGAAACTTTGTAAATATTAAAGTAAAATTCTTGGATTGCAAACAAGAAAGATTTGAATAGAACACTCCCAGTAAAATCAAGAAATTCATCAGATGCTAACAATTTAATAGTTTTCACTCCTTGGTTAAGCTCGAAAGCTGCAACTGTGAACAATTTGCCAATTGTGCATTTTCCCTTTATATAATCGCCTTTAGCAACATATACGATGTAACGAGAAACGCGAAAGGTGTTTGACAAAGGCATATGCGTGAAATCATGCGTAAAAGTAAGTGAAATTGCGAGCTAAAACGTAACGTCAGCATTAGTACCATTTGTAACCCGGAAATTGGAAGTGTTGCTACAACATTCCAGAATTTTCAAACAGATTATTCACTATTCTGACCTGGAAGTTAACATTCAATCTTGATAAATTTCAACATGCAACAAATTTATTTACAAACAGTCAGAGCAGATTTGTATATATATATATATATATATATATATATATATGATCACTAACGAACCGCGTTCTCTTCATCCTTCTCCTTATTTGCTCTTTGTGCTTGACGTTCCTGTGATTTGTCTTATTTCATGGCTGAAAATTTGCATTTGGTTTTGAATGAAAGAGGTAATTACAATTTAGTACATGAAGGAAGAATTTACAACTTGAAACGTACGAACATGGAAGATAAACAGTGGGTTTGCCGTCAGGTAATTAATATTTAATATAATATTTCATTTCTGTTCATTCAATTCATGTTCATCATGCAGGTTACAAAAGGATGCCGGGGTTCAATCCACACGAACTTGGATGTGGACGCAATCTTGGATTGTAATCCTCATGCAGATGATTGCATCCCTGACAATGACATCCTTTATAAAATGGAGAAAAAAACTGTTCTCAAGCGACGGGCTGCGGAGGAAATGAAGACCGTCCCACAAATATTTCATGAAGAAGCAAGCAGTGCATCTGCCGACTTGGAAACTGCTAGTCAGTTTCCAACTTATAAAAGTGTTAAAACGGCGATGTACAGGAAACGGGCGTAAAAATTTCCGAGACTTCCGCCAACTCGCCAGCAGCTGGAGATTCCACCCCAGTGGCGAATGACGAAGTCTGATCGCCGTTTTTTATTGTACAATAATGTATATAATTCAATTTTAATATTCTGCACAGAAGAAAATTTATCTGTTTTATCTGAACATTCTGTCTGGTCCATGAGCAGGGATCAACGGAAACGTTGATTCAACAAGTGACATCAGGACGCGTTACCGCCCGTGATTTACAGATAAAAATAAGAAATATGAAGAACTGCAGCAACGCATAACAGCGTTGGCTGCAGAATGCAATGGCGGTACGCGTACACTGGAGCAGTTTTTAAGAGCTGTGGCTTACCTAGTACCCGAGGGGGGAGAATTACTGAGTGCCAGCCTTTTATGTACAACTGCATTATTTTTATTTAATCTTGTACAGTTTTTTTGCTTTTCTTTTGTAAGATGTTTTGTTTTATTATATTGTTCGTTTGTATTGTATTGTATTATATTATGTTATATTGTTGTTTTGTATTATACTGTTATACTTTGTACTGCTGAATAAAGCGGTATAAATACGATAGATCAGGTGATTCTGTGCTATGCAAAAATAGTTTTATTAATTATTAATTATTAATTAATAATTATTAATGTCTTCTCAAATAAATAAAACCATGACCTAGGCATTTAACTATATGTAAAATGTAAAATGTAATTTGGTATGTGAAATTCAGAACATTGATTGCAATGAACATGGAAACAAAAATACCGCCAAATTCTTCCATAGGTGTTATTTACATTAATACAATATAAAAACGGCCATTTTGCTCCAGTCTGTATTGTATTGTATTGTATTGTATTGTATTGTTTTCTTTATTTTTTCATAGTAATTTCATTCTCTTACTTTCCTGAATTTGAGAACAACAGAATTGTTATAATACAGTCAAAAGGTTAGAAATAAAATTTGACGAATAGAATGAAATGAAAATTAACAAATCAAGTGAAATAAAATTTAACAAATAAAATGAAATAAAATTTAACAAATAGAATGAAATAAAATTTGACAAATAAAATGAACTAATATTTGGTAAATAAAATGCAAAGGAGTGACAACAAATGAAATTCATAGGCACGCGTCGGAGCAGCAACCAATGAAATTTTAATGCGAAAAAGTAGGCGGAGTCAGCGGGGAAATCGGTACTAGACCATTTTAACGCAGAAAAGTAGACGGAGTTACCGGGGAAATCAGTTCTACACCAGCGAATCATACTAACAGCACTCTCAATCAATTAAAGCACAAAAGCAATAAAAATCATTAGTCGTCAATCAGCAGACTGCTTTGCACAGAAACATTTCTGCTTTTCTCTACATGTATGCATAGTATACATAGTATACTACATTGCAAATGTATAGTATACATCATCATGTTCCAGCAACAATCAATAAGGATCAACAGCAACTAACAAGCAATGAAAATCAACAATAACGAACAATAAATAATAATTAACAATAACGAACAGTAAATAAAATCAACAACAAACAAGCGTGAACTATAATACAATATATACAATAAGTACAATATATACAATGGAAGACGCGGGTAACTCTTGGAACGGCTGTAATACATTGTGTTACGGGCCTGCTCCCACGTTGGAAAATGCGCGGCAGTTGCTAGGCTGGTGGAGGCATTGCGTGCCAGCTCATCGAAAATTTCAAATACTGGCCTCGGATCCCCCGCAACCGGCATCTTCAATACATTGAGCTGCTGATAGTAGAATGAATGGGCTTCTACTTGACAGCGCTCTGCAGGCTCACCGGTTCTCATGACTTGTGTGGCATCAAGGTTAGTATCGAGCTTGCCAGTGCAACCTCTCGTTCCCTAAATTGGAAACAAAATTGCAAGCTCATGATACTACACAATAATAACAACGTGCTATAATAAAATAATTCTGTTTACTGATGCACACATCCAACATTTGTCATTGCAATTCTTCTGCTTCAGGGTGTAACACCTTCCTCTGTACACCAATTTTTGTTGGTTCCTTTGACCAGAAACAAACTGAATTTCATCACTCTTCATTACTACCAACTCTCAAATACGAAGCACACAGCTACATGTAAAAACAGAGAAATAAATTTAACGGTTTTGCACTCAGTTTTAAATAACCATTTTGCAATCATTAAATAGATTCTGCACCGTTCCGGTTGATTTGTTTAGCTCAGTTAGCTGCGCCATGCGTTATGCCCGGCAGCATTTTACTTCCTGCTTCATAGAGTACTTCTCGTTTACTCCAGTATTAGTAATAATGGAATCCATTTCCGCGTCCAATTTCTGTTCATTGCCGTCCTGTCTAGAAAGCCGTATCCATCAGAATTTCAGCAGGCAGATTTCAGATGATAATATCTGATTTTGTTTCGCTTTTCAGCTAATAACGCTCGAATGCTAAGCCCTGAATGCAAACGCAATACCAAAAAGGAAAATAAATTTGACGGTTTAAATTCCATTTTAAATAATCATTTTGAAACAACAATTAGTTTTCATTTCTCATCTTATCTACAATTGAAGATCAACTTGCGATATTCGTTGTAGAAACGACGCCTTTTGTTGATGTTGACAGAAAATTATTATCCCATACAAATGACGCACATATGATGACATGAAACAGTGCGATGTCTACTGCAAAGTGAATTTGAAGCAGGTTTAACAGCTTTTCTGCTTGGTGCTGTTCATCACTTTTTTCCACTTTCAAAGTGCTTTGTCTTTCTTTCAAGTACTTTGGTCTACAACCGAGTAGACATCAAATGCAGGCCGCTCGACATTTGATTGGCCTCAAATTTCATTGGTTTTCATGCCAGATAAATTTCATTAGTTGCTGTTGCGATGAGTTTTATTCGTTGCCGCAAACCGAAATTTTTACTGGTTGTCATTGAAATGAGAGCTATTTGTCAAATTTTGATTTAATTTTAATGGTCAGTTTTCGGATATTCAAAGCTTTACTAGTTTATGATATTTATCTAGTAAAATTAATTACAATTAATTATTTAATGAGATTCAGTAAAATGGTGAATCCACGTGATCCTTCTTACTAATAGCATCCATAACGTCTAAATTCAATTTATACTTTAATTTAAACTTATATTTAACTTATACTATATTTAACTTAATTTAACAAATTAAGAAACAAATTAATATAAAACAAACTTTTGAACATCGTCTTTAAAATGCTCAATAGTATACACGCAATAAATCAAGTCAGTTCAAATTAAAGTAAAGCGAATTTCTTAGATCTGATCAGCAGTTCTGTGAATATAATTATACACAAACATGTAACCCCAAGAAAATTTGTTAATAAACTTATAATTGTAAATTGCTAGTCAGCTATTAAATGTATAATTTAGCCACTACTAATATACATATAGTAGATAAACAGTAAAGCTTAGAATAAAAAAGTGACCATTAAAAAAAACCAAAATTTGACAAATAGAATGTATGAAAATGACAACCAGTAAAATTTAGACTCCAAACAGCTAGTAAAATTCATCTCAACAACAACTAATGAAATTTAGCCGCCGTGTGAACCAATAAAATATAAAACCAATCAGGGTTCTACGCAAAATTTGCAACCAATCAAAGTGTGAAGCGGCATGTCTTTGATGTATACTCGGGGTCTACCCCAGGTTTATTTCTTAAAGAAATTAAGTATTGGTGCAAATGTAAAATATGTAAAAATGTATCTCTTGAATAATGGCTTATTATTTATAATACCATATAAATATTAAAATGTTTCAGAAATCAAATACAATTCATTATTTCTCACAAATAGCCTTCTGCATATTTTAAATGAAAAAGTAAAAAGCATCAATTAAATTTTTATATTAGCAACTAATGTTCAGTAAAAGTGAGTTATTTGATCTGGCATAATAAATTAGGTAGCATTACTGTTAAAACTATTCTATTCATTTTAACTGCTAAAAGATGGAAGTTAATCCACAGTTGACAAATTACATAAAACACATATATATTATTAAATGACTGTATATTTAGTTTACTTAAGGTATAAAAATAAAATGTCAAAGAACTGTAATTGAATAGGACATTCTGCATTTTTCAGTTACTGTGGTGCAATTCATGGTATTTGTACATTAATTGTAAAAAGCATAAAATGATGCGTTATAATGATTTGTAAATCTCTTTGCAAATGCTATCATCCAAAGCTTTTCATAAAGAATAAATACAACTGCTACTATTACTACTACTACTACTATTACTACTACTACTAGGTTAAATTAACTGTTCAAATTTTTAAGCAAATAAATTAAATCTAAAGTAATTATGATTAAAGTAAAACAATAAGGACGTAAGCAAACACATATTCAAGCATATATATTTGATTTTGTAAGTGGGTGTCTCTCTTTCTTGCATATTTTTCTGACCATACACTTTTCTTGTAAATTTCAAAGAAACATGCACATGTGGTTCTTTATATATTTTGTATTTTTCAGTTCAGTGCTACAACCTGTAAGTACATTATTTCTAAAAGCAATGATTACCTTCTAAATCATTCTAGTATTACAAAGTTAAGTACAGATTAATGTATATGAACCTTCTTAAAAATTCTTTAAAAACCTTAATATTCTTAAAAATAAATTGCTGTTTATTAAATAGTTTTTGAACTGCAGAAATATTTATTCAATTATCTATTATTCATTGTTTTGTATTTTCTTATTTTGCATGTTCATAAGAGGAATTTTAAATCCATGATGATGCTAAATGATTTACTGTTGTATTATTAACGAATTAATTATTATTAAAAATTTCAAAAAATGTGAGGTAATATGGAAATCAAAAATGTTTTACGTCTAAAATGACAGTTAATAAAAAGTTTTTTTGAGACATTTTCTGCTGATTGTGGCGTTCAGGCTACTACAAAAAATTTATACGTGCATTTGGTAGTGATTACTGCTGAAAGAAATCCTGAAGAAAAACAATGCTTAGGAACTACGGTTCATTTGCAACACCATGATACATATTCAGACACCATTCTCACTTCTAAATCATGTTTAAAATTAATGTTTAAAAGTTTAAGTTTAATGTATTCATGTTTAAAATTAAAGTAAGTTGAAAATAAGAAAAAAGGTTTTACAACTTACATTATTTAGAGATTTAAAAAGTACAGTGGTTGTTACTGCGTTGGACTTTTATAAAACAGACACCATAAAAAGCAATCATGTTGTACGATCAATTTTTCCCAAAACGTTCGGCCCATTTCCCCATTTGGCGTCGAAAGTATATGCAGGCGTCAGTTCACCTGGAAGTATAAATAGAAATTACGCGCTTATCTATTACGCTTATCTAAGACTATTATCTACTGAAAATACATGTATTTGTATGATAACAGTAATACTCACTGCTTATAAAAATATTTAAGAACTAAGTTTATTTGTTTAGGTTGAGCAATTTTCTTATTTATTTACTTTTTGTTATTTTATTTATGAATGTAGAAAACATCTTGTCAAAAAATCATTTCTTAAATTTACAGTAATTATAAAGTTTAACATTTTACTACTTATTTTCAGGATGAATTCATAATAATGGGTATGCCTATCTTATGTATAGACGCTGAAAAATATTTTAAAGTACATAAATATTTTCAATATGGCATTTTTGATCAGCAGAGAACAATCCTGAAGCGCGATTCATCCAAATTAATATATATATTTACTCCACTTTTCAATGCCCTAAATCACATTGTTTGTTGTATCCCCAAAAAAATTTTATCATGGGCATCCGGGAGTTGAAACTGAAACACCATGAGTATTTTCCCATAATTCTCAAACTTATTAATGTTTTTTAAAACTGCATTATCATTATGTTGTTATGCTGTTACTTTGCATGTTGAAATATAAATCATATGAAAATACTGCTATAATATTAATTATCTGTTAAAATAAAAAAAATCGAGGTTCAAGTTTTTACATCTATATGACATAGTACAATAACAATGTTGAGAACTCCCTCCTTTTGAGCCTGAAGATCCATATCAGCTACCGTAATCGACGGGTGGTGTTGTGGTGACGTAATCGGCGTGTGCGAGGCGAGTGTGAACGCGAGTGAAAAGCGTGACCTTGTGTATGTGTGTTGGCGTGTAATTGTTTTGTGTGATTCTTCCCAAGTAAATCTTAGTTTCCATGTGTTGTTGTTCCCAAACTGTAACTAACACTCATAAGCCTGAGGGAGGGCCAGTGACCCGTTAGTGAAATTCAACTGTTCCGAGTACAGTTGGATCGAACAAACAATTTATAAGAAAATTTATCTAGCAAAAAATTTAGATTTAACTATTTTAAATTTTGATATAAAAGTTACTATTTTAAAATTAAAAACACAAGAATATAATATTAAATTCTAATAAAGTAATTAACTTATAATTGTAAGCGTTAAATTTTTTAATATTATATTTAAAACAAATTTAAACCACAAATCAGAAGTATGCCATTTAAAAATGCTGCAGTTACTTTCCTGAAAATCATTTGAAAAAGAAAGTACACGAACGGTTAAAATAAGTAAAAAATAACTTTGAAAATGACGTCACGATGATTTTTTAAAATTTTAAGATTAAATTCACAAATAAATATTACAGTTAAAAGACATCATGAAAAAAATTTGCATTTGATGCTTCTAAGACGTGTATGCCAAAAGCTAAAAGTAAAGGTTATTTTTTAATATAAGATATTTTTTGACATAAGAACTTCATTGATAAAGTAAAATATGAAAAAAAAACATTCAATATAAAATGCAGCTCTGTATTAATTGAAAATTTCAGTATAGAGGGCAGAAAAAATGCATTGCTAAGAAATTATAATTTCAATATGCAATTTATGTGCTCCTTTAACCACTTTAGCTTTTGCATTATCTGAAAATAATTATTAAAGAATTTTGCTGGCGAAAAGCTTGAAATTCAAAATACCTACAATTGCCAATCTCCAGTTTAACGTCTGGTGTGGAAAACCGACAGAGAAACAACTGCGCCATCTGATGGCATGAATCGACAAGCCAATCAGAGTTGAATCACCGTAATGTTTGTGAACGCATTGGCAGAAGTTAAATTTTTGCTTTGGTGCCATCGTCCGTTTGGCAAAATTCGAACAACTCAGCTTAGCATTTCACGTTGGTGGTTTTTCTACAATGGAAACAGTAATCAAATCAGAGTCGATGGAAAAGTACGAAGTTATTAGCGATTATAGTACCATGTTGCTGAGTCCGGTGTCGAACATGCAAATACCATCCCATTCGCTGAATAAAAGAGATTCTTTCACTTTGTGCCGTTCGATTCCAAGCTGGACGTTCGACAATGGCAGTGATCCCAAATTGACCGGTCAGACAGTGTTGACCAATTTGGAACCGTCTAATCGACACAGATGCTTGAACGTTAAGCGAGCTCGTCTTGACATCGATAGTCGACATCATTTTATGATTGGTGATTCTGTGCAACAGGAATCACAACACCAAGAACAGAAGCAAAAACAGGGTCGAGAAGAACAAAAGCATAAACAAAAGCAGAAACAGGCACAAGAACAGCAACGACAGCAGCAGATGAATTCCAGAACGACAAAGTCGAAGAAAAAAGTACTAAGTCCACAGGAGATTCAAAATCAACGAGTACTGGCAAATATACGTGAACGTCAACGCACTCAGTCGTTGAACGAAGCTTTTGCCATGCTGCGGAAAATCATCCCGACTTTGCCGTCTGACAAGCTCAGCAAAATACAGACGTTGCGTCTGGCCGCGCATTACATCGACTTTTTGTGGAAAGTAAGCCCTGTGATGCTTCTCATTTCATATTTTCCTTGATGTACAGAAAAACAACATTTAATTAAAAAAAAATTTTTATTTCACTGTTGCTGTTGTTTTTTGTAGTTGACAACATAGCAGAAGGTTCTTCATTATATTTCTTTTGAGTTGACTTTTTGCTTTTTTGCTTTTTTCAAATCCAATAAATCATTGTCTTCACGCATTCAGGCTGGACGGAGATTGTGTTGATGTTGAAATTGCAGGAGTTTTTTTTAAATCTGAACGTACGCAAACTGTTTTCAAAAGATATTTTCCCTTTTTGTTTATTAAAATGAAAATATTTAATTTTGTATATTATAGGTCCTTCAAAATGAAACGTCTGAAAGTTATCGTGTCGTGCCGACGACCAGTATAGATCAAGTAAAAACGCACGAAAGATTGGGATATGCTTTTTCGGCATGGCGTATGGAAAATGCGAACGGTGGTTCATATTGGAATGGTTCAAATTCGGTGGAAAATTTTTGCTCACCGTCAACAGTGTCGAGCCAGCGTCCATACGAAGACGGAAATCAAGATGCAGTCGGTTCAGTTTCTTTGACGTTTCCTTCTGCATACAGCAGCACGTTTTAAATTCTCTATCTGCATATATAGTAATATTTTACAACTATGGTGTTTTTTTCTTTAATGAGTTTTTTATTATTTCAAATGATATTACTGTTTCATGGAATTTTATTTTGGTTTGCCTAGCATTTCCACTTTTTCAAATAATATGCAGTTAGTTATTCTCTTTTAACATTGATGTCATGCTAAACTCTTCACCTGTTCAACATCGGCTTGTTTTTGTTGAGCATGAAAAAATACATTGCCAACTATGTGAAGCGATCTGATAATCGATTAAATCGGGCGTTTTTGAATGTTGTTGTGCTAAACTATCGTTATCGTTAGTACATTTAACGAAAGATAAATTTTGTTTGAAAACAGTTTTCGTAAACATACACAAATGTATGTATATGCATACAAAAAGATAGATATCTATCTTTTCCGCTTTTAGATTATCATAAAAAACTAGTCGTAGAATGGAAATTTGTGAATATAAATATAAAATTGTGAAAATGTGCCTTCCAATTTGGCATTTTAACATCAAATGATAGCGCTGCAAAAATGATTAAACAGGTTGCTTTAAATCTTGCTTAAAGAGGAAAATTCTGAAAACGGTTTTCAACATTATTTACATTAAAAAGGATTTACGACAATCATTGTCAGTCAGTTGTTGGCCATATATCAATGTTAACTGATTTTCAATGTTATTGTCTTGGCAAATTTAAGAATAAATTCCTTAAATCAAAACGTACAATATTGTAGCATGCTTACATTGAAAAAAATTTTGCAACTAATTTATCAAGATGATAATACTTCCCGATGAACGTTGACATTTTGAATTGGTAAAATTTTTTCTAAAATCGTAATGAATCAATTGTTCTTGCACTTTTTACCTGTCATAATATAATATAAGGATAAGGAAGTGTAAGAATAAAGGAAATTTGTTGATGGGAAATGAAAATATACTCGTGAAAGAAATTAATATTTTCTAATATTATTAAGGAGCAAAGAAAGGAAGTCAACAATTGGGAAATGAGCAATTATTTCTGATGTTTTCTGAAAATGCTAACAAAGAAATTTTGAAAATTCCATTATCGCCGGCTGATTTGCACTGCCCGAGTTGTAATTCTTTTTCAGCAGAGAGGCAGAAACGTGGTCATTTGGTAGGGCAAAGACTTTTAAGCTTTGTTTAGAATCAGAATATACAAGGCAAAGCAAATGTCCAAAATGACCGCTTATAAATTCAATTATTCATTCAGAACTATTTAAAATCGACATTTCATCCAACGGTGAAAAATTTTCTGACAGGTACAGCACCTCTTGAACAGGAAAAGCTGTAAAGTAACAGTTCTTGAAATTGATAAGAAATATTTTTGAAGTTTTATTTATCTTTTTATTATTTTCCACAACAGCAAATCAGATTTGTTATTTTTATTGATGCAAGCCGGTAAAATCATAGTAAATTTTTTAGCGAAAAATTTGACTGCTGAAAGCTTGAAGTTTTTATATTGCGTAACCCAAGTCAGACGGCGGAGAATATGACTAGCTGTTCCACTTCCTCTTCACCACTCCCATCGTTCTTTTCCATTTCATTCTGACAAGAAGCACTTAATCATATCTCCTGAAAACGATGTCAAGCTGTCTCCGGGCTACTTAGCAACCAAGCTAATTGACAATCTCTGCTTTCATTAAATCGCATGCAATCACTGGCAGGCTAAAAATTGTTGTTTCATTTTTTTGTTCTGCTCTAGTAGAATTTATTTTCAAAAATATTGGAAAACTTCAACTGTATTGCAATATACAAATGTTGATACAATGTTGCTGATGTTTGAGCAATCTTTAGGGCAATATGATTATGCTTCGCAAAAATTTTTCTTGTTTTCTTTTTGTACAAAAACAAACGATAAAATTCGCATTTTATGCTTAAAATATTGCTTTACAGTAGAATTTGTGGAGCATAAAAAAAACAGGAAAATTATTTTCAATAGTGACATTTTAATAAAATGTTATTTAATATGCTGTTTTTCGGTATATTTTTCAAAGAATTTCATTGAATACGTTTTGTTAATAATTTTTAAATTTATTTTAATGTAGTTTTGCAAAATTCATAGATACTGTTTCGTTATTTGAAACTTGAATTAAAAAATTAGTATCCTCTTTTCACAGTCAATAGTGTGTAAATGTTGAAAATGATTCTATTTTTGCAATTCTCCATTGTCAATGTATTTCTATAAAGCAACAATATCACATATGTTTACAAACGTTTAGTTTAAATATGATGAAATCTTCAATTATTGTTACAAAATTATGTATACATATAGAAATGTATGAATATATTAAAATGTTTCATCACAAGTTGCAGTGCTTTTTGATAATTTATTATTCAGTAAAATTCTTTATCGAAGTGAATTTTTTTAATTGATTGAAATTTTTGATTAAACTGCACCAAAAAATTACATTCTTAACTGATGTTATCTTTT
Organism: Trichinella murrelli; assembly: GCA_002221485.1. Lineage (NCBI taxonomy): Eukaryota > Metazoa > Nematoda > Enoplea > Trichinellida > Trichinellidae > Trichinella > Trichinella murrelli. Next base: position 1,113,245 of record CM008133.1, read on the forward strand.
ATCTAGTGTAATCTACAGAAAAAATCAAAACTGCGCTGCTTTGAAAAGCATTCAAATGCATACATTATCTGATAAAAATGGTAATATTGTTTTTATGCAATGGATGTTTTTCTATTTTTCTTTAAAAAATCTCTTCATCATGTTACATTGCATTCTGCTTATATTTTTCAACACTGTGCAGTATTAAAATTGCAACTTTGAATGAATATTATTAAAATACTTGAATAGAAATATTAGCACAATTTTGTAAACATATGCTGAAGAGCACTGGAAAGAAAATTAAACCAATTTCATTATAGGATTATTCATTTTTAAGCATTTATAAGAAAAAAAATTAAAGGCTGATAAAGTTTTAATTGAAATTTTTTTCAATGCTCAATAAAAAGCAGTAATTGTTAAAAAGAGTAAGAGATAGGTTGAATTGTAAATGAAATGCGTCAGTGAATAAGGATTGTTTCAAATTCGACTCCTACTTTTTTCTTCCCTCTTCGAAAATGCTTTCTTCATTTGCAAAACACAAGGAATAATTTCAACGCGCATTTTGACGTCATCCCAAATTAATGGTCCATCGTGAGCAAAAATGTTCGCTAATGTGTTGCGCGGTGGAAACAAACCAATCAGAGCTTGCATTCTTTAAATATAGAATTTCTCACTGATGAAAAACTTTTTCATTCCAACAATGATGATAATGCAAACAAAAGCAATTAAGCATTTTGACAATCTGAAGCTACTTCTGTCTTGAAATTCCACAAACAAAAACAACATATTACACCTTTCTCCTTTGAAAATATATGAAAAACTCTGAAAACTGCCAACTGGATGTCACTTTCGAGAAACATTCAATCAATTAGAGAATAAAAAATGCTCAACTTTTTTTTGATTTCACAAAATCAAGCAAATCAGTGCTGCTTATTTTTCATTGAAAATCAAAATATTCAAAATCCCCTTGACTACCCAATAAACAACGCACTGCAAAACAGAAACTATATAGAAAAATAGCATGGAAATTTGTTCTCATACAATTTCCATAATTCGTCTATTCATCTCATATAAAGCACTGCCCTTTGTTAAGTTAAGGCAACTTCGAAATGAAGTATTTTAAACAAATCTGTCAACAATTATTATCTGTATATTTAAGCAGAAGTGGTTCTCTTAAAAACTGCATGCTTTAAACAGCATGATGCTGACGTTCCATCGGTAAGTTTATTATAAACTATAATTACGTTTTTTCTGTAATCAGTGCGATATTACATTCAAATTAAAAATTCGAAGTGAATGATCAAAAGATCAAGAAGCCAACTGTGTAGTTAATTCACCGTTTTCATCTTCTTCGATCAATGGACTGAATTTTAACCTCGACACCGTAGAGGAATGAGACAAACTAAAAAAAAGAATATAAACCTTCAACGTAAAATTAACAAAAATATGACAATTTACTTAAACTGAGTCATGTTAAAAATAAACCGATGTTCTCCATTTTTTCTGTTCCATTCAAGGCCATAAATGTTACCATTGTTCAGACCAGCAACCACTATTAAGATAAAGCAATGGTCAAATTAAAAGTTAGATAAATGATTAAAACACCTTTCCCTCTCCATATGCATATGTATACTTTGAAACTGAATTACTGATTTTCAAAGTCTTTTGGAAAAATATCAACGGCTGTCACGGAATCTTCCAAAACAGTCACATGGTGATCAATATCAGCCGCCGATTCTTTCATATTCCACATCATCTTCTTGAATAATAAAACTTCAAATAATAAATTAATGATTCCAAATTTACCTTCTTATCCCGGGATGCAGTTAAAAAACTCTTATCATCTGGTGCCCAAGCGCAGTCCCAAATAATTCACGCATATTCTTGTCGTTGAGCAATCAGTTGCCAATCGAACTTTGGAAAATTCAAAATTCAAATAGCTACATTTAAATAGAAAAAAAATTAAAACCTCCTCTATCCGACTGTCTACTGAACAAACACCACCTTCGATCACGTGAAGCGGAAAGTATCATTAGATCATCATGTGAAAAGCAAATGCGAGTGTCCGTGAGTTTATGGCCTTCCAACGAGGTTTTCAATCTCCCGTCAACTGTCGACCAAAGAAATATTTTAGCGTAAGCTTCACTTGTAGCCTATTAATAAATTCAAAACAAAAATTAACAAAAAAAAATTTATTCCAGATAAATGACAAAAATTACCAAGCATGCAGACGCAACAACAGAGCCAGCATGATTTGAAGCAACAGTATGAAGTTCAAATCCATGACCATACCTGAAATTTCATTATTTAATTTTACCTAAAGAATAACATTCGCTCCATTACAATTTGTGAACTTCAATCCAAAGCGTTTTCTGTGCCAGATCTGTAGCAAGTAATGGTTCTACAAGCAGATTGTCCATTGATTTCTCACTTCAGTTGAATTGATAAAAATTAAGAAAGAAAACCGTACCATTTGTTAATTGTACATTACATGTTTCATTATCATCATCAGTGATGGAAATGTTTGACAATCCAAGGGCCGGCATGATTGAGCGATCACCTGCCTAAATTATAATATCTAGAGCACGGATTTTTAGGCACTAAAGAACTCTGAAATAGGCAGGCAAAAAGGCAAAATAAAATAACGAAAAAAGCAGGAAAAATGCATTTATTTATAAAAAAAGGCAAAAAAGGCAAATATTTGTATTGCCTGAATATGGTGGAAATGATACATATATTGCATTAAATGGTTTATCTTGCCTGGTTGCAGATAATTACAAGCAGTTTTTTTTTCAAGTTATCTGGTGTTAAGCTATGTCGTCTGCCTGAAAAAATATACTTTAGCTGCAAGAAACTTTTTTCAACCTCAGCTGAGGTCACTGGTTCATACTTGGAGCAAACCGCAGACTGAATATTTATTTTAATAACTTGTGCATTGGATTTTCCTTTTAAGACTTCTGCTATGTTTTTTATTTCTTTAAGGTCTTTGTTAGCTATAATCACTCTATCACATTTACTTTTTATGTCTTCCCCTACCATGCCCGGAATTCCATGAATATTATCGATTACTTTGTCGAAAACTTGCAACCTATGCACTGGAGTTTCGCTTCGTTTCTCAAGGATACTTGTACGAAATTTGCAAAATTGGCAATAAATACGAGATCACAGCGGAGAGACTCTATGTGCATGATTTCATGCACTATTTTCACTGCAGCAGATTCTTATTCTTCAAAACAGCCGGTGATTTCTTGTATCTTTGTAATATTCACCGCATAGTAGAAAACAGCAGAGAGCCGTGTACCCCACCTAGTCAAAGATAGGGTTGAGGAGGTAGCGGAATCTCAGGTGCCATTTCTTTGAACAGTTGTACACGTGGCGGTGCTTAGAGGAAAACTTTTTCTCAAAACATTTTGAAGTCTGCGGAAGTAGCGGATCTTGGTTAGGAAGGACAGAGCAAGCGAAACAAAACGTGAGTGAATGAAAAGTCGACGGATTGAGGAAATATAAAATAGGCAGGCTTGACCGCGCAATTTATTTTAACTGTTTAATTTTAACTCAGAACTGCAGCTGTGGACAATTTGCCACTTGTTAACTTTCCCTTTGTATTACAATCGCCTTTACCAACATATGTGATGTGTCGAGAAACGCGAGCAATGCTTGACAGAGGCATTAACGTGAAATCATGCTTTAAATTCTGTGAAATTGCGAGCTAACACGTAACTTTAGAATTAGTGCCATTTGTAAGCCGGTAATTGGAAGTTTTGCCACAGCATTCCAGATTTTTCAAACAGATTATTCAGTATTCTGACATTACACCAGAAGGTTACATCATATTTAGATAAATTTCAACAGGCAACAAATTTATTTACAAACTGTGGGAGCAGATTTATATATCAGGAGAAAAATCGGTACTAGACCATTACAGCTAATCACAAGAGAAAGATTTGAATCAATGAGCAATTAGACAAGGAAAACCAATAAGACAACGACTTGACGGCCCAATAAAATGGCGCCGTCAACAACCAATAAATAAAAATTGGGACCGGTCTGAACCATCCAACACACAGAAACTAACTAAACTTCCTCTTTTTCTGGCCTGTCTACTACATAATCTTATCTGACTTGTTTCTGGAACTGCTTCTCTACTAGATTTCTTCGTCATACATGACACTGGGCAAAGTTGAATTTTGCACTGAATTATAAAAAAAGCTATGTCATGAAAAAATCATCGTAAAAGGCAGAAAAAGGCATTTATGGCATTTATGGCAAAATCCGGGGTCTACTTATAAGAATAATTAGCTTATAAAATAGAAGTCATTAGCCAATTACTGAACAATACCCCTACAACCAATCAGCGACCCGCCAATCACAAAAGTGGTTCAAGTTATTGCGGATGAGTTCAGACCAAACCACTATGACAAATACGCAGATGTTCAGAAATTAATTATAAATTCTCATCGTACAACTGACGCATTCACAGAAATATACCATTATTCATTTTCATCTTTATCGAAAAAGTACAATTAGCGTGTGCCAAATCATTGACAAGATCTTTTCGTAATCAAGATCACACAATTTGTATTAATACATAATTATCATGCGTTATCCATAAGAACTTTTCAAATGAAAAAAGCAGATTCAAATGGATAAATGAGTGATTATTAATTTTCATAACTACAATTTTATCATTTCTATAAATACATTTTTATGTTATTTAAGTAAATAATGCAGATGATTAATATCTTTAAACAAAAACTTCTAAAGATCGGAAAAAACTTTAAAAGTAAAATTAGCTTATTTTAAAGTTTGATAACTATATGAAACAGTAATTAATTTGCTTTGCTTGCTGACTGCTTATTGGTTGTTGATTACTTGAAAAATGGCCAAAATTTTTCAAAATATTCGCAATGATATTTGGAACGTTATCGGAGAGGAAAGCAGATTGGTTGAAAAAGAGTTTGCTAAAATTCAACAAAAAACTGGCAAAAGTGGTTACCAAGCTGCGGTGATGTTAGCTATTGTAATTTGTGTGCTTTTGATTGTTATTATTATTGTTGTGTATTGCACGTTGTTATTATTGTGTAGTATCATGAGCTTGCAATTTCGCTTCCACTTTAGGGAACGAGAGGTCGCCCTGGCAAGCTCTATACTAACCTTGATGCCACACAAGTCATGAGAACCGGTGAGCCTGCAGAGCGCTGTCAAGTAGAAGCCCATTCATTCTACTATCAGCAGCTGAATGTATTGAAGATGCCGGTTGCGGGGGATCCGAGGCCAGTATTTGAAATTTTCGATGAGCTGGCACGCAATGCCTCCACCAGCCTAGCAACTGCCGCGCATTTTCCAACGTGGGAGCAGGCCCGTAACACAATGTATTACAGCCGTTCCAAGAGTTACCCGCGTCTTCCATTGTATATATTGTACTTATTGTATATATTGTATTATAGTTCACGCTTGTTTGTTGTTGATTTTATTTACTGTTCGTTATTGTTAATTATTATTTATTGTTCGTTATTGTTGATTTTCATTGCTTGTTAGTTGTTGTTGATCCTTATTGATTGTTGCTGGAACATGATGATGTATACTATACATTTGCAATGTAGTATACTATGTATACTATGCATACATGTAGAGAAAAGCAGAAATGTTTCTGTGCAAAGCAGTCTGCTGATTCATGATTAATGATTTTTATTGCTTTTGTGCTTTAATTGATTGAGAGTGCTGTTAGTATGATTCGCTGGGGGAGAACTGATTTCCCCGGTAACTCCGTCTACTTTTCTGCGGTAAAATTTTATTGGTTGCTGCTTTGACGCGCTTCTAAATTTCATTTGTTGTCACTCCTCTGCATTGTATTTGTCAAATATTATTTCATTCCATTTATCAAATTTTGTTTCTAACCACTTCTTTTGACAGTTTCATAAAAATTCTGTTTTTCTCAGACTGAGAAAAGCAAGAAAATGAAATTACAATAAAAAAATAATCAAAAACAATACAGTACAATACAATACAATACAGGAATATAATGTCATAAAGATAAATAATAATAGAAATAGAAATAATAAAAGTGAAGCAGGAAGTAATAGAAACTATAAAGAAACTAAGTAAACATAATTTTTAAGCATAAATTCAAGGCTTTTTTCTAATTTTTAATGAGCAGAACTGATTTTATTAAAGGGAACTCTGCCTGCTTTCTCACATTTAACCCTTTGATGGATTGTTGGGGTAGAGCCCACCCCATGGGGTTTCTTTTAGACGCATACTGTCAATTTTCAATTTTATAGTCTGAAGCTTTGTGACATCTCTTTTGAAACAATTAGACATATTTTAAAAAAAATTTCAATGTTCCAGAATTTTTTGTTCGGTTTACAGAACATCGTAAATTTAAAAGGTACGTTGTTGGATTGTTGGGGTAGGCCGCACCCCACTTTAGAAAAACACATTTACAAAGCTGGGAGTATGTCCAAGTTTTATGAAATTTATTTTATTAGATAAGTCAAAGAATTCTGTACATGAAAGTATCAAAGTTTTTGCAATTTTAATAACTTTAAAGCCTTTTATTGGCAAAGAATGCGACACATTTTTCGTTAAAAAATCGTCTTTTTTCAGTTTTTTTCTTCGTGTGGACTTAATTTTGCATTATTATGAATATGAATTGCATGAAACAAATTGCTTTATTGTATAGAGCACGTTATTCTGCACATTTTGATACCAAACTCAGTTCTATAGTCATTTTTTTTGGTTCCGAAAAGACTTTGTTTCTTTAAGCCCTTTCTATAGTTTTAACATAAACATATGGAAAAGTGTTGAGCAGGAAATCGATATTTCACATTTTATTTTATTTCAGTATCTATAATTTATTTATTTTTATGTATTTTGATTAAACTTTCATTATTTGAAATAAATTTTAAGTCTTGTCTAGCTGAAAAATTCAACAAAATTGACGTAATAAATCTGTTGATCGCCCTTTATTTGGAAGTGTTAGGATTACCATAACAATGCTCACAATAGCTGCGCAAATGTTCATTGCAGCATGGAAGCACAATGCAGCGGAAGATGTGTTAGCTAAAAAAACGACGATTGTAGGAACATTGCGGAGGAATAAAAAATAAGTGCCATCAGAATTAACAGTAGCCATGGGACGAGAATTGGGTTCGTCATTATTTTGCTTCGATCGACAGCTCACTCTTGTGAGCTACATCCTGAAGCGAAAGAAATGCGTCTTGCTGTTGTCGACCATGCACCATGATGATGCAGTAAATAAAGATCAAGAAAGAAAAGCAGATATGGTGCTGATTTATAATGAAACGAAGTCCGGTGTGGATACCCTAGACCAGCCTGTACTGGTATACACATGCAAGCGACTCACCCGGCGGTGGCCAACGGTTCTATGGTTCACTACTTTAGATTCCGCAGGTCTATCAGCATATGTTATATGGAAATATGAAAATGCAGATTGGAAAGCCCGAAAGTCACAGGCTAGAAGATTATTTTTAATGGAGTGTGGCAAAAATTTAGTGGACATCGGTCTTCAGAAATGGGCTGCCAGTCCCCCGCAATTCCTTCCTTACACAGTATGGAAAGCAATTGGACAAATAGGAACAGCGACGTCAACCGAGCGGACAGAAGCAAGCAAAGATGAAAAACACATCTATAGAATATGCGTTTTTTGTGGAAGAAAACGTGAGAAAAAAGTAAGATCTAGCTGCATAAGGTGTAGAAAGCAATGCTGCAATGAACATCTGCGCAGCTATTCTGAGTATTGTGATGTTAATACTAGCACTTCCCAATAAAGGAAGATCAACAGCTTTATTACGTCAATTTTGTTGAATTTTTCAGCTACAAGAGATTTAAAATTTATTTCAAATAATTAGCGTTTAAACAAAATACTTAAAATTAAATTAATGATACAAATTTATATTAAAAAAATGTGGAATATCGATTTCCTCAACAAATTTAAATATGTTTATTTAGAACTATAGAAAGGGCTTAGATAAACGAAGTCTTTTCGTGAACCGAAAAAATGACTATGGAACTGAGATTGGTATCAAAATGTGCAAAATAACGTGCTCTACTCAAGTCTATAATTTGTTTCACAAATTTTCCAAAACTAAGTCCACACGAAGTACAAAACTGAAAGAAGACTATTTTTTAACGAAAATTTTGTCGATTTTTTGACAATAAAAGGATTTGAAATTATTATAATTGGAAAATCTTTTATACCATCATGTTGAGAATTTTTCGAAGTATCCGAAGTATTTTTCGAAGTATTTCGAAAATAAATTTCATAAAAATTGAACATACATCCAGCTTTTTACATGTGTTTTTGTAAGGTGGGGTGGGGCCTACCCCAACAATCCAACAACGTACCTATCGAAAACAATCCATCAAAGGGCTCAATAAATGGTGGTCGCTCTGAGAAGCTCCATTTGTTAAGTATTCGTTTTCTATCTGTGATAAGTTTTCTAATTCAAGTTTTCCCTGCCTCTACTTTGTGTATTCACGGCAACGTGGTTGATAATTTTTCTTAACTTGATAATTTTGCACATTTAATATTTCTAGAGAAAATTAAATTTATTTTGATTGATATAAAAAGGGAGATGCTGTTCATATAAACGGAGCACAACATTAAAGGGTGCAAAACAAATAAATTGATAAAAAGCAAACTTTAAAAAACAGATATTCTGGTCGATTCCAACTACTGCTTTCTTTTTGTTAGCATCATCAAAGTGCATTACTTTCATAACTCCGGTGCATAAATCCGGGGAGTCACGTCTGTGATGGTCCAGGCAGCCGCCGCTGAAGCATCCAACAGGCCAACGGTTCGTAGGGCCGTTCTCTGCAATTGCTGGTCTTGCGCAGCTCGGTTCTTCATCTCTCATAGCTACACAGCATCCAAATGCTGCGTAACATCGTCCTTCTCTTGTTTCATAACGCCAGTGTGCGGTTGTCGTCGCTCCTGAAAGTGCTTCACGCCTTGCTTACTTCTTCGGCACCTTTGTGTGCTTCGGACAGAGTAGGTGGATCCCGGAGCTGAAAGGCACGATGTACTTCCCTTGACGCTACCCCACCGGCGAGAAGCGCCAAAAAGACGCGATCCGACACACATGCTCTGCGTCCCAACTTCGCCACCTCTTCCAAGCACTGTTTGATGATTTGGCTTTCACGTTGACGCAGGGGATGGATGCGCTTGATTAGCTCCAAAAATGACTTTCCTGGGCCGTATGTGTTCAACTGCTTCCTCTTTAGAACCTCGAAGGAGTTCTCCCGTGCTTGTAGATCTCGCAGCCCACAGGTAGAGCTCGTAGCGTACAGGATCACACAACAAGTACCGCTCGACGACGCCAAGGTTCGATGTCAGTACACCGTTAGGCCAAAAGAAGTCTTCCAGCTTCTCCAGACACTCCGTAAAATACACCTCCTGACAAAAGGCCAGAGGCGGGCAAACGCATGCGCCTTGTACTCACTTGTATGGTTTCCCGGACAGGCTCCTAATGTTACGAGCGGCTCTTTTGTGGGAGAGGGGTGGTTCGTCGCCCCAATCGGGCTGCTATCACAGTCATCGCTAGTCGACGACGCTTCCACCGTTTCCCCAGTACGTCCTTTTCCCGTAACATTCTCGCATGCACTGATGAAAGAGGTTAAATCTTTATGAAGTTAAAAGTAAAATTCTTTGATTGCTCTCAGGAAAGATTTTCAGAGAACAGTCAGCCTGAAATTAGAAAAATAATTTTAATGCTAACTAATTAGCAGTTTCCATGCCAAGTTTTAGCTAACAGTTACAGCTGTTGACAATTTATCACTTGTGCATTTTCTCTTTGTATTAAGATCGCCTTTACCAACAGATGTGATGCGAGGAGAAACGCGAACAATGTTTGACGAAGGCATATGCGAGAAATCATGCGTAAAATTAAGTGAAATTTCGAGCTAACGCGTAACGTTAGCACTAGTACCATTTGTAGCCCGGAAATTGGAAGTGTTGCTACAACATTCCAGATATTTCAAACAGATTATTGAGTATTCTGACATTACACTTGGAAGTTAACATCCAATCCAGTTTCTACAGGCAAATTTGTTTACAAACAGTGCAAGCAGATTTATATATCAGGGTGGAAATCGATAATAGACGACAAAGCGGCAATTCTTCGTTGTGAATCTCAATTCATAAAGTATAATTCATGATTTTGAAACAGCCCTGATACCTGCGATTCAGGGTTACTTCCCGAATACGCGGTTACAGGGCTGCTACTTCCACTTCTGCCAGGCGGTACAAAGGAAAGTCGGTGAGCTGGGATTGAAAACGTGATATCGCCAGCATAAAGAAACAAGAAGAAAAATCAGAATGCTCCTGGCCACTGTTTTCCTCCCTTTACCGCATATTAATACGGCTGTTAGCCTGCTTGAAGCATGCAATACAGGTACATTAGTCGCTTTATTTCAAGTTTTTCAGCAGAAGTGGATGACTGATGAAAGACTGCCGCATTGGAATGTACATAATGTAAATATTAAGACGAATAACCACTTGGAAGGTTGGCATAATGGGCTCAACAGAAAAGCGGGTAAAGGCATAACGGTTTTTATGAACTCCTCGAGCTCCTGATAGCGGAACAGGGTGTTATGGACACCCTGAGTCAACAGGTGCTATCAGGAAACGTGACCGTTGGTGTCTTAAGACGGTTTAACAAGGTTTATGTTCAAAAGTAACGACAGGTTGCACAATATACGGGTGAATACACCAACGGTAGACAAACGCTGGAGCAGTTTCTAGAAGCTTTAATGTATATAACGGCTGAGCTGATTTATTGCCGCCTTCCAAGTGGTGAATTGTATTGTCTTCTGTTGCACTGTATTGTATTATATATTTCTTGCATTGTATTATATTGTATTGTATTGTACTGTATTGTATTGTATTGTATTGTATTGTATTGCATTGTATTGCATTGTATTATTTACTTTCTTACTTTTTAATTGTTTCCATTTTGTTCATGCCGTTCACTGTTGTTTTTTATTGTTGTTGTTGTTGTTGTTGCTGGCTGTTGTTTACTGTTGTTGCTGCTGCTGTTGACTAGTGAAAAATAAAATCACTATTTAACTTATTTTTTGTATTGTTTTTTCTGAATTATGACTATCGCATTTGATATAACGTCACTTTGGTACAATAAAATATATAATAGTGATAAAAATTATTTTCGGGAATGCTGATCATGAAAAAGTATCAGAAAATATCACAAATAATATATTTAAATAATCAGAATTTCAATGAATGACAAAACTTCAAACAAACACTAAAATTTTGGAATAATAAATATGTCCATTTTTATTACGTCACTACTATTAAAGCTACGTAATGCAAAATGGAATATTTGAAACAATGAAATTAAAAAATGTTACAGCTAATCACAACTGAAGTGTTTGAAACAATGAGCAATTAGACAAGGAAAACCAATACGTCAAAGACTTCAAGGCCCAATAAAATGAAAACCAATATGACAAAGATTTCACGGCCCAGTAAAATAGTGTGGGCAAAGACCATTAAGCGATCCACCAGATCAAAAATATCTATTGCATTTCGAAGTGATTTCACCAAACAAAAGTGAAAGCAAAGAAAATTATTTTTCATCTTAAGTTCAATCCATCACGGATGTGTCCGTTATCATGCTGTAGCACAGCATATGCTCTGCCAAAATATGATCATAGTTAATTACCCTCGTCAGCAGCCAAGGAGCATAAATTGATCTTTCATGTGCTGCCAAAACTTTCATTCCTATTGTTGAGAGTGAACAATAATTGCGCAATATCATGGAGTTCACAGCCTTGGTCAGATAATTAGTTTATTTTAGAAAGCATCTGCAGCATTGTAAAAATTCCGGACCACCATTTATCATAGCATGAATTTGTGGTTTTTGCCTTTAGATGACATTATAGTGCTCAGAAATAATAAAATGCCAGCTTCTGTAGGGTAGCGGGTAATGTTACAAAGCTTGTGGTGCAGTATGCACTGACTTCACATTATATGGATGATCTGTGGACATTTTCTCAGAGGTAACGTAGCTAATGCACGGATTGAATTGAAAATGCTTTTGCCTAGCTTATGGAAAATTTAACAGCAGTACATGTGTATTGGTCTATTGAAATTTCAGAAAATCCTTCGTGCTGAATGCTCTTGACCTGGCCCACAATAATTACTGCAGAACTTTCTTCATTGTCAATCTAGTGAACAAGACTAGCTCTGTTACCATCGTAAAAAGTCATTACATGTCAAATTATGAAAACAAAAATTACTGAGATAAACACGTTTATTTGACATCTCTTTGTTCAGTTATCTCTTCTTCAGGCTGTTAATTTGTTGATTCTATATTTTTGTAGAATAATGCAATTGGATAATAAAGATATTTAATTTGTAAAGAACAAAACCGTCAATTCTATTTTTCATTTATTTCACTCAACAATGATTATCATTAGCTTGTGCTATTTTCTGTGTCGTAGATTTCAGATGTGTTTTCGAATGATGAGAATAAATAATAATGAATTTCAGTTTGTATCTCAAAGAACCGACATAAGCCAATACACTACGGGGAATGCCACACGCTCAAATGCACAAATCATAATGACAGATATGGGTTGTGAATATACATATAAACAATGGCTTAATGTAGCACATTATTATTGTAATATTATAGCTATTCCATTTTTTCAACATATCGATTAGTTGGTTGCTGTGGCACAGTGTCTACAAGTTTAGAAATGGACTTTTTCCATGTTACCGTTGTATAGCCCATCTTTCCCCTGGTATATATTGTAATAAAGTTCAGATTTGCTTGTTGTTGTAAAATGGAAATTTCTGTTCTATACATTCTCTTGGTTCTGAAGCGCTTATATCAAATTGCAGAAAAATTTCTGCGAAAACAGTCTGTTGAGCGGCATAGATGTGAAGAAATAAAGTGCAAAAGCAAACTTACAACATTAGAATTAAGCAATAGGATAAACTTTTGTTAACAGTGAAATGTAAAACGCAAAAGCTTTTTAAAACCATCATTTGCAGACTAAAAACAAATATACACATTTCCAGGTTATAACTAAGAGCTTTTTCTTTAAAGAATAGTAAATTCTTTTTTATGTCCATACAAGGTATTCTAATGGTAATGCACCCATATTTTGTAAAGACTTGATAAACAACAATCACTCAATCCTAGATCACAGCTGAATAGTTAATCAAATGGCACAGCTATTCATGCGATGACTTATCAGAATAATTAGCTAATAAAATAGCAGAAGTAATTAGCCAATTTCCGAACAATACCCCTACAACCAATCAGCGACCCGCCAATCAGAAAAATGCGTAGAATTATAACGGATGAGTTCAGACCAAACCCTGTGAATCTGCGTTCAGGATATGGTAGTTCTGATACTATTTTTACATATATCTTTTTCACTGCTGCTGCCTGACACCCCTGTTATTTGACGTGAACGTTTATTGATGAACCGTTCAAAAAAATCGAGTTATAAGTGAGGAACTAACTCTACGCAAATAAGGGACGTTTCTAAGAAATTGCGCACAGTGCAAATGTCGATGCGAAAAGTAGTGTCTGAATATGGTATGACTTTTACAACTACCAGGAGCATCCGGAAGAACTGAGCTCAATTTCTATCGCAGTTAGATGGCAGTTTGTCGAGGTGAAGATGTGATGAGTAAAAAGCAATCTACAGCTACAAATAGCGATGCGTGCCACGAGAGTAAGTTAATGCAAATATAATGAAAAAAACTGCCGACAGCAGTTGCTGCCAGCAGTTGACCTTATTCAAAACCCGGAAGTTATTATATATGTTACGCGTAATGTTAAAAATTGCCTATTATTGATAGTAGGCAATAAGCATTTGCCTAATTATGAAAAAAACGGCTTACGAGTCACGCTGTATGTTGAAATGATTTTATTAATGATATTTAGTATTTATTATCAGAAACAAATGTATCGCACGAGGTTTATATATTATTGCATGACTTCCCGGGGTGACAAAGAGATTTGCACAGTACTCTTTTTCTGCTGCAACTGCATCATGATGCAACCAGATGAGCAGCCGGATAGGCAAATGCACTTAACATATCCTTGGCCGCACGTAGCTTTAGTTACTGGAGTTCTAAGAGGAATTTCGGTGTCAAGTACTTCATCAATTGATAGTATATTTTCTGATATCACTTGTAAATCTGCAGCTGTAAACTTAGATGCCAATTTTCCTTCTCTGCAACCAACAGTGTACAATTCTTCACATTCCGCCATGAGAACTACTAAGAAGTGTTTAGGATCCGCGGGTCCACGATCCACTCCTGGCACTCTCAGTGTATAATTCTGACCTATTTGGAGCGGTATTAACATTTTCTTAGTTCGTCAGGTCATTTTTGCTGCTGCTCTAGTCTGCCCTAAAGCTGCTTCTTTTCGTGCTTTTATAAATGTCTCAGGAAGATGTTTCATAATACTGCTTTCATTTTCGTCATAGTTTTTTCCATCTCTGTTCAAACTATCTTCATCATTGGCTTCATGAGATGTCAAAAATTCTTCAATTTCATCTTCTGTTTTCGCTGCATCAACTAGTGATTTTGGGAGGACGTAAGACTCCAGTCCAATTCGTGGCTCCTCTCCAAATGTCACCTTAAATGGACTTTGTCCTGTTGTTTCATGAATGCTAACATTTATTTGCCATTGAACAAATTTCAGTCCCATTGACCATCTTTTGCATTCACTGAATTGTTGCATTGTTGCATTGTTGAATAAACATTCACTCAAGAAAGGTGTTATCATCACTGCACTGCATCAGTTGTTCATTTTCAGGTACTGCGCTTCAAACATACGTTTTGAGTGTTTGCCCTTAAGGTGTAGTAGCTCTGGTCAATTGGGTATATGGTTCATGGTCCTCTGAGCCGGATTGGCAGTACTAGTGGTGAATCTACTAACGTTCAAATGGATCAGGTCGTAAAGAGTGCGCATGAGGCGGCTGGGGCACTTGAAAGGGAGCTTCTGCAGGAGTTCCCATGTTGGAAAGCCGCCGATAAGTACCGAGGTGAGCTTGTTCGTTTGCTCTGTCAAGGTGACAAATTAAAACACTACGGCATGGTACCCGTTCTTTGGTTGAATGGGAGCAGTGTGCTAATATGATGCGGGAACAAGTCGGTGCTGCGGAAGAATGGCTTCGACAGAAATGTCAGGTGTCTACAGTGTTTCCAGGATGCCATAGTGACTCTGTCCGCTGTCGCAGGCAGTTTTGATGGCTTTTCTAGGGCTCCAGGAAACTGAGTTTACTGGAAGCAAAGGCTGAGTGAAAAAAAGCCCCTGAAAACATTGCAGCTGTAGCTTCATGGAAAAACAACGAAAAAGAAGGCCAACGCCGTCTGGAGCAAATTACGGCTGCGATGGAATCAACAGATTTCACCGTTGCATTGAAAAGGACTCGTCTGATTCTAAAGATTCAGCGCGCGGAGAAAACGGCTGAAGCCTTACGCAGATGGTGCGATATTTCACAGCTGTCCAGAGAATCTCATATCCGCCTGGAAGAGCTCAGCATCGATCTGGACGCAACGATCATAACAGCTGCTGAAAGTCTCAATTTCCAGGAAAGTTCGCTTGTCAGTGGCTTAACAAAAGGGATCAAGAAGCATATTTCCAGAGATTCGGTTCAGAATAACAATATGGTGAGCAGTGGGAAAGAAGAACTGCCAATATGTGCTGAACCACTGTCGACAACTTCGAATGTTGTTTTACAACGTGAGCAGCATGAGACGTTGGGTGCGTCAACTCACAAACCCTTTGATCTGATGAAGGATGGTGGTGATTTTATCAGCGCCATTCTTGGACAGAAGGCTGAGGATCAGGTCCCAAATTTCAGAGGAGGAGCTGCTGAGTATCCATCATGGGAAGAAGCTATTGCGCCCATTTGTTATAGTAGTTTTCAGCAGCCAATCATGAAATTTAATGCTATCAAGAAATCGCTTAGTGGTAAAGCCTTGGAAGTTGTTAAATGGATCGGATTAGATCAGCCGGATCCGTTCGAAATGCTTGTAGATGCGCTGAAAAAAGAATATGGCCGACCGGTGATCGTTATCAGAGCTCAAGAAGTTCGGTTGGAGAAACTGGCGTCTCTGAAGGAAGATGATTATCTGACTCTCAGAAATTTTGTGATTGCTGTGAAGAGCATCATAGCAACAATGAAAGCACATATTTATGACGTTGAGAAGAACCCACAGTTCACACGCCAGTTAGAAAGAAAGCTGGACGGGGTGCTGGTCAAACGTTGATGCCAAAAGAGAAACGGAGATACGCCCGACTATTTGTTGGATTTTCTGGAAAAAGAAGCAGAAATTCTACAGAAAGCTCATCTTTTGAAACCTGACGTCATCACAGGACAACGTACACCACAAGTGGTCAAGGCAAAGGAAAGAGCACTTATTGGAGTGGGAAACGTTGAGAAGAAGTCATCATTACAACGACCTGTTGGTGCTTCGTCAGCGGCAGGAAGTGAGACAAAGGGAGTTAAGTGCCCCAAGTGCGGAAAAATCATCTGTTGGACAAATGTGTAAAGTTTACCTCACTGATCGCTGGTGCCCGTTTTGCAGAAGCAAAAAGGTTAGGCGTACATTATCGTTGTTTTACCAAGTATAAAGGGAATAAAACCTGTCCAATTCCGGCTAACGAGCAGCAATGCCCAGAAGATCGAAGTTGCAGATATTGTCATCCTCCACTTCTACATCATCAACGTCGAACGAAGGAGGAAGAGAGTAGCGCATCTGATCAGATGGAGAAAAGTTACATTTGCAATGATTCCGCCCACCATTTAGAATTACTGAAGGTCTTCCTGAGAGGTCCAAGAAAGATAATTTTGACGACTGCGTTGATCCACAGTGGGTGCAGCAGGTCATTTGTGTGTGAAGATCTTGAGCTGAAGGTAAAGTTAGCCGCGATGATCCTGCAAGGGTTTCACGGAGCGAAAAATGTCGAAGCCGCGAGAGTCAGTTTGGACATAGCCGGGTTGACACGAGAATGGTACAACGTTTCAAATGCAACAACATTAAAGAAATTGCGAATTCCTGGCGGTGAAGTGAAATGGGCTGATTGGGCAAAAGATCAACCAAACTTTGCAAAGCTGCCACTGGAGACTGTCAGTTATGCTGACGTTAGAATTTTGCTTGGACAGGACGTCAAAGAATTGACAGAAAATGTTTGCACAACGAAAGTGAAGTCTGACGACAAGAAATATGTCGCCTACCGATGCAAAGTTGGTTGGACTATTTCAGGACTGAGGTTACCTTCACACAAGGAAGTGGTTATGTACTGCTGCATTATCAACGATGAAGTCGACCACGGGACAGCCTTACTGCAAGAATTTCGGAACTCTTTGGAAGGATTGGGCATTACCTACAAGTCGCTAGGACTTAGTCGTCGTGAAACGGAAGATCTGGAGCATATGCAAAATGGAACTGTAGTTTTGAGCGATGGAAGGTTTCAAAGCCCGATGCTCTGGAAAGGGCCTGGAGGAGTGCCTCCTTCTGAGAAACAAGTAAAACGGCGTTTAATTTCTCTGCAGAAAAAACTGCGGTTAAATCCCAGGCTTGGTAATTGTGAATATACGCCGTCTGTCACCAATGGAAGCAGCAGACCTCAGGAAGCGACATCACTGGTTACTACCACATTTTCCTGTGTTCCATCCAGGCAAAGCAGATAAGTGACGTTGAGTACTTGATGCAGCTGTACGCT
This sequence comes from Trichinella murrelli, assembly GCA_002221485.1. Lineage (NCBI taxonomy): Eukaryota > Metazoa > Nematoda > Enoplea > Trichinellida > Trichinellidae > Trichinella > Trichinella murrelli. The sequence continues at coordinate 1,130,962 of CM008133.1, forward strand.
ACGGAGGAGAATCTCTTAATCGTTTTTTGAACACTAATCAAAATCTCATCACTTCGTTCTAGTTCGATTCAGATGTGGCCGCATTGCAGTGAATGCTGATGTTAAAGAAATGTACAGCCAAGTTGCAGTTGCACCTGCAGATTCTGATATGTTGGCATTTCTATGGATCAGTAGTGTAGACAGAGAACCTGACGTATATCTTAACCAGAGACATGTCTTCAGTGCTACGTGCTCAGTAGCTGTGGCGAATTTCGCTTGAAGAGAAGCCGTGAAAAGGAAAGACGCGGCCATTGCTTAAATTGTCAAGGAGGCGTTTCAGATGGATGATGTATATTGGAGCGACGACAACGAAGATGTGGTAATTCAGCGGTCGCAAGAACTAACAACGGCCTTTAGAGAAGCTTGTTTTGAGCTCAGCAAGTGGGTTTCGAATTCCAGAAAGGTTATGGAAACATGGCCAATTTAAGAAAGGGCTTCTGTTATAAAGATGCTTGCTGGAATGAACAACAGCCAGTTCCCAAATGTAAAGGCTTTGGACATCGCATGGGACTGTGAACAAGACAGTCTGACGTTTGCGTGCCGTCGCCAAGGAGAAAAGGCCAAGACCGTATCAGACGTCTTGTCAATCTTCACATAAGTTTTTGATCCCCTTGGCATCATCTGTCCATTTGTTCTAAAGAGTAAGCTTATCATGCAAGCAATCCGGCAGGTTCATCCAGAGTGAAAAGCGCCGCTTTCAGAAGAATGGGTAGCAAAGAATGTCGCTGAGTTCTTACAGCAGTGGCTGGGAAAAGACACTTTGAACTGCAAGGACTTCGATAGGGAAGAGAATAAGATCATAAAAGAGCCCCAGATGGAAGATTTCAAAGCAAGTTGTAGTTGTATTGCATTTTCTGCTCTTTAACTTACTCGTATCGTGTGTGATCAGTTGTGTTTTGGTCAATAAATAGCAGAAACCCTATACCTTTGTACGTTAACTCATCACCGCAATAAACCATCCTCGAATATACATCACCTACCACAAAAACATTTGCCCTTCTCTACATTCCTTGTCTAAAAATAAATACAGTAATTGTCACATGCTACTGTAGTTGAACAATCAAGTACCAGTACCATTTTACTGGTGTATCTTTCACTGCTGTTTTCATTAGCTAATAATACATGTCGTGGATAACGAAGATCAGGAAGAAAGTGAATGGGGAAAAGGAGAGAGAGAGAGAGAATCGCGTGCTTGTGAGTAACGCGTTCAGATCAATGGTGACGTAGTAATAATAAATTCAAATATGGGGTATACTGTATGTCAGGACACTCAGGTACATGCTTTACTGTGGCCTCTATAATACATATAAAATACAATGTAAGTATTTATTGAAAATATGAGTGTAAAAATTGTAATGCTTAGTTGAAAATTTAGTAGCTATTTTTAGATATTATAAATACCTTTCTTGAGAACTCGAACCTGAAATCCCTATCTGCTACCGTAACTGACGGTTAGTGGTGTGGCGACGTAATCGGCGTGTGCGAGGCGAGTGTGAACGCGAGTGAAAACATGACCTTGTGTGTGAGTTGGCGTGTAATTGCTTTGTGTGATTCTTCCCGAGTAGATCTTAGTTTCCGTGTGTTGTTGTTCCTGAACTGTAACTAACACTCATAAGCCTGAGAGAGGGCCAGTGACCCGTTAGTGAATTTCAACAGTTGTGAATACAAACTTGTTTATTCGAACGCAAATGGCGTGGCTTGCGTAGTTAATTGGAACGAATCAATTAAACGTTTTTCAGAGAGTGTGCTGGAAACACTCAATTCCTAGAGTTGAGTTGTATTTGGACCCCTTGTGAAATACGTCATGTTTATCAGAAATTTATATATATAAGTGAACAGAAAAAGAGAAGAAGAGAGTGAGAGAAGCAGCGAAGAAGAGTGGTGAAGTCGACGAAGAACCGCTGCTTGCAGAGTGATTCTGCTTGAGCGTTGTTGTAGTTGAGTTTATAGAGTAAAACTGTTTCTCCCTGAATGTCCTTATTGCTGAGTGCAATAATTTGTGCGGACTGATATTTGCTTTCATGCAGTAGTTATCACACTTAAACAAAGAACCAGAGAAAGCGTAGTTCATCACGTGGACAAATAAAACGCAAAGAACTACAGTCAGTATTAAAACCTGATTGTAATTTAAAATGTGTAGTATTGTCCCTGCAATATTACAATGGTCTCTTTAAGTGTTTGAACAGTGACGTAACCAATTTGACAGTGGAATTTGTTCATTGCTTTTAGCAGTCTTTTCTTGGAAATATTTACTTTTCCACATTGTATTTTTAGAGATTAGTGTAGCAGACGAAGTGTAAGAATAGCAGCTGTAGCAAAACTTAGCTACACTTTTTATAACTAACAATCAAGTTCCAATACTGACTATAGTTATTCGCGGCTTATTCGTCCCCGTGATGAATAAGCTTTCTCTGGTTCTTTGTCAATGGTGATAACTACTGCGTCCAAGCTAATATCGGTCATCACAAATTTATTGTTTGCAGCAATAAACGACAATCAGGTAGAAACAGTTTTATTCAACGATCTCAAAACAACAACGCTCAAGCACACAGTTATCTTCACAGTGTATACGACTAACACTGGTACTATCACACACGTACTAAAATGTGCTCTTCAACACGCGTACTGCACGTACTCCGCGTACTGCTCGTACTCGTGCTCCTCGTACTGATCGTACTGAACGTACTGAACGTACTGATTCTCTGCGCTTGTTCTCTCGTATATATACTCTCTTCTTTTTCACAATGACGTATTTTCATTGCTTTCTAAATATACTCCAATTCCAGGAATTGAGAGTTTCCAACACATGCTCTAGCGATGTTTACTTTAGCAGAGAACAAATATTTGGCCAGGTGCTAAGTAGTTCCATTTTGCACGCGATGTTGCCGAGAGTCAAATTACTGCGTATTCGTGTAAACAAGTTATTTATAGTATCTAAATGTGAGCAGATTCTAATTTCTAACAGCAGCAAAGCTACCGTAGCTAAAGCAAAGATCAGGAAAGGATTACGGTGGTATGCTTGTTGGTAGCTGTTGAGCGTTTCTGGTTGTTGGTTACGCACTTTTGCGGTGATGGGTCGGTGGTGATCTTTCTTTGGACTTGTTAATAAATACTGTACTCTTTACCTGTCTTCGGAATGCGAGAATTTTACCGTGAACGCTTCAACTATGAAGAAACGGCAGCAGAACCGACGGAAGCGAAAACGAGGATATGACCGCGCGGAGGAACCCGCCGGTCGACACTGGCCCGTCGTCACCTAGTGACAATGGTGTTAATAGCCCGGTTGGGGTTTAGAACGACCCCGTCTGAGAGCGGCTCGTTACATTGGTGTCCTGTCCGGGAAATGGAGCTGAGGGGAGACCCTGTTACGGACCACCCCAGCCTTTTCCTTGGACATGGATCTGCCTGAGTAGATGGACACGGTAGAAGACTTCTTCTATGTGTCCGATGTGCCACCCTCACACCAAACCGCCAGCGGCGGCCAGACGTGAGCTGTTCCCGCCTGGATCGACACGAGACAACTCGTGCGATGAGCTTAAGCGCCGTCTGATGGACACCTACGGCAAGAGGGCGTCTCTGATTCGACTGGAAATGCGTTTCAGCGGTCTGCGGCAGCAAAAGAATCTCCCTATTTGAGATTTCATATGAGAAGAGGCCGAAGTGGGACGCAGGGACAGAAAGTCAGAGAGTCTCCTGACAGGCTACTCAGTATAGCTGTCGAGTTGCTGATAAAGCCAGTAATAATACAGTAATAAACTGAAGATCAGTATTTGGCAGCAGCGTTCTGCACGCTACATCGAGGACTAATGTGTTATGATAATGGAAGCTGAATAATTGACAAGTGCATTGCTGTTAACAGATCACAACGATCATTCATAAAAGGGCATAGTAGAAGGCATGGAATTTGATGCTCCGAAGCTTCATATAACTGTAGCCGACGCAGGTGGACTTGCAACAGTTGCTGATCTCGCTCAGGCAAGCTAATGCTTTTTGCGCAACAGCAAAGAAAATACTGAATATGAAACTTTATTCCAACGATTGAAGTCAATACAGAATATAATAACTGCAAAACAAATGAATAGTTCAGATAATAACACACAACGCTAAGAATAAGCGGGAACTTTATCCCACACCAACATGATACACAACATTACGTTATCACTTGCGCTCACTTCTCCTCTTTGCTGACTACGTCATCACGACCGCCAAAGCGTCAGTTACGGTAGTTGATACGGATCTTCAGGCTCAAAAGAAGGGAGTTTTCAACATGCTGCATTATGCTAGATCACGTAAAAGAAGAAGAAAAATTAAGCTACAGTGATCTGATTAGAACTTGAAAATCATGGAAGGATTACGGTAAAATGGTGTGTTGGAAGCAACGGTAGGATATGGTTCGTTCTTGGCACATACGATTGAGGATCGTCGGCGGTTCCTGTTGGTATTTGCAAAATTTGAGATTAAGAGGAAAGATGAACGACGCATCAACAGGGTTCTCTTTGCGAACGTCGTTGGTAAATCTCGTTTCATTTGCCAATTTGATCATCATTGTACAAGCGTTCCACCGATTTTGAGTAAGTGGATGTGTAGCGCCGTCAGGCACTCGATTCATCGGCACCATTTATTATGTAGAGAGTTTATTATAAACAACGGGATACAAGAGATAATAAAAACGTTCAACAAACCGGGACGCGCACGTCGTATATCTACTCCGATGCACACCACACTGCCCCGTAAACCACTCTGACGTGCTTCCCTTTCCCGCCGGTCACCCTACAAAAAGGTAACGCGATACGCAGGCACAATTTCATGGTCGCCGTCACACTGCCCCCCTCTTTCAAAGAAGTTCGTCCCGAACTTTCCTTAAGGGATGTAATCCCGCAGGTAGATGGGTGGCTGCCGTCTTCGCGTCGACCTTCCTATCTATATCTCTGACGAGGGTGATGAGGCGGCACCAGGCGGCTGATGTTCCTGCCGCCGGGTAGACCCGCCTCGAACGGAACGGTCTCCTACGTCTGGCTGCTCAGTGATATCACTGGAGTGGTACCGCTTCATCCGGTCAGAGTGTACCACGAGCGTGCGGCGCTTCCGCTCATGGTGCCGTACACGGTACGTCTGCGGCCCCATTACCTCCACTACCCGGTACGGCCCCTCCCAGCCACGTTCAAGCTTCCCTCTTCTCAGCATCGCCAGCCACACGCGGTCGTTCGGGCAGAAGCGTGACTCCTTGGCGTGGCGATCGTGCAGGTACTTTTGGCGACGTTGCTGCGTCTTCAGGTGGTCCCTCGCCAGCTCGTGTACACGGTCGATGCGCCCTCGGGTCTCGCGGATGTAGTCCGGTAGCCCTTGGGCTTCGCGCCCAGGCGGGTTCTCTATCTGAACATCCAGCAGCAACCGCAAATCTCGTCCGAGCATGGCGATCGCAGGCGTCACTCCCGTACGCTGGTGAACGCTGCTGTTGTACGCCAGCATGACGAATGGCAGCATGTCATCCCACTGGCCTGGGTTCCCATCCACCAAGATGGACACCATGTCCAGGAGCGTGCGGTTAAACCTCTCTGCCTGTCCATTCCCTTGTGGGTGGAATGGGAAGGTTCGAGTCTTGTTAATGCCGAACAGCCGGCACATCTCCAGCACTACCGACGCTTCAAATGAGCAGCCGTGGTCGCTAGGCAGGTAGTCGGGGGCGCCAAAGTACGCGATGTACTTCTCGACCAAACACTTTGGCCACAGTACTGGCTTCCATGTTGGCGAGGGGAAATGCGGCTGTGCATTTGGTGAAGTAGTCCATCAGGACCAGGACGCACCGTTCCCCCGATGGGATCTTTTCCAGCGGCCCAAGAATGTCCATGCCAACACGCTGCAGAAGGCATCCCGCAGCCATGGCATGCATTGGCGCACGGTTGTTCTTGGTTAGGTCCTTCCTCCTTGTGCACTGTGTGCACGTGCGGCAACATGTGTGCACGTCACCACTCATCCCGCGCCAGTAGAATTGGCTCCTGACTCGTGACAGCGTCCGCTGATCACTCAGGTGACCTGCGTACCGACTGCCGTGCATTGACTTTAGGACTTCGTTTCGGAGGGCTCGCGGCACCAGCGCCTGCTTAGCCCCTTTCTCTGCCGAGAGTCCGCAGCCATGTCGCCAGATGAGACTATCTTCATCCACCCAGCTGCGCCGTTGCTGCCACAGCATATGCATGTCGCGGCTACACTCCGGGGGACATTCCACCGGCCAGCACGCGCCAACCAACCATTGCCGCAGTAGCTGCATCTCTGGGTCTGCCTGCTGGGCGGTCAACAACTGGTCTTTTAAGCTCTGCGCCACGTCTTCAGTTCAGAGTTCAGCAGCCTGGACGGCGCATGCGCTGCCTTCTACCAGCCGCCCACATTGTGCACAGCTGGTCCGGGATAGCGCGTCGGCGTTGCGGTGCAGGCGTCCTGCTCCGTGTTCTACTTCGAAGTCGAGCTCCGCTAAACTCTCCAGCCACTGAGCTACCTGCCCCTCTGGTTCCATTAAAGTCCGCGTAAGGCTTCAGCCGTTTTCTCCGCGCGCTGAATCTTTAGAATCAGACGAGTCCTTTTCAATGCAACGGTGAAATCTGTTGATTCCATCGCAGCCGTAATTTGCTCCAGACGGCGTTGGCCTTCTTTTTCGTTGTTTTTCCATGAAGCTACAGCTGCAATGTTTTCAGGGGCTTTTTTTCACTCAGCCTTTGCTTCCAGTAAACTCAGTTTCCTGGAGCCCTAGAAAAGCCATCAAAACTGCCTGCGACAGCGGACAGAGTCACTATGGCATCCTGGAAACACTGTAGACACCTGACATTTCTGTCGAAGCCATTCTTCCGCAGCACCGACTTGTTCCCGCATCATATTAGCACACTGCTCCCATTCAACCAAAGAACGGGTACCATGCCGTAGTGTTTTAATTTGTCACCTTGACAGAGCAAACGAACAAGCTCACCTCGGTACTTATCGGCGGCTTTCCAACATGGGAACTCCTGCAGAAGCTCCCTTTCAAGTGCCCCAGCCGCCTCATGCGCACTCTTTACGACCTGATCCATTTGAACGTTAGTAGATTCACCACTAGTACTGCCAATCCGGCTCAGAGGACCATGAACCATATACCCAATTGACCAGAGCTACTACACCTTAAGGGCAAACACTCAAAACGTATGTTTGAAGCGCAGTACCTGAAAATGAACAACTGATGCAGTGCAGTGATGATAACACCTTTCTTGAGTGAATGTTTATTCAACAATGCAACAATGCAACAATTCAGTGAATGCAAAAGATGGTCAATGGGACTGAAATTTGTTCAATGGCAAATAAATGTTAGCATTCATGAAACAACAGGACAAAGTCCATTTAAGGTGACATTTGGAGAGGAGCCACGAATTGGACTGGAGTCTTACGTCCTCCCAAAATCACTAGTTGATGCAGCGAAAACAGAAGATGAAATTGAAGAATTTTTGACATCTCATGAAGCCAATGATGAAGATAGTTTGAACAGAGATGGAAAAAACTATGACGAAAATGAAAGCAGTATTATGAAACATCTTCCTGAGACATTTATAAAAGCACGAAAAGAAGCAGCTTTAGGGCAGACTAGAGCAGCAGCAAAAATGACCTGACGAACTAAGAAAATGTTAATACCGCTCCAAATAGGTCAGAATTATACACTGAGAGTGCCAGGAGTGGATCGTGGACCCGCGGATCCTAAACACTTCTTAGTAGTTCTCATGGCGGAATGTGAAGAATTGTACACTGTTGGTTGCAGAGAAGGAAAATTGGCATCTAAGTTTACAGCTGCAGATTTACAAGTGATATCAGAAAATATACTATCAATTGATGAAGTACTTGACACCGAAATTCCTCTTAGAACTCCAGTAACTAAAGCTACGTGCGGCCAAGGATATGTTAAGTGCATTTGCCTATCCGGCTGCTCATCTGGTTGCATCATGATGCAGTTGCAGCAGAAAAAGAGTACTGTGCAAATCTCGTTGTCACCCCGGGAAGTCATGCAATAATATATAAACCTCGTGCGATACATTTGTTTCTGATAATAAATACTAAATATCATTAATAAAATCATTTCAACATACAGCGTGACTCGTAAGCCGTTTTTTTCAATATTAGGCAAATGCTTATTGCCTACTATCAATAATAGGCAAAACGCTTGCCTATTATCAATAATAGGCAATGTTTTTGCCTATTATCAATAATGGGCAATTTTTAACATTACGCGTAACATATATAATCACTTCCGGGTTTTGAATAAGGTCAACTGCCTGCAGCAACTGCCGTCGGCAATTTATTTATTATATTTGCATAAACTTACTCTCGTGACGCGCATCGCTATTTGTAGCTGTGGATTGCTTTTTACTCAACGGGTTTTACTAGTTCTGCATGCGACACATGCATTTTATATGCCATTGAAATTTCACGACTTTCCCATTTTTTGCATGAAAAATAGTGTGAAAGTTTCGGCTTTGGCATTCTTTTTTTGGTGAGGTTAAAAATTGTAGTGTTCATTATGTTTCAGGACAAATCAGCCGCATACAACAGTGAACCCATTGCCCTGAAAATCATTATCGCGCCAATCTGACAACCGCCGCCGCAGACCTGGAAAGTCACCATCCACGAGGCAGCTGTTAGATATTTGTTGATTTATATGATTATCTTGGTGAACACATTTCGCATCTGTAATGACCACTGCTCAAAGTACAATATATAAGGCGAGAAATCACACAGCTATTTTCTCGTAATATCAGCTATCTTCATGGACTTTGACATGAACGTTCGTCTCACTAGAAGCGGAGAAATAACCCAAGAGCTTATTGTGTTCCTGATGCTAATATATCTGCTCCTGTAACAGACATTGATGATGATCTTCTTCTGTGGTTGAAAGTACATCGGAGCTAACATCTGAAAATGTAGAATCTGTGACCTTAAGCAAGGCAGAATTTAGGAGGAAGAAGAAAAGAATGTCTCTTATAGATGCGACATTTAAGGGTATGTTGTGATTAGTCACGAACCTCTAGATAATAAATCTTTGCATTTTCAGAAACAGCATCTGGTCTTTCCTGTGTTTTGCAAGAACCAGTTGAATATTTCAGCCATTATTTCAATTTATTACTTTCTGAAACTCATTGTTGAGCAGCCTTACTATGTGTATGCCACTCATTGTATCTGGAATTCTCAGATAATTGAATCAGAATTAGAAACATTTCTCAGATCGATGGTTTTTTTTTCAATGTCCCGGTATTCCATGTATTGCTCTACGGAGCTGTGATGTGCTGCTATCGCAGAAGCATTGACTCGAAACAGGTTTCAGAAGGTACTGCGGAACATTTAGATCAAGGAATATTAAAGATAAAATAACAATGAAAGAAGGATTAAAAGGAATTCAGCTAGAAGATGACGCTGAATTAGAAAAGCAAGGTAGAGGCGCCCATATTTCCATCACATGACAACTATGTTGTCATTGTCGTCGAATGGTACGACAGTAGAGCAGTGACAACGCTGTCCGCTTTTTTCAGAGTTGAACCGACAGTTTGACAGGAAAACCAAAAGGTATATAGAAGTACCTACTCTGACAGTTCTAAATAATTAAAACAAATTAGTGGGCGAAGAGAATGTTAGCAACATGCTCACCGGTCTCTATGGATTGGACCATAAGAGCCGTAGATGGTACCACCGACTATTCTACTGGTTGCTAAGTTCAACAGCATCAAAGGCATCCCTCCTGTACCGAAGAGACATTACACGAAGTTCTGGATCTTCTTAGCATATGGATCGCACAACTAATGGCGTCGTTCTTTTGCCATATTCACAAACCGTTAGTACGTATGCGGCGAAGAGGAAAGCCGGGAATAGTCACAGTTAAGACCACTGAAACTAAAGAGACCTGAATATTTGCAAGAATATTGACACCTGATATTCGTAGTGGTGAGGTCGCTCATTGACCTATCGCAGGCGATAAGAAAAAATGCTGCAAGTGCTACTTTTCCGTTGAAAAATTTTATTGTGGAGAACGCAACGTTTATCTCGGCCTAACTCAGCGGAAACACGCTTTCGTCTATATCATGGGAAGCAGCTTTTATTGACAAAAAATGAACAATAAAATATTTTCAGAAACCTTTTCTTCAGTGATGTGTTAATGCCCAAATGTTGCATTTATGCAACACTTAATTTCAGCCCATTTTTAGCAGTAACTTATCAAGCATCTAATTATATAAAATTGCTTCTTGTATGGCACTAATTAAGTTAAATTCTGGTCTGATATTAGCAGTCAAGAATGAAAGTGAGCGCAAGGAAATTCACGCTAAGCGCAGCTGCTTAAAGATTTTTCAGAATGGAACCTAAAAACGACTAAAGAGTGGTATGAGTTATTTGTAGATAATTCAAAAACAATTTATGAAGTAAAATTCAATTTATTCATTTGGAGCTTGAAAGATAATGAGCACGCGGCTAAGGAACAGTCAAGAGTTCAGTTACATAACTTATATCTTGAATATATTTCTTATTTTAAATTCCAGAAATTCCATTTGAAATACCATTAAATACTGGTTGTGAACAAAGATTCAAACAGTGGATTAATGTAGCACATTGAAATAATCTGTAATCAGTGAAATGTAAAAAGGCAAAGCTTCTTAAAAGCATTTTCAAGTCCAAAACATATATACACTATTCCACATTACATATAAAAGAACTTTGTTTCAAAAAATAGGAAATGTAATTATTCATGTCCATATTAGGCAATTTAATGGTGAATCACTCCATATTTCGGAAATATTTGATGGAAAACAATCCTTGATCACAGCTGAACAGCTAATCAAGTGGCACAGTTATTCACCCAATCACTTATCATAAGGAATAGCTAATAAAATAGCAGAAGTCATTAGCCAATTACCGAACAATCGCCCTACAACCTATCAGCGAACAGCCAACACAACAATGCGGTCGAATTTTCGCGGATGAGTTTAGAACAAACTTGCGGTTGCGAGCCCAACTGCTTAAGATTTGTTATCTGACCATGCTGGACCAATACTTTGATTTCTTCAGAGGCCATGTCTTAAGGGCAGCCGACAGTTTTCCCGTATGGAAGGAGATGCTATTCGGTTGAATTGTTTGTTGAAAAACCAATAGGAGCCGACCGCGGAAGTAAGGTCCTTCCTGACGAAAGTGGAGTCCGCAAATGAGATGTTGCGGAAATGGCCATAATCAGCCCACCGCTTTCAAATAAACGTAAATTACCATATATCCGTACTTGTTTCTTTGCATATTTTTTCCGCGTAATTTCGTTCGTACTTCTATTGAATATTTTTTAAATATACATGTATGACTAACAAAGAGCTTCTTTTAAGAAAATTTAATATGATTTGAGATAATTTAGGCTTGTGATGACGCAGTAATACGCATTTAAAGCACCGCTGGCTCAGATTGACCTAAACCATCCCAACCCTTATGTAAAGAATAAACTAATCGCGTAATGACACATATGTGTGTATGGTAAAAAAAACTATTCGTACAATTTTCAGCGCACAAAGCCCTGCTTAGCAACAATGTAACATGCAGAGAACGATAACATGCAATTCTCTCTACATGAGCATCCACGATGCTTTGCAACCTTCGTTATATATATTCACGTGAATTGGAAAATTAGCTTGGATAGAAATTTTATTTTAAAATCATAAAAAAGCCAGAAAATTGTGTATATTAAATTTGAAAATTTGCAAGATCAACTAAACTAATAAAAAAAGCGGAGATCATACATTCATAGAACTAATTTTTTTATTCAATGCTATAATGAAAGAGGCAAAAGTGTTTCATTTGTTCATTCATCAGTCAATTAATCCTCTGATGAAAGAATGAATTAATATTAACAACAATAACAATAAGAAACGTATTTCGAACTAGCGCACTGCAAAACAAGTATCAAAAAGAAAAATGTTCTACATCCACATTATATGAGATATAAGCATTCATTGAATCATTTTCCACATCTAAATAAATTCGCTGTGGGCATAAACGTGAAGAAGTGTCATTTTTCGCAAAACCATGTAAAATGTACTGTTGATTGTTTGATTGCACTCGATTTTTCTGAATAAAATAAAAAACAGATATTTCCGTAATCATAATTAATCCATTACCGTGGATGAAAGCTGAAAGAATTTTTCAATAAAGCCGTAAAGTGCAGCATCATCGATTTTCGCATAACCGATGGATACCATTTCTGCTACAATTCGCTTCAAGTTTGGCAAAAGATGTTCTTCTTGTTTTATGCAAAATTTCAAATTTTCAAATATAGAATTAAATGCAGCACAGTGTTCGTATAACTTTTCCATTAATCTCAAAAGCTCCTACATAAGCAAGAAAAACAAAAAACCACGTTATTACAGAAGTAGAAAGATGCTCGATGAAAATTACCAAGTATTCAGGAAGTTTTTTGTTCTTGAAACAAGATTTAAACTGCTGAAATATTTCCGGCATATAATCTCGAAAATGCACTTCACCATTATCCGCTAAAATGAAATATTATTACATATACATAAAATAAATCTGAAAACATGTGTCAAAAAGTACAAATTGTATGAAGAAGTGCACGCAAAGCAACCATTAGACCATATGGTAATATCAGTTCGTACAACTCATTCCATGTCACTTCAACAAAATAATCAAGAATCTGCAGTAATTATCAAGAGTACATAAATAAAGAAAATTCACATAAAATTTTCCAAAGTGAACCGTTACCTTTTTTGCTGTTTTATTGAAATCAAGAATATTCCCTTGTTGACTGATTGGTAACGGGACAGCGTTGGTCCACACCAAATACCAACCTTCCTTGTTACTCATTCTTTCTGATAATTTCCCTGAAACGTGGAATTTCAACAATAATGAAAAAGAAAAACTTTTACAAAAATAAATTATAGCTATAAGCAGACGCACATTCTTTGCCGTTGAATTCAATATCTTTAGGCGAACACCATCGAACAAAATCTTCAAAGCAACAATTCAGATTAGCAGCCTGTAAAAAAGTCAAAAACAAACAGTCAAACAACAAAGAATAAAACTAAATAAGAAAATTAAATAACATATACGCATCCACAGATAATTAATACACTAACCTTGAATGCTTGCATGTCTGAAAGCAAAAAATTTCTCTGTAATTTATTTAAATCATTCTGCAATCTTTCCTCCTGATTGGCAAAAGTATGATGATCACCCATTTGCGTATGAAGTTCGCATTCAAATATAAAGTCTGCAAGTCTTGATGACTGTAAATCAAATTCAAAAATAGTGTTAATAATTTATATTCACTAATTCATTACTGATAAGAATTATACTATTACACTATCAAAGAAATAAATAAGAACAAACAATACTTTTTTGTCCAAAATTATATACTCTACAAAAAGTTATTTCATAAAGCACATATCTATTTTATGAGAGCATATTTGCTTAGAATATTACACCTGTTAATTTCATGTACATATACATTAAATGGCATTTTTAAAATAATTGTTTACATTCAGTTAAACAGTTTGATTCATTGAAATTCATTTACACGCAAAATTGGTTCATAAACGTGCTCTTCTGGATGTTTGATCAGCATATTTGTATCATGTGGCTTGAGACGTCCTTCCGGATGCAAGTTACGTTGAACTTCTTCTGCATTTTCATAACAATTAAAAAATTCTGAACTGCTTTTCAACTGCAGTTCACGCTCTGCACGCATGTTTTGCAAGCAGAAATTTAACATCTATTTGAATAACAAAATAAAACTTAAATGAAATTATCCTAATAGTGATTCAAATCTCACCTCGAACTTATATTGCAGTGGCCATAAATTATCTTTTTGTGACACATAAACTTCACTTTAAAAATAAAATTTACTTGATAAAAAGTAAAACAAAAGGAAATAAAGAATGTAAATTACCTGTCGCAGTTATGTAAAAAATTTATATTACGCATATGGTTAAATAAATGGCAAACAAATTCTTTCCAAAAGACAGTTACTAATTTTTCATCAATCGACAAGAGACAAAAAATTGCTAATGAAAGTCTTCCAGCTAATCCTTTAGAATTGCTTATAATCTCCTGCAAAAAAGGAAAAGTCATTATAAATGATGTTTACTTGCAATTTTTTAATTTATACATATCGCTATATCAATGTTTTTGTATAGTCGTTTAAATTCATTCAAATAAAAATGAGGTGGATAGTTTAAACAAAAAATCTCTTTATAATATTACAATTTAAAATAAAGATAAAATTGTCTTTTTACATTCACAAGGGCAAACACATACTTGAACTTCTTTGAACCCAGGAACAGAACTGAATTCACGAGGAAGATCGATGTAATTGTCATTTTCTTTAAAGACAAAAGCTATTTCATATTTGATGATTTCATCAAGAACATCATCTGTAATAACAAATCCATAATTGTAGAATCAAATTACCAACAATTAAATTTAATTAATTTACAAATACATCCATTATAAATAAAATCAAATAAAATAATGAAAAATAAAACACAACCAGAAAATTAAATGAATGCTACCGGTGTTGGAAAGCAGAAGAAAATTGTGCTTGTAACTTCACAATTTTGCTATCAAAAACCCACATTATAAGACTTCATTTCACATTATAACAAACGTTTCACAAAGTAACTAGTCCACCAGTAAGCATATGTACACGCATCAAGAAAATACCTCACTTATGCAAACAATGGAACCGATATGGGATATCTGCTGTTTCTTCGACGCAAGCAGTATGAATGCAAGTTGTTTAACATAAACCACTGCACAACTGACCCCTCAAACTTGAGTTCCAAAATAAACGTATCAAATAATTAATAATCCAATCAATAAATAAAACATTCATATTCGTGATATTCGACAAACAGAAAAATTCATTTCAAATTTTGAAAAACAAAGCCCACATAATTGCATAATATATACTATAGCAAAAAATATACTGAAATGTGAAACAACTTTATAAATTTAATATATAAAATTATATGGGAACAATTTTCATACAAACTTACAATGTGAATTAACCAATTCATTGTTCATTTCAACCGAAGCATTCAAAAAAACAGGCCCATCAGGCACATGTGACGGCGAATGTAAGGCGTAAACTATTCCATAGATTTTATTTTAAAAAAATAATAATTAAACAAACGATTACTTGGTTTTTCTGGCGACGATGAACACTTTAAAATTAAATATAAAAATCTGCAATCACGCAAAGCACAACTTGCAGAAAGTCCATGAATACACTGATATTGACAAACAGACAATGAACGATTTGAACCATTCCACGTGAAAATCATCTCAACTGTGAACCTGTAGGATTGTTCGTTAATTTTCAAGCTAAAACATTCAATGAATATTCAAACATTAAACAAATAAATACTTAATTTACTAAGGAAATGTAAGTTCTTTCACAATTCTGCAATTCAGATCGAACATGCAATTTTCTAACCAACAATCAGTGAAAAATACCATATTCAATTCTGTCACTTGACTGGGCAAACGCACAGAACACAGAGAAAAACCGTGAAACTATGCAATAAATTTAAATCTCTGTAAAAATAATTTAAACAACAATACAAAATTACGCACCAATTTTGAAGCAAGAGATTCCACATATTCCATGCCTGAGCTGTCCAATGATTTGGCTATGAATAAAGGTTCAAAATAAGTTCGTGTGTAAAAATTTTGGCAAAATCCCATGCAGCCTTCTTTAGACCACACAAAAAAAGGAATTTCACTAGAAACATATTCATAATAATCAACAAAATAAAATATAATGAATTATTCAAACATTTAAAAAGTAAATCAAACTGAATAAAATACCTTTACCATTTGATATTTATACATGCAGTAAGAGCAGCAGAAAGTATAACTTTGGAAAAGCTAATGCTTTCATATTCACCTTTCAAAACTGTTTCTGAAACAATTTCCACATATTTTTCGATGCCATAATAACGCACGTATGTATTATTTAAAAAAAATTCAAATCCACTCCTGTCATAAAGAAGATTTTTTATCCTTTCAAATGGATAATCAACTTTCGCATTATAAAAAGCCAATTGTTGCGATTTTTCCTTTTTAAAATATTTTGAAAAATCATAATAACCAATTTTTAGTTCTTTTCCTTGAAACTGAACATTGAATGAATTCACCAATCCACTTTGAATCTGTAAATGAAGTTAAATGAACAAGAATTTTCAAATAAGAAAATTACTTTTAAAAATAAACAACTGATATCGTTAGCAATATTATTACTATCGTCTAAAAAATTTTACACTGTATTATACAAGAGCAAATTTAATTAAATACTGCAGCATTAAACAATACTACCACAAAATTTCCCATTAACATTCAATTCAATAACGTAAGGCAACTTAATTAGTCAAAAATTATAAACTATTCTTTCAATATAATTCAACTGTAAACATACGTTATCATTTTTCGAAATTATTTCAGAATTCAATTTTTCAATCTTCTCTTCAATGTCACGCGTCAGTCTATCAAAATCTGTTGAACAGTGAAAGTCCTTTATTTCATAGTATTCCTCTAATGAAGACATTTCACCAACAGCCTAAAATATTTAAATTTTAAAAAAGTTTTTACTTTATCACTTACAATAAACAGCGAACATCAATAGCAAACAAAATGCAGCAAACACTGAAAAGAACCGTTTCGCACCGTGTATTAATTTTCAGGAATAATTAAAATTAGCTATTTTTGCTGAACATTCGCACTGACTGCCTTTAAAATACAGAAAAATTTAATCTTTTGCAATACATTTGTAACAAACGACTCATTTGTTGTAGAGTATATTTGTAGTTTCAGATGACGGTAACATCGGATACGAACTACCGTAAACCGGCTGATACGTGAAGATCAGCAGTAGCCGGTGATGACGTAGTTGTGTTGGTTTTGGAGCGCTGGAAAGGTTTGCTAATCTTCCCTCTCGGTGACTTGGTTGTCACTGTTATTGTTTGCCTCGTTCTTACATTCTCTGTGGTTTCCTGTGCTATATGTACTGTTTAATAAACAGTTATCTTACACATTACGTCTTGTTGTTGACACGTAATGCCTAACACACGCTCATCTGCATCAGAGCGCGCCGAAGATAGAAAACCGTTGAAAGCAAAGTCTGACACGTTACACAGCATAATACATAGCAGTGTGCTCATATTTAATGTTAAAAAATTATTTTACATTTTTAGTTTAAACATAACGTTTAAACGAACCCATTTCACACATTGAAATAATATCCAAGTAAATACTCTTCTCGTGTATGCGGCATAAATATACCGGTGAATAAATAAATACCGAATAACAGTATAAAAATGAAGTGTAAGAATTAAAAATGTAACTTAATTTCCTATGAAAATAATCCGACGAAAGTAACTTAAAATTAAATTATAGTAGAATAAAACAACGATTTTACAAGCAAGATACCACTTAAATGATTATTGTATGTTTAAATGATGTCTGTTTAAAATATTAAATGTCTTTCGTATAAAGCACAACAGTGAAGTATGATTTTCATAACAGTTTGCTGATGTTGAATTACGATATATGACTTTTTCAAAACTTCTGTAGAATTGGAATGCACGATTTGATGCTTATGCAGCTTCTTTAAGTTAGGACTGTTGCATCTTTAGGCAAATACATATTGCTTGTCACTGGTCACCGGTAATGTTTATGAGTAAAACTGTTCTAACGAAAGCCACAAAGCAAACAGCGAAACATGGAGAACGCGCGAGTGCAGTCGAATGACCGTACCAACAGCACACAATGCCGCTGGGCACCTGAAAAATCTGCATATAAGCCAAGCTTACAAAATTGTTTCAAATCATCAAACAATAAAAAATCAATGAATATCTCAAAAATGTGAATACACAATTCCATGATTTTACTTCTTTTAATAAACTATAAACATTAAAAAATGCAGTTCTTATATATGCATATATTCTGTTGAAACTTGTAGATAATTTTGTAAGGGGACCGTATCTTTCTATTTATAAAGGATCCATGTAATGGGTATCTTAGAATTCAATTTAATGCGATTTTATTCAGTTGAAGAGCGATTCAAGCATCTGAAAAGTTAGCATTCTCGCTTGTGTTATCTCTCCTTCCTCCTCACTCGTATTTATACATGTTAGTTCAACTGACTTTGCGTCTGGTGGCCTATATCTCTGCGGAGCACCGTAACCGGCGTAATATCTGACCTGTGCGGCTCAATCGACCTAGGCAGTTGCGCTGTCAACAACATTTCACTTTGACGCATTGGCAGCAACTGACCACCGACTTGTGACAGGTTTGCAGCATGGTCGCTGACCCTTTGATCGCTTAATTGCGATTCCATTGTTCACCGTCAAAAAAAAACAGGGGAAGGGGGTAGCTGGCTTTACGTAACTATTGGTTTTGTGCCAGAAACAATGTTTTTAGATCATGGGAAGTTCAAGCACCGATGAACAGGTATAAAAAAAACATTTCTCAACACATATAACATACAAATGCTAATGCCAATTCTGTCTTCACTCTAAAACGGTATTTAAATAGTGATAAAATATCGTAATTAGTAACCGATTTGATTAATAATTATAAATACAAATGGGCAAGAAAAGGGAAGATGAAAATGACATGTAATGCAATGTTTGTTGTCACTGTTGCTATCACAGTATCTATGATGGAAATAATTCGTCAATGAACGGTGTTGCACTGTACCTGAATTCAGGTTACGGTAGCATACGGTAGATTGAGTGCTAATGCAAAGAGGTAACGTTGACAGTGAGGAGTGTGTGATTTGGACTGTCATGCTAGTGATAAACAATCTGTGTTGTATATTTCTGTTTATTTATTGTGTTGTGAGTTAACTTTTCACGTTTGTATCTGTTCCTAAGCTTGCACTTTCATTCAATTAAGTCTGTTTTGTCGCCAACAATTTCATTTCTACTTGATTGCATTGCAAAATAAAGTATTGGTGCATGTGCATGAAGTAGTGCGCTTTTGTGTGTTTTTGCTGTTTTTACTGAAACTTATGTAATGTCAATATATTTTTCAGTTCATCATGTTAATTTAGGTGATGCTTCATTGCGTGATTTTATTAAAATTTTATTTATGGTTAACTGACATGTTTTGCTGTTTTGTACATTTTTTCAAATTGACTTTTTGGAAAATACTGCGTTTATATATTTTATTATGCATTTTAGAATTTTTGTGAATGCAATTTTTCAAAATGTCCAGTGATTCTACAAACGTAGAGCATGTGTAATGGAGATTTCCTCGTCGATAGCGATAATCAAGTTCCAGTGGACTGTATAATTAACCCGCGGTTCGACTATTTGAACCACTGAGTTCTATCTTCGATGTACGGTTCCCACTTTTGGACCCGCGTCGTAAGCTCAAACGACTTACCTATTATCTCTGCTGATTCCAGTCACGTTTTCTCCGGTATTCCTTCCCGTCTTTCGAATATAAAGACCAAAACACAATCTCGTAAAGAACACCAACGCTTTATTCGACTAGAGATCAACTCACACTCACTAACTCACTACTAACTGAGTCTGATCGACTGAGTCTGACTGACCGAGTCTGACTGACTCTTACTCTGACTGACTGAGTCTGACTGACTCTGACACTAACTAACACATATATATATATATATGGTACACACACGAAAGAAAAACAAACTACAACAACAATTAGGTCAAATATATCGGGTTGCTTCTAAACGATAACGACTGTGATCTGCCATATCAGGTTACTTCTTTCTTCTAAAAATACTTCGTCATACTGTGGTTTATTGACGCTCAGGTTTTGTCTTTGGTTGGAATCTGCAACATCCTCCCCCGACGATGGAGGAACTCCATCTATTACTGCAGATTCCAACAGTCGCAATTTCTTCGTTGGTTGTGTAATTTCACCCTTTGTCACTTTCAACCGTACTGATCTCACCACTCCATCTCTCCCGTGGTACAGTTCCAGTACACGTCCCATCATCCAACGACTCTTATTCGCGTCGTCTTCTGCTATTGAAACGATGTCTCCCACTTTCGGTTCGGTACCGTCTCCTCGCCATTTCGATCGAGTGCAAAACGAAACTATGTACTCTGATCTCCATCTTTTCCAGAAGTGGACAATCAGCTTTTTTCTGTAACGCCAACGCTTTGTTAGACGTCCGACGGTGTCCGTCGCTTGTCCATGATGATTTGGGCCGTAAGGCGCATCTGACGAAGCTCTACTTTCTGTCTTCACTAGAAGTGTAATGCATTTTCCACTTCTATCGTCTGCTGGAATGTTGCCTGACAAGATCCACCCGAACGGTGAGTTAACCCTTCGTTGGATTGTTGGGGTAGAGCCCACCCCAAGGGGTTTTTTTTCGTCGCATTCTGTCAATTTTCAATTTCATAGTCTGAAGCTTTGTGACATCTCTTTTGAAACAATTAGACATATTTTGAAAGAAATTTCAATGTTCCAGGATTTTTTGTTCAGTTTGCAGAACATCGTAAAGTAAAAAGGTACGTTGTTGGATTGTTGGGGCAGATCGCACCCCACTTTAGAAAAACACGTCTAAAAAACTGGGAGTATGTTCAATTTTTATGAAATTTTTTTTATTGGATAGATCGAAGAATTCTCTACATGATTGTATCAAAGTTTTTCCAATTATACTAATTTTAAAGCCTTTTATTGGCAAAAAATGCGACAAAATTTTCGTTAAAAAATCGTCATTTTTTAGTTTTTTTCTTCTTGTGGATTGAGTTTTGCAAAATTCGTGAAACAAATTACATTATTGTATAGAGCACGTTATTCTGCACATTTTGACACCAAACTCAGGTCTATAGTCTTTTTTTTTTGGTTCCGAAAAGACTTCGCTTTTCTAAGCCCTTTCTATAGTTTTAACATAAACATATGGAAAACTGTTGAGCAGGAAATCGATATTCCGCATTTTTTTTATTTAAATTTGTATCATTAATTCAATTTTAAGCATTTTGATTAAAATTTTATTATTAGAAATAAATTTTAAGTCTCTTCTAGCTGAAAAATTCAACAAAATTGACGTAATAAACTGTTGATCTTCCTTTATTGGGAAGTGCTAGGATTAACATCACAATGCTCACAATAGCTGCGCAGATGTTCATTGCAGCATGGCTTTCTGCAACTTATGCAGGTAGATTTTACTTTTTTGTCAGGTTTTCTTCCACAAAAGACGCATCTTCTATAGATGTGTTTTTCCTATTTGCTTGCTTCTGACCGCTCGGTTGACGTCGCTTTTCCTATTTGTTCAATCGCTTTCCTTACTGTGTAAGGAAGGGATTGCGGAGGACTGGCAGCACGTTTCTGAAGAACGATGTCCACTAAATTTTTGCCACACTCCATTAAAAATAGTCTTCTACGCTGCGACTTTCGGGCGTTCCAATCTGGATTTTTACATGTCCAAATAACATATGCTGCTAGACCTGCGCAATCTAAAGTATTGAACCATAGAACCATTGGCCACCGCCGGGTGCGTCGCTTGCATGTGTATACCCGTACAAGCTGGTCTAGGGTATCCACACCGGACTTTGTTTCATTATAAAACAGCACGATATCTGGTTTTCCTTCTTGATCTTCATTTACTGCATCATCATGGTGCATGGTCGACAACAGCAAGACGCATTTTTTTCTCTTCGGGATGTAGCTCACAAGAGTGAGCTGTCGATCGAAGCAAAACAATGACGAACCCACCTCTCGCCCCCTGGCTTCTGTTAATTCTGATGGCACTTCTTTTTTATTTCTTCGCAGTGTTCCCACAATCGTCGTTTTTTTGGCTAACAGATCTTCCGCCAATGGTATGCTTGTAAAAAAGTTATCCATAGTTATATTTCTACCTTTCCCGCACCAAGGTCTCACTAACCGCTTCACAAGATGACCACATTCATCCGTCCAGTGGTTCAAATAGTCGAACCGCGGGTTAATTATACAGTCCACTGGAACTTGATTATCGTTATCGACGAGGAAATCCCCAGTACATTGGTCCTCCGAGCCGGATCCGGATAGGATAGGATATCGGATCAGATCGGATTGGAAAGACTGAGACTTCCGGATCTTTATCACGACCTGTGGACGATATTGATTCGTACTTAGTATTGTTACGGTCTAAGAATGGCATCGATAAAGTCATCGGCCAAAGACTGTCAAAATAGGATCGCGGCTATGCGAGCTCGTCTTTCTAGCTATATGGAAGAATTAGTGAGAGCTCGCGAAGAACTCAACTCACGTGCATTGGTACGTAACCTCTTAGATCTTCTGAATCAGTGTTTGGACAAAACACGCCAACTGGTGGAGAAGTATGAAGATTCCGCGAAACCGGCGGACGATATCACCGACTGGCACAGTTTTGAGATTGAGGTAGTCAAGGCACGTAGTATCGCTGAAGAGTACTTGGAAAATGACTCAGTGACCGATAATCGTCGTGATACAACGCCAAATAGGGGGGCATTTTATCACGTCAACTGGCCTAAATGGGAACTTCCAAAGTTTGACGGAGACGTTCTACAATTCGATACATTCTGGGAACAGTTTGAAGATCAAATACACCGACAGTCAGAACTTCGAGATACCACCAAGTTCACGTATCTTCGATCATGTTTGACTGGGAATGCGCTAAACGCTATCGATGGTTTAGCAGTTACAGCAGCTAATTATTCGGCAGCTATCGACATTCTGAAGAGTCGTTTCGGTCGTAGAGATTTGATCATTCAAACTCATATCCGGAAACTATTAGATACAACGCCTTGCAACGACGCATCATTGAAAACGTCGAGGAAATTTTATGATGAAATCGTCCTACACATTAGAGCCTTAGAAGCGTTGGGCAAGAATCCTTCATCTCCAGAGCTGACAGCGTCAGAAGTCCTATTGGAGATATTCAAGCTGAAAACGCACTTGAGCACAAGAAAGAGATGGGAAACTCTTATCCTTTCTGAACCTTCGAAAGCAGCAAATTTGGAAGATTTCTTACGATTCTTGCAAGACGGAATAAGGGTGCAAGAGTCCGTCAGTATGAGTGACTGTAAACCATCATCAGACGTCACTAAAAGAACGACGAGTCCACCTCGAGAGAAATTACCCTCTGTAGCCGCTCTCCATGCAGAGATCAGATCATCCGATAGCTGCGTGATGTGTAGAGAACACCATCAGGTAAGTCAGTGTCCCAAGTTCCTAGCAGAGAAGACGCAGGATCGATGGAGAATAGCGACCAGCGAAAACTTATGTTTCCGCTGTCTTCGAAGAGGTCACACGGAAAATAAGTGCTCGGAAGACAAACGGTGTGACTATCCATCATGTGGGAAGACGCACCACAAACTGCTCCATGGAGACGAAGGAACACACCAATCCAGAGCTGGTGTAACGTCGCCTGTGAAGCCGACGACTGAGAAAGACGAAGGTGTTTCGAGCGTCCGAATACTTTTGGGAAGAGTAGCGTCAGAGAAGGAGAATCTGTTGCAGACAGCACGAGCCATCTTACAATCAGATGATGGAAATCAGTTCCTTGTAACCTGTCTTTTCGATTCCGGTTGCCAACGATCACTTATTAGGAAGGATTTGGCAGAATCGTTACGGTTAAGAGGTACAACGGAACGATTGATGTTGTTGAGGCTAGGAGAAACGCACCGTAAGTATGAGAAGCTGCGTTGCGTGAAGTTTTGCCTAAAGGGTATCTACGGAGGCGAAGACAGTCATCCCATTGAAGCACTCTGTGTCCCGAGAATAACAACGGTAGATGCGAACCCATCAGCAGCGAACTGGGAGCACCTACACGGACTGAAGCTGGCAGACATTTTTCCGAGAGAACGCACGGAAATTGATGTACTTATCGGCATAGATTTTTATAACCGCTTGCTATTCAAAGAGAGAATAGTGGGTGGAGACGCGTTACCCGAAGCCGTTAACTCACCGTTCGGGTGGATCTTGTCAGGCAACATTCCAGCAGACGACGGAAGTGGAAAATGCATTACACTTCTAGTGAAGACAGAAAGTAGAGCTTCGTCAGATGCGCCTTACGGCCCAAATCATCATGGACAAGCGACGGACACCGTCGGACGTCTAACAAAGCGTTGGCGTTACAGAAAAAAGCTGATTGTCCACTTCTGGAAAAGATGGAGATCAGAGTACATAGTTTCGTTTTGCACTCGATCGAAATGGCGAGGAGACGGTACCGAACCGAAAGTGGGAGACGTCGTTTCAATAGCAGAAGACGACGCGAATAAGAGT
This sequence comes from Trichinella murrelli, assembly GCA_002221485.1. Classification (NCBI taxonomy): domain Eukaryota; kingdom Metazoa; phylum Nematoda; class Enoplea; order Trichinellida; family Trichinellidae; genus Trichinella; species Trichinella murrelli. The sequence goes on from CM008133.1 coordinate 1,155,277, forward strand.
CGTTGGATGATGGGACGTGTACTGGAACTGTACCACGGGAGAGATGGAGTGGTGAGATCAGTACGGTTGAAAGTGACAAAGGGTGAAATTACACAACCAACGAAGAAATTGCGACTGTTGGAATCTGCAGTAATAGATGGAGTTCCTCCATCGTCGGGGGAGGATGTTGCAGATTCCAACCAAAGACAAAACCTGAGCGTCAATATTCCACAGTATGACGAAGTATTTTTAGAAGAAAGAAGTAACCTGATATAGCAGATCATAGTTGTTATTGTTTGGAAGTAATCCGATAGCTGATCATAGTTGTTTTGTCTGGAAGCAATTCCATACCAGCGGACCAGTCGTTATCGTTTAGAAGCAACCCGATATATTTGACCTAATTGTTGTTGTAGTTGTTTTTCTTTCGTGTGTGTACCGTATATATATATATGAGTTAGTCAGTCAGACTCAGTCAGTCAGACTCGGTCAGTCAGACTCAGTCGATCAGACTCAGTTAGTAGTTAGTCAGTGAGTGTGTGTGTGTGAGTCAGTTGATCTCTAGTCGAATAAAGCGTTGGTGTTCTTTTCGAGATTGTGTTTTGGTCTTTATATTCGAAAGACGGGAAGGAATACCGGAGAAAACGTGACTGGAATCAGCGGAGATAATAGGTAAGTCGTTAGAGCTTACGACGCGGGTCCAAAAGTGGGAACCGTACATCGAAGATAGAACTCAGTGGTTCAAATAGTCGAACCGCGGGTTAATTATACAGTCCACTGGAACTTGATTATCGTTATCGACGAGGAAATCCCCAGTACAGTTTGAATGGATCTTTAGGAATGATCAAAAATATTTTTGACCTGGAAAAATCGGTTCAGCATACTCTGATGTTAACTATTCAAGGGGTACTTGTTTACCATATTGTAATTATTGTGTCAGTGGACTTTTATTCTTTTTTCTTTTATTGCCAAGTTGGAATTCGAAGGTGACAACAGTGCAGAATGCAAATCAGCAGTGGTTGGCGACAGAGTTGTGCAGCCAATGAGTCAATGGACTGTAGATTTTGCTTGAGCGGCAGGTCAAATCAATTATGATGGCCTAACCGCAATACGACCCCACGTTCGTTCGCGAACGTGTAGCAAAATACGACAAAAACAGTGGACACCGGTTTTATTCAACGGAGGTGAGCACTTATGGACACAAATGAACACAGACTAAGCACCACACAAAAACCAATGACAATCACACAGCACAGTAAGGAAATCGCTGACAAAAACCGCAGCTTCTTCACGCTTCCTCGTCACACACACTTCCCGTACTCCTCCTACCGTACCCCCCCACCATTCGGATGGTCAAGTATCGATGCCTTCAGTTTCCAACAGCCTCCCCCCAGATGGACCCTGGTCCATCACGATGATTCAGCTGGCTCCACCAAGATCAGTGACCTCACTGATCTGGTGATCAACTCTTCGGAAATCTTCACTCGTGATTTCGCCGCCACTAAGCGAGTTTCTACTCGCCCATCGCTGTGCGTCAGACGGAGGTACACGACAGTGCCGTACGCTTTTCCAGAAGCGTATGCAAATCCATGCAGTTGCAGCCTGGTGATGGTCGTCAGCGGGACTTGGACGAGTGGTGCCTCCATGACGATCCTGGAAATATCGGGCAGTTCTTCCTTCCAAGGCCGCCACTGGGCTTCCGTTTCAGGTGGCAACGGGTCGTCCCATGCGACCCCACATTGCCACAGCAGTTGGATGATGATTTTCGCATTCACCGTGTATGGCGCCAAGCAACACAACGGATCGAAGACCGAGGCCAGTGCTTTCAACACGCCTCTTTTCGTGTCCGGGAACTCCGCCACCCGTTCTGGTGTGTGAAAAGTCAACAGGTCGCATTGCCTCTGCCAAAAGATCCCCAGCGTTTTCCAGAGCCGACTTCCGTCTCTGGGTCCCAGGTCTTTGGCAGGAATTTCATCCACTGCAGCTGGTGAATTACTCGCCCATTTGGCAAGATGGAAACCTCCTTTCCTGAGCAGTTCGGGCGCTTCTTTCGCGATTCTCCTTGCGTCTGCGACGCTGTCGCAACTGACGACCAAATCATCGACGTACATGTTAGGGAGTAGGTCACTGAGTGCTCCAGAGCATTCGACTTGATGGTTTTCCGCATGCCATCGGATCGTCTGCATGGCCAAATTAGGCGAGCAAGTAAGTCCAAAGCATACTCGTGTCAGCCTGTATGTCTTTGGGGGCTCGTTCTCTCCAGGTTCTGACCACAAGAACCTGCAGACGTCTCTGTCTGCTTTGTGGAGAGCAACTTGCAGGTACATTTTCTGAATGTCCGCTTGCAAGCAGATTCTGTACCGCCTAAAGCGGATTAAAATTCCTAATAAATCCGCTTGGAGTTTCGGTCCAGCATCCAGTAGGTCATTCAGGGAAATATCCCGAAACCGTGCGGACCCGCTGAAAACAACTCAGCACTTAACCTCTCCGGAGCTCCCTTTTTGATACACAGCATGATGCGGCAGGTACCAGGTGCGTCCCAACGGCCTAGCTAGCCTAGCCTAGCTTCCGCCCAACCGTTGTCTAAATACGATTGGATAACAGCGGCGTACTCCCTCCATCTTTTCCGATCGCGCTTCAGCTTCCATTGGACAAGGCTGAGCCGCTTTTGAGCGACCGAGTAATTATTTGGCAGGGTACTGCCGTTCCTTTTCCAAAGGAGGCGGACAGTATACCGCACGCCATTAAACGAGATGTTCCGCTCGAACTCCTCTCGTTCCAAGCCAGACAGAGATTGTTCTTCTTCGGAGGAGATCCCAATGGCTTCATGTTCCCAGAATTTCCGCGGTAGCTGGTAACACTCTGTGTCGGCGGATTTGTCGGATGGGACTGTTGGGGTCGGGAGCTGTGAAGGTGTTTGTGGACCACAAATCACCCATCTGAGGCAGGTCTCAACGGCCACAGGGACATCATCACCTGCTCGGACAATAGTTGACCCCAGCATTCTGAAGAAGTAATCGACGCTGATCACGACATGTACAGTCAGATCTTCTTCCTCTTCGTCTGCCAGTCCCAAATCGCGCAGATGAGGCCAGCCCCGTGCCGATATTCGTGGCTGGAAGATGTCGTCACAGAGAGTCTTCGTCGTCCGTGCCTCGATCAGCTTACGAGGTCCACCGGACAAGGGGTTCAAGCGGAAGTGCGCGAGCATTGACTCCTAGGGGTCCTTGCTTCCACCACCAAATCGGTGGACCGTCACTGAGAGCTTCTCTCCTCTTAGACCGAGCACACCCCGGTAAGCGTACATTTCTGTAGGCTTCGGCTGATCTTATGCTGCCCGGTACCACATCCACCGCTCGCAGTTCATCAATCAATGTCTGCGCTTTCGCTTTGCTCTGTCTGAAAGTCTGCCGAAACTTCGCCCATTCGTCCATAACGGAATTTGCTTCGTCGTCATTGAGAGTCGTCTCGAATTCCTCTTGAGACTCCGCGACCTGACGGTAATGTTCTTCCGAGGTCCGAAGCTGCTCTTCGATCTCCCGCAATGCTGCGCGTTCCTCAAGCAGCTGATCCAACTCATCCAGCAACTTGATTAAGCGTCTTTTGCCGAGATCCAACTTCTTCGGAAGAGAAAGCAATTTCACGTTCGACATGGCTTTGATCACGTAGGGCTATTCATAGGTCGCTGGTTGGAATCCGGCTCAGAGGAGCAGAACGACGGTGTTGTATAGTCATCGAGTCAGTGGACTGTAGATTTTGCTTTGGGAATTTGGTAGATTCTGCTTTTGGGATTTCGCAATCACACACACAGAATGGCAGCGCGCAAAACGGCTAAACAACAAAGACTGAACTAATGGGATGCCGGGATACGGTAGTCACGTGCATGCCTGCGCCTCAAGTTGTTACACTTCCACTTCCTCTTGGGAGGTCTGTCCTCAGACCGCCAACGTTGGTTGTACAGCAGAAAATCACCGAAGTGTCAGGGCGGCCGCCGGACCCGCCGTGTTCGACCCCATTCAGAGGACGGGGGACGGACGACCTCCTATGCAAGGGACCCCATCGGGTCGGGTCTGACAGCAGGCCTCTTGAACGTCCAGGTTATGCGGAGGACATCACCAGATCCTCCTGGTGTTCACTTCCGACGGCGGTTGCTTCTTGATCAATGCCGGTGTGGTATGTCTTCTACCGGTTGCTGTGAACGACCAGGCGTCGCCGCGGTCTTCCGACATCTTGGACGCGGTACGTCTTGACGCCAACTTACTTCAACACGCGTAGGGGTCCAGACCAACGCGTATCCAACTTGCCCTTTTGTGGGACTTTCAGCCATACTAATTGGTCGGTTTCGAACCGGTTCGCCGTCGCTTTCTGGTCGGCGATTTCCTTATGGCGCTGCTGCTTCTCATGGACCGATCGAATGCCGTGCTGTGCACTTTTTGCAGATTTTCCCGCAGCTGGACGATGTAGTCTTCGGCGTTGCGTGCCGTTCCCGGCGGCACGTCTAACGTTGCATTCAGCGATAGGCAAATTTGCTTACCAAACAGCATACAAAATGGAGATTGTCCGGTCGTCTCATGTACAGCGCTGTTGTAGGCCACTGTCGCCAGAGGCAACAGCTGGTCCCATGAGCGGTCCTTGGACTTGTGGCAAAGCTTGGCCAGCGTATTCAATAGCGTTCGATTGGTGCGTTCCACGAGCCCATTGGCCTGCGGGTGGTAGGGTGAGGACCGCGACACTTCCACGCCGCAGATTTTGCAAACCTCGCAGATCAGGGCGGATTCAAAGCTCCTCCTTTGATCGGAGTGCAGGCGAATGGGCGCGCCGAATCTCCCAAACTAGTTGCCAACCAATACATCGGCATATTCCGTGGCCGCTTGGGAGCGCGTTGGATACGCCTCGGTCCATTTTTAGAAGTAATCGCAAACGACCAAAATGTAACGGTAACCTTTGGATAACTGTCCCTTCCAAGGGGCCCAAAAAGTCCATGGCCAGTGTTTGGAACGCACAGGATACTTCTAGCATCTGTAGGGGCGCCTTGGATTTCCGTGTCGGTTCGTTTCGCGCGACACACGTGCGGCAGGCCTGACACCACGCGTCCACCGCCTTCCTCATGCGTGGCCAGAAATAGCGTCGCTGGAGTCTATCCACCCAGCGTTCGCCGGGACGCAAAGTGGCCACCGAACGTGGTATTGTGCATGGCCGCGAGGACAGCGTTCCTCAGTTCCTTTGGAACGAGCAGCTGATCATCGGCACGGTCACTGCTGGCCTGCCTACGTCGCAAAAGACCGTCCCCATCCACCCGGAACACCCCTCTCCCGTCCCTCCACAGGGACCGGAGGTCAGGGTCTGAGGACGTCTGGCAGTGACGGGCCACCGGTATGAGGCGAGCCAACTCCGTAGCACCGACAGCGTGGGGTCGGTAGCAGCCATATTTGGATGTCAAAAATTGACAAGCATCTTGAGGGTGCCACTTTTTCCATGGTCGCAACAGGTAGCGTCGCGGCAGCAACGATGGAGATTCCACACTGCGGGCAACGTTGGCGCGACAACGCATCAGCTCTGCCATGCCCTGCCGGGCCGGTGGAGCACGCTGAAATCGTATTCGGCCAGCTGCTCGAGCCAGCGGGCAACCTGCCCCTCCGGCTCTTTGAAGTTGCGTAACCAACGCAGGCAGCTATGGTCAGTGCGGACATCAAACTGATGAGCGTAAAGATAAGGTTGGAACTCCTTGATTGACCACAATTGGTCAAAAGCGGTCTGACAATCGGCCGTCCATTTCCAATGGGAGCCTTTTCGGAGAAGCGCATTCAAGGGGGTAGAAACCATTGAAAAGTTTTTGATGAAACGGCGATAATACGATGCAAGGCCGAGGAATTGACGAACTTCCGACGGGCAACAAGGTGTCGGCCATTCCTTCACCGCGCGGATCTTTTCTTCGTCCGTGGAAATACCGTTCTCTGATAGAACATGACCAAGGAAGCGTACGGTCTTCCGCATGAGGTGGCATTTTTGAGGTTTTAGCTTAGACCGGCCTCCGCTATACGCTGCAACACGCGCTCCAAACGGTCGGTATGCTCCTGGGTTGTGCGGCCAAAGACGATAATGTCGTCTAGGTATGGAAGGCAGGACGACCACGTAAGTCCGCGAAGTGCGACATCCATGAGCCGCTGGAATGTGGCCGGCGCGTTGCATAGGTCAAAAGGCATGCCACGAAACTGGTACAGTTCAAACGGTGTGCTAAAGGCCGTCTTCAGACGGTCGGCTTCGTGAACTAGGATTTGCCAATAGCCACTTGAAAAGTCGAATGTGGAGAACTAACGAGCGCCGGAGAGTGCTTCCAATGTATCATCGATACGCGGCAAAGGGTGGGCGTCTTTGGTGGTCACGTCATTGAGACGACGGAAATCAACACAGAACCTCGGAGAGCCATCCTTCTTGCGCACCATGACGATTAGCGCAGACCAAGGACTGTTCGCCGGTCCGATGACGAGCCGGCTGAACATATCGGTAACCATTCGTTGCACGTCGTGGCGTTGGGTTGGCGGCAGTCGTCGCGGTGGTACTTTCACGGGAGCCGCATTCCGCGCGTCGATGCGGTGGGAGGCAAGCTCGGTATGGCCGAGATCTTCGTCAGATGTTGCGATACAACGACGGTATTTCCAAAGGACGGATCGCACTGCGTTCCGGCTGTGTGCGTCCAATTCTTCTACTGATGGCAGCATCTCGTCGATAATGCGGCGGTAGTTGTGGTCGGTCGCGCCGGTCGAAAGTACGACTTGGTTCACGTACCGTACGCTTTGGGCCTCGGGCAATGGCGATAGCTCGACGACAGTTGATCCGACGTACAGCGTAACCGGCGCAGAATCGCGAATCAGTAGGCGAACCACTATGCGACTGTCAGTAGTTACTGTTCCCACGGAATTGGCGGCGACGACGGCGTGGCAGTCCGGTAGCAGCGGTAACGGCGTGAAGACGCATTCGGTGCTTTCAGGAATGGCGGGGCAGCAGGCGTAGACCAAAATTTCGCTTCGGCCAGGGACGAGCACAGTGTCTTGAAGCACCGCCAGACAAGGCTTAGTAGAAGTGTCGGCCGCACATATTTGGCTGGGGTGTCCGAGATGAACATTGGTTGAGCCGAGGCGTAGAACGTTGTCGTCCAAGTTAATGACAGCCGTTGCTCAAAAGGAAGTCGGCTCCAAGCAGACCGGGGAACGCGAAGTTCCTTGCGACGAGCGGTATGAGCAAAAGACTGTGCAACGAAGCGGATAGGCAGTCGGCATGTTCCCATAACGTCCAGAGGATCACCACTTGCGGATAATAGGCGAAAATGTGCAGGTTGTAGTTCAGGTTTCAGCGATAAACTGTTGAATAGGTCTTCACGAATAAGGGTCACTGCAGCGCCGGTGTCGAGTAGAAGTTTGGAATCAGTTCCCGCGACGTTGGCTTGTTCGAAGATCGATGATGGTTTGGTGAAAGCGACAACGTGCACGGCTTCCTGTTGGGAACGTCCGGTCGGCGGCGTTGGGAGCTGTATAGACGGGGGTCCCCTAGGCCGCCGCAGTTGTAGCAACGTGATTCGCATGGCCGGGCAGCAGCAAGTCGACGGTAAGCACGTCTATGCTACTGGTGTGGCGGCATAATGGGGCCGCGAATTTCCTTCGTTAGGACGCGGCGTAGGGCTTCGACTAGACGGTCAATGTCAAATGACGTATCGGCTCGAACGACACTGATTGCACAGCGTAAGCTGGCACGTTCTCCACGTACTGACGCATCGTCACCGCGTATTCCCTGTTTTCCTCTTCGCAGCGCGCCAGTCTGCGCTCGACTGCAAACAAGCGACACATTGCTTGTGGAAAGTTATTTGGCAGCGAGGGCCGACTTGGAAGCCATGGAAGTCGTTCATTATCAAACGAAAGCCCCTCCTCGAACTTTGCGAGCGCATCCTCGTCTGCTGGAGCGGTATGGTCGTCGGTAGCAATGCCAATGGCTTCTAACTCCCAAAATCGCCGCAAGATCTGGTCGGCTGATTCTTCCACGCGCGTCAGGAGGGTAGTCACGGCGGTGGTTGGCCGTCTGCTGGTCTGTCCGCAAAGAATCCAGGCTAGCTGAGAGTGGATTGCCACAAGTCCACCCGCCGGGCTCCGGCGAAGGTTACCACCAACCAGACTGATGTAATGATCCAATCCAATGAGAACGTAGTTGGTGAATGGCCGTTCCTCACACTGGTCGGAAACCGGAAGACTGGAAAAGTGTAGCCATTCGCTCAGCATCACGGGCGCTTGTCGAATCTTTCCGCAGATCTTGGGCGGGGGGGGGGGGGTAAACCCGATTTCCCCTCTGACTCCGCCTACCGTTTCGCAGCAAAATTTCATTGGTCGCTGCTCTGACGCGCGCCTCTAAATTTCATTTGTTGTCACTCCTCTGCATTTTATTTGTCAAAATATTATTTTATTATATTTGTCAAATTTTATTTCTAACCTTGCTGCGGGTTCTTAACCGAGTTCTTGCTGCTTCGGGTCGTCCTGCTTGACGAGTCCTCGTCCGCCTGATGAAGCAGCCGCTGCACGTTTCGCTGCCGCCCGGACCTGAGCGAAGTTGAGTACCTCTGGCAGGTCCAACTTCGTGCATGAACCCGACTGCACGTGAACGTCCCATGCCAGACAAATTTTCCTTAGAAGAACTTTTCCGCAAGAAGCGGCAGAAAGGCTTCATTCGCCGTCATCTCGCCCGTGGACGGATTCTTTCCCAGGGCGGTCAGGCATCGGAGATGTCGATTTATCTCGTCCACCAAAGCCTGTATGCTATCCCCTGAGTCGCTACGCGGTTTGGCGTTCCAAATTGCCTTCACGTGTTCCCGTACGATGACATCCGTACGTCTGAAACGTACTTGTAACAACTCCATGGCATGTGAGTAGTTTGCGCTAGAGCTTGGCATCCCTTCTACCGCAGCCAGAGCTTCACCGGATAAACTCGACGGCAAGTACGAGAACATCGAAGCGTCGTCCAAATCCGTCCGACTATGAACATACCCCTGAAAGCGGTCCCAGAACGCTGGGAATTCGAGCACATTACCAGAAACTACTGGCATCTTCAGTTCCCGGAGCCTTTCCTTCACCCTTGGCTTGGTGTTACCGCGGTGGTCGAGGTCGTTAGATGTGACTGAACAATCAGACAAGGCGCCTTCCATTTGTCGAATCCTCGCTCGTAATTCTCGGCGAGCCATCTGGATCCGTTCGGTGAGCGCCTCCCATTGAGTGGCCTCTTGATCTCGCTTCTCACCCGTCAAAGCCTCTTCCAACTGCAGTTGCACTTCTAACGCTGTCATGAAACGCCATCACATGATTGAGTAGGTCTCGGATGTCATCTGGATGCGACGCATCTTCACAGAGTTGCGTCAGTCGATCGATCATCCCATAAAGTTTCGCTCTTCGAACTTCGGCTTTGCTTACCAAGTTCTGGGTTTTCCTGATGAGCCGATTCGAAACGGGAACGTGTGTTGAAACTATTAGATTTCTCCTTCATTATTACCACTGATCCGGCTCAGAGGACCAGAATGTGACGAGCGAACTTCGGGTTCACTCGCTCTCGATCTGAGTGGACTGTATAATTTTATTCGTATTGAAAGACTGGAAAGTCAAATATGTTCAACAATCCGACCTTAACCGTGGTGTACTGACTTCTGATGCGATAACCGTCAATCGAAACTAGATCGAGTGTCGACACAGTTTACTCAACACTGTAGCGGACATGGGCTGAACTAACGAAATTTTTCCTGCAGAAAGCGAAGAGGAGGAAAGCTAAAGCTACCGTATGAAAAATTGGACATGAAGATCAGAGGCAGAGTACGGTAGTGGTGGTTTTACATGTGTACGGTAGAGTTGGCAAGTTGCCAAGGAAGCGCTTTTCGATATATCATCGTCGTGGGTCCTTGCTTATGATTGTTTAACTAGGTATATACTCATTGTTTGTCGTTCGATTGTTGCTATACCATCAGGAAAGCGCGAGACAGAAAGGAAAGGAAATGCACCGGTTAATACCGGCCCGTCGCCAAATAGCCACCGACGCACCAATAATCTGGTAGAAGAAACGGACAAGCATACTCGAGGGAGCGGCCCGTTATAACACGAAAAATACTGAGCCAGGGATAATTAGACAAGAAATCAATGAATATCGCACCGAAAAAGCAAACACACTGAAGGCAATCTTCCAACAACGACAAACCCACGACTTGGTCGTAAACCAACCACACAAACACAACACTACTGCGTCACTACAGTATCTATAGTATGTTACTACTGATTCTCAGGTTATCTCACGTTGAAGACAGACTCCCCATTTCCATCGTCTTCACGGATCTCCCGTCACAGTATCTCAGCCTACGCCTTATTGTTCTCGTCCGGGCCGTCACTGTCTGCGTTGACCTTACGGCCGCCCATTTTTTTGAGAAAGATAGGTTTGGTACTACTCGGTCCCGTTTTTTTCTTATTGGTCTTTACCCTCGCTGTTTTATTGGACCGTCAAATCTTTGTCGTATTGGTTTTCATTTTATTGGGCCGTGAAGTCTTTGTCGTATTGGTTTTCCTTGTCTAATTGCTCATTGATTCAAACTCTTCAGTTGTGATTAGCTGTAATATTTTTTCATTTCATTGGTCCAAATATTCCATTTAGGATTACGTAACTTTAATAGTAGTGACGTAACATTAATAATGGAAATATTTATTATTCCAAATTTTATTGTTTGTTTGAAGTTTTGTCATTCATTGAAATTCTGTTTATTTAAATATATTATTTGTGGTGAAGTTTATACTTTTTCATGATCAGCATTCCCGAAAATAATTTTTATCATTATTCTATATTTTATTGTACCAAAGTGACGTTATATCAAATGCAATAGTAGTAGTTCAGAAGAAACAATACAAAAAATAAGAAGTGATTTTCATTTTTCACTACGCAACAGCAGCAGCAACAACAACAACAACAATAAAAAACAACAGTGAACGGCATTAACAAAATGGAAACAATGAAAAAGCAAGAAAGTAAATAATACAATACAATACAATACAATATAATACAAGAAATGTATAATAGAATATAATACAATACAAGAAATATATAATACAATACAACACAATACAATACAATTCACCACTTGGAAGGCGGCATTAAATCGGCTCAGGCGTTATATACATTATAGCTTCTAGAAACTGCTCCAGCGTTCGTCTACCGTTGGTGTATTCACCCGTATATCGTGCAACCTGTCGTTGCTTTTGAGCTTAAACCTTGTTAACCCGTCTTAAGTCACCAACGGTAGCGTTTCCTGATAGTACTTGCTGAATCAGGGTGTCCATCACACCCTGTTCCGATATCAGGAGCTGGAGCAATTCATATAACCCGTTATGACTTTTACCCGCTTTTCTGTTGAGCCGATTATGCCAACCTTCCAAGTGGTTATTTGTTCTAATATTTACATTATATACATTCCAAAGCGGCAGTCTTTTATCGGTCATCCACTCCTGCCAAAAATATTGAAATAAAGCTGATAAGTTACCCGTAGTGCCTGCTTCAAGCAGGCTAACACCCGTATTAACATGCGGTACAGGGAGGAAAGCGGTGGCCAGGAGCATTCTTATCTTTCTCTTTGTCGGTTCCTCAGTTCTATATCTTGTTTTCAGTCCCAGCTCACCTACTTTCCTATGTACCGCCTGGCAGAAGTGGAAGTAGCAGCCCTGTACCCGCGTATTCGGGAAGTAACCCCGAATTGCAGGTATCAGGGCTGTTTCAAAATCACAGATAATGGTATCTGGATTAATTTTGATTTCATTTTATATAACCATTTTGCAACATTTAGTTTTCATTTCTCATTGATTTATTACCGATTTCCCTCTTTATATATAAATCTGCTCTGACTATTTGTAAATAAATTTGTTGCCTGTTGAAATTTATCAAGATTGGATGTTAACTTCCGGGTGTAATATCAGAATACTGAATAATCTGTTTGAAAAATCTGGAATGTTGTAGCAACGCTTCCAGTTTCCGAGTACTAATGCTAAAGTTACGCGTTAACTCGCAATTTCACTTAATTTTACGCTTGATTTCACGCATATGCCTTTGTCAAACATTCTTCGCTTTCACGTCACATCGCATATGTTGGTAAAGGCAATTTTAATACAAAGGGAAAATGCACAAGTGACAAATTGTTCACAGTTGCAGCTTCCAGCTAAACCAAGGAATGACAACTACTTAATTGTTATTAGTATTTGATTAATTTCTTGATTTTACTGGGTGTTCTATTTAAATCTTTCTTGTTTACAATCTAAGAATTTTACTTTAAGATTTACAAAGTTTCCTTCATTACGAAACAAACATCCATATATATTTTTTATACATGTCGATGAGTTTTGTTGTTTGTATGAAAAATCCTGTTTGACGTTCATACATTTCATATAAAATACAGTCGAACTTGGTTAGGTGCATAAAATTTTGGCTGAAAAAAAATTCCCTTTATTTAATTAAACGGTGAAATAATGGATAAATGCATGGAAATTTTTTTCGAAATTCCATGCTCACGTATAACCACGTTCAAATGTAATTTGAAATGCAACATCAAACAGATCAGCTACATCATAGACGCTGCTTTTGATGCGAAATGTTTAAATATTTTGTTATCATTAAAATATATACACTGAAAGGTTGCAAATGGAAATGAGAATAGATGGAAATTTAAGTGTTCACCAACGCACTACTCGGTTTTGTTCAGATGTTGAAATAGTTTACAATTTACACGAAATATATAAATAAATTTGTTTTTTGCTTTGTAAATAATATTGCAGGGTTTTAATTTTCTATTTAAATAAAATATACGACTTTAAACAATAACACTGATGAAAGAAGTCAAAACTTTGTGAAGTCGAAAATAAAATTCTTTGATTGCTAACAAGAAAGATTTTCATAGAACAGTCAGACGGAAATCAAAAATGTAATTCGATGCTAACAAATTAGCAGTTGCCATGCCTAGTTCTAGCTGACAACTGCAACTGTGTACAATTCATCACTTGTTGATTTTTCCATTGTATTACAATCGCCTTTAGCTAATCATCAGAATATTTTCTGACAAACGGAAAAGCATTTAATGCACAAATTTCATTTAATTGCTAGCCGAAACGTAATTTATCTGATGAACTGAAATAAATAAAAGTAAAACACTTTGAAAGTAGAAAAGTAGCGATGGACAGCACGATACAGAATAGCAGTTAAAGCTGCATCAAATTAACTCTGCAGCGAACATATTGTATTATTTAGTTTCTTGCTTTATCGTTGTTTTAACTTTGTTAATGTCGTTTACTAATATGTTGTTTACTATTGTTGTTGTTAGTGCTGCTGGCTAGTGAAAAATGAAAATCACTATTCAACTTGTTTTTTGTATTGTTTTTCTGAATTATTACTATCGCATTTGATATAACGTCACTTTGGTACAATAAAATATAGAATAATGATAAAAATTATTTTCAAAAATACTGATAATGAAAAAGTATAGACTACACAACAAATAATATATTTAAATAAACAAAATTTCAATGAATGACGAAACTTCAAACAGACAATAAAATTTTGGAATAATAAATATTTTCATTTTTTATGTTACGTCACTACTATTAAAGTTACGTAATCCTAAATGGAATATTTGAACCAATGAAATGATAAAATATTACAGCTAATCACATGGGAAAGATTTGAATCAATGAGCAATTAGACAAGGAAAACCAATACGACAAAGACTTTACGGTCTAATAAGATAGCGAGGTCAACGACCAATAATAAAATAGCGAGGACAACGACCAATAAATGAACAGTGGGCCCCAATGCGAATATAATTGAGCCCCAGTGGGGGTAAACCCATTTAATTGCTAGCTGAAACGTCATTTATCTGATGAACTGAGATAAATGAGTGTAAAACACTTTGAAAGCAAAAAGGAAGCGAAGGACAGCACGAAGCAGAATAGCCGTTAAAGCTGCTTCAATTTCACTCTGCAGTGGACATCGCATACTTTGATGTTAGCATTCGTGCGCCATTTGTGTGTGATTAATTTTATTCTGTCATTATCAACAAAAGTCATTAGTGCCACAAGGAATATCAGAAGTTGATCTTCGATTGTAGATAAAATATAAAATGAAAACTAAGTATTGTTGCAACAGTTATTAAAAATGGAATTCAATACTCTCCAATTCATTTTTGTTTGGTCCTGCGTTTGAGTTTTGTGTTTTCCGTTCGAGAGTTATTTTAATCATTTTCTGTTGTGTTCATCATTTTCACAATGGCTGATATTACTGAGCTGCGTTTTGTAACAAATCGTGGCGGAAGTACGTCTCTTGTTTCTCAAGGAAGGACATACAAATTGAGATACACCAATAAACAGAGAAAACACTGGGTTTGCTCAAAAGTATGCGCTAAATGTACTGTGTCTGTTCTTCGTTATTAAGGGTTAGGTTATTTTGGTATAGGGCAGAGAAGGCTGCAAGGGTGTCATATGGACAAACCTGGATGTGACATATGTGATCACGCAAAAAGATCACATCGAAAGCTGCCCAGTGGATGAGCATTTAGAATACATAATGGAAAAAAAGGCGGTTTTGAAAAAACGAAGCGCGGAAGGAATCCATCCTCGCCATTTACGATGAAGAAGTTTCCGCCGCGTCCGCCGTGCCATCTACATCTGGCCATTTTCCGCTTTTCAAGCGGATGAAGTCCACGATGTACAGCCATCGGTCAAAGCGATACGTAAAACTGCCTGAACATCGTCTGGAACAGCAAATCCCTGACGCATTCAGGACAACAATGGCCGGTGAAGATTTTTTGCTGTGGCAGAGTGCATCGAGTCGTATATTGGTATTGGCTACGGGCTCTAACATTAGACTGATGGCAACCAGGCGAACCTGGGCATTGGATGGTAAATTCAAGGTTGTACCACAATGGTATCAAAAACTGTTTACCATCCATGCCTTTTTGGCGGGCAAGTTGGTGCCAGCAGTCTATTGTTTATGTACGGATAAAGATATTTCCACATACGGGTTTATTTTAAGCAAGTCGGGCATAACCGGCAATCCTCAGCGTCAATTTTAATCCACAAACAATAATTTGTAATTTTGAAATCTCTCTGATACCACTTTGTTAATATTGTTCACTGTTATGTTGTTTATTGTTGTTGTTGTTGTTGTTGACTATTTTTACTGTTGTTGTTGCTGCTCTTGACTAGTGAAACATCAAAATCACTATTTAACTTATTTTTGTATCGTATCGTATCGTTTCTTCTGAATTATTACTATCACATTTGATATAACGTCACTCTGGTACAATAAAATATAGAATAATGATAAAAATTATTATTGAAAACGTTGATCACTAAAAAGTATAAACTTCACTAATAATAATATATTGGAAAAACAAAATTTCAACGAATGATAAAACTTATAAATTTTGATTGGAACAATCCCCAAATTAGGAATATTTTCATTATTAATGTTACGTCACCACTATTAAAGTTACGTAATCCTAAATGGAATATTTGAACCAATGAAATGAAGAACATTACAGCTAATCACAACTGAAGAGTTTGAATCAATGAGCAATTAGATAAGGAAAACCAATAAGACGACGAATTGAAGGTCCAATAAAATAGCGAGTTGAACGGCTAGTAAAATTAGACAGTGAAAATTTGTCCCGAAATCGACCACCCCAGAAAGATTGTTTTCATTTAAAATGCTCAATCCACGCTCCATGCCTGTGGACAAAAATAATTAGCAATGATCAATGATATCGTGATCAGAGCAGAGATATGGGGGATTGTGGACATCACGTGATGGAGAAACGTTGAATCAGAAAGCAACTTTGGTTCAGCGTCCCGTTGTTGGGTAACGTAATTTGAAAATGCAACAACAGATCAGTCAAATCATATTCATGGGTTGCTTGCCTATTGGGTTGTTGGGCATGCGCTTGTTTTGTGAATAAAGCTTTTTCCACGACCCGAGTGTTGCTTATCAAAGTGGTTGTGAATGAGCATGGGTTCGAAACCGTTTGGCCACAGGAAAACGACCCATCTAAGTTCTGGAATAGTGCACCGATCATATTGAATTTGCCGCACAGTCTAGGAAAACTGAATATTATCAGATGGACTTTCTACAAACACTTGCATAATAACTTCTGCATTATTATCTATTCGACTTGTACATGTTTTTACACTGGAATAAAGAAAATGCTTTACATTTTCAGATAAATAAATTTCATAATTTTGCTTTTTAATATAACTTTGTTTTTTTGTACAGTTTTATGTTGCGCGCGAAACAGCGTTGTACTGGTCGTTGTAGCATGTATTTATAGTACATCGTGCTAACAAAAGTCGGAATAGATACAACAAAATTTATTTGAAATTTTTATAAAAATGTCGACATAATTTATTGTTCATATAAATCATTGTGATGACAGACCAGCGTTTGAGTTCTCAACTTTAGATTTCACGATGATGAAACTATCAAGCGTTAACAGTCTCTCCTTTTACGTTTGTTCTGATGTATAATTTCTTCATTATAATATATCATTTCAAGAACATCCCATCTTGCATTGCAACTTTGCATATTATCAGAATCCTGTTCTATGAACAGGTCAATGATTTCTGTAATGTTGGTGATACTGTTCGTGGGGAATTCCGCTGCTATATTTCTCAAAAGTATAACCTCTTTTGAATCAACGGCAGTTGACGTTTATTATCAGTGCATAGCAACTTATCATTGCTGTGGTACTCGTCGTGAGATAATAAATAGAGTGCACTAAACATATATAACCCATTATGTGAAATTAACAGAATTTGAAGCAGTTACGATAAATGAGTAATAGGATGAATGAAATAACTCAGGCAACATGATATAATAAAATCGTTTTAGTACTGTAAAAAGTGCTTTGCAAAATTTCTCACTTCTCTTCATTTCTCACTTCTCACTTCAATTTCTCACTCACTCAGAAAATAGAATTGACGGTCTTGTTCTTAACAAATTAAATAACTTTACCATAAAATTGCATTATTCAACAAAAACATAGAAGAAACAAATGAACTGCTTAAAGAAGAGATAACTGAACAAAGAGAGGTTAAATGAATATGCTTCTCTGGGTTATTCGTTGCTTTCATAATTCGAAATGTAATGACTTTTTACGATAGCAACAAAGCTAGCCTTGTTTAATAGCTTGACAGTGAAGAAAGTTGTAAAGTGATTATCATGAATCATGTCAAAATTCAGCACGAAGGATTTTCTGAAATTTCACTATGCCAAAACACATGTGCTGCAGTTAAATTTCATCTAAACCATCATATTTTCAGTTCAATGCATGATGTAGCTATGCAACATCAAAGAAAATATTCACAGAAAACGATATAATGTGATGTCAGTGGATACTGCACCAAATACCTCTTGACATATACAATAGAAATGCACAAGGCACAAATTTAAACAAGGATATTAGTGGTCTGAATTTTTACAATACTACCTACAGACGTTTTTTCAAATGAATTCATTGTGTGACCAAGGTAGTGAACCCCATGATACTGTTCGCTCTCAACAATGGGAATGAAAGTTAGGGCAGCAAATGAAAGATCAATATGTGCTTCATGCCTGCTGACGAGGATAATCAGCAATGATCATACTTTGGCGGAACATATGCAGTGCTTGAGGAAGATAACGTTCCTACCTAAGATGGAGTGAACTTGAAATGAAAAATATTTATCTTCGCTTTCAGTTTTGTTTGGTAAAATCATTTCGAAATCCAACAGATCATTTTTTTATCTGTACCGTTGAACATTTGGTTATCATCGTGATACAACAATTGCAACTTGAATGTTTAATCAGCCCAGTAGTCGGTTTTACTTTAGATATTGAAAAACAAATTTAATACAGTTTGCACAAAATGTATAATCACAAATTTTTATTTTAAACAAAATTCCAGATTTTATTTTTTATTTAAATAAAAGATAAGAAGAAAAACAATAACTCTTGTGAACAGGAGCAAACGAAAGATTGGAAAGTTACATTTTTTTTGCGAACCAGAAACATTTTCAGAGAACGCTACAGATGAAATGACAAAATATTTCAGTGCTAATATTCAGCAATTACCACTTCCAGTTTTAGCTGAGAATCAGCTATGGACAATTTATCAGTTTTACATTTTCCATTTGTACTTGAATAGCCTTCAACTAGGCTTCATCAGAACAATATCTGACAAACGGAAAAGAACCTTAGGCATAAATTTTATTTAATTGTTAGCTAAGAAGGTAATTTATATGATGAGTGAAAGCAACTGTTGGCTGACATTTCTTTTGAACAGTATTTATGAACGCGGGTGAGCAAATGTAAAGCACTTTGGAAGCAGAAAAAAAGCGATGAACAGCACCATGCAGAAAAGCTATTAAAGCTGTTTCAAGTTCACTGTGCAGTGGACATCACATTTTTTGATGTCAGCATCTGTGCGCCATTTGTGTGTATTGCATAATCTTCTGTCAACATCAACAAAGGGCGTTGCCGCCACATGGTGACAGTTGATCTTGAATTGTTGATAAAATGAGAAATGAAAACGAAATGTTGAAAAAGGTATTTAAAACGCAGTTCAAAATAAGAGATATATTTGAGATATAAGCTGTCTAACCGAACGCGTGACTGTTCCGTAGCTGCTATCTTACTGTTTTTCTTGCTCCAAATGAATAAAATTGAATTCTATTTCATAAATTGGTTTTGAATTCTCTGCAAATAACTCCTACAGTAATTTTTCAAATGACGGAGGCAAATGTGACGACAACAAAGAACCAACAAAAACTGGTGTACAGAGGAAGGTGCTATGCTACACGTTGAAGAGGACGAATCGTAATGATAAATATTGGATGTGTGCTGAGGTAAGTAGAACTGTCTCGATATACAACGTTATTGTCATTCTAATATTACAAGCGAGCCATTTTTGTTCCAATTTTCCAAAAGATGGAGAGGCTGCCGTAGCACACTGTCCAAAAATCTGGAGACCACAGAAGTGATCGGCACAAGTGAACATGCGGAAAGCTGCCCAGTAAACCCCCACGCGTTCTACCATTAGCAGCAGCTTGCCGAGTTGAGACGGGTCGCCTCAGAGGATACAAGACCGGTGATAGAGATATACAATGAGCTGGCAAGATTTAAGGCATGATTTAAGGAATAGCAGCTGTTTACTCAATTGCTCGTCATTGCAGCGCACTGCGCTGCTGCGCCTGAAATAAATCATTAAAATGAGTTTTTCATTCTTATTACAATTTGCAACATAAATTTCACAAAGCATTATACATACAGATATTATAACGACACTGCCAAAATCAAGACGGTTGCAAACAGCGCCAAGACAACTGTGCGGTGTTATAGTTACTTGCAAGCCAGTTGCTCACGCCAGTGTTGACGCACTCATAAATTGGCTTCTGTACAGTACATCTAGCATTTGTTATTCATATTGGTGTGCTTCAAATGATATGATAGTTCATCTGAAAAACGTTTTTTCGGTTATTAATCACCATTAGTTGTATCATCAAAAACTGTGATGCTTAAAATTAATATACGAAAAAAACTTTTATCCTTTTAAAATCTGCCGAACAAACATTGCAGTTGACGGTAAATTTCGACATGTAAATAGAAAAAAAATATAAGAGCAGAATAATGGAAACTGTTAAATCTAGAGAAATGCACAGTTTGTTGTCGCATAATTAATCAAATAATAACGCATGCAGCAGATTAATCAAAGATAAAACGCTTCGATTACCCTATACGTACAAATCACATGAAGTGAATTTCCTGTCAAATCATTTATATAATTAAGCACATGCAAAACATGGTTGATACTGAAGCTATTCTTTATATTTACCTTCTGTCGCTCTAAAACGGATGTCAGTATCTAACAAATTCCTCAGCAGATTGATTACTGCAATTTCATTCAGTTATGCTCTAGAATAGAAAGCATTCTTTCACCGGGACTTCATTGCGCTTAAAATTAATTTTTAAAAAAGTAATGCGCTGCACGCAGGCAAAACGAAAAAGACTATTTCAAATAATGCTCGCCTTATCTGACATTTTAATATCCATACAAAGGCGAAAACAATTTAAACGTTACTTTATTTGTTTGCTGCTAATTTCACGGCAAATGATCAATAAAACACCTATAAAACTTTACATTATACACAAAAAATTAGGCTAAAAATTCAAGCAAACGTAACAACGCAAACAGAATTCAAACTGCACACTGCATATATTAATTCTGTAGTAGGATGAGATTTCTAAAAAAATCATACCAAAAGTACTAGTCGTACTAAAGAAAATTAAAATTTAAAGACCCATTTATGAAAGTAGTGACAGCCAAAACACCATCGACCAACCATCCAGTGACGTGTTGGGCGAACATTGAAAAACAACTGGCGTTGCAGCACCGCGTGTGGCAGATAAAAATTGCTTCTGCTATATCTCATTTTCATAAAATAAAATTCTCTGTAAAAAAATAAAATAAACCCAAAAAAATGAATCACCACAAACGTTCAGTTCAAAGAAGATTCCAAAAAATAAATTTCAACTTTCTCAGCATCAACGCAAAACAACAAATTATTGGAAAATTTTTCAAAAAACCATACTTACTGCATCTGAATCCATGTACAGTTTTCAAAAGCATAAGACGACCTAATTCCACAAAAATGACAAATGGACCTAGCTTAAGTAAAGTAAAAACAGCTTTTCCAACAAGACGGTAACATTCTTTGTTTCTGACATGTTGCTACATATGCAGTTCTCATGCTGCCACATATTTCACTTCAAAATTTGAATGCATTAATACAATTGATAAACAGCGCAATTCACCGTGATCTCATTGACAGTCGTGTATTGTTGGACAAAAATGCAATAGCGTGGGATAAAATATTAATAAAAGTTTGCACAAATACAACTAATCAATTCAAAAACACCGAAGACAAAAATGCTTAAAAAGAAATTATTTATTTTTCGACAAAACAGGAAAAAGTAAAATAATATCTTTGCAGTGTGTTTCAAAGCTGCCTGACAAAATTTGAAAGTAATTACTGAGAAAGAAAAATAATCACATGACGATCACGTAGAATTGAAATGATTCTGAAGAATGTCCGTAAGATAAGCAAATATGACGCGGAGAAATTATTCGTCATTAATACAAACCACATAGCATCACCGTCTCTATAAGGTGGTAAACAAAAATTAACAAACGAAAAATTCTGAAAACGCCATGCATTCCTAAGAGCGTAATATCTGTGTTGAATAGGATAACTGATGTATAGACGAGGGAGTCTGTCCGCCAAAACTGTTGTACATGGGTGTCGGCTGGCCTGGAAACGCGTTATACCCATAATACATGAAACCAGAACGCGGGGTTGCAAACAAATCTGCATCATTTACTGTAGCCATCGTATTTTGCATGGGCGGAGGCGGCAATGGCGGTGGAAGAGGCGCCCCTGCGTGTCGCGATCCGTACATTTCGCGCTCCAACCGATCTCGATAATAATGATACCGTTCGCGGGCGGACAAATAATCATCGTACAATGGCATCAGCATTGGATCCTCAGGCCGCGGAATTAGAGGATCCTTTGGCATTGGCAACTGGCAAGCCCTCAAGCTCGACTCACCGTAATCGCTGTTGCTTCGCTTCGAGACACTCGAATAAGGGCTGTCTTTACTTGAGGACCGTTTACGGCCACCTCCACCTCTGTCAGAATGATGAGGACAATTATGCGTTTTATGACCGGACGCACCGCAACGAAAACAAACATCATCCATTCCGGGCTCTTTACGCAGCTTGCTCGTAGAATATTCAAGATGTATCTCACGATCATTTAAAACGAACTTATTCAAATTATTATATGCGGCACGCGCTTCATCCTTGTCACTCATGTGAACAAAACCAAAATTACGGATCACGTCACATTCGTCGACTGTGCCGAATTTTTCAAACAGTTCGCGCAGAACTTGACTGTTAACGTTTGAGGCCAAGTTTCCAACGAAAAATTTTACCATTGTAATGTACAAATATGTAACAAGTAAAAGAACGGTCAAGCAAACGTCAATTCTTCCGATATTTCACGTCGATCCAACAGCAAACCGTAATCACAGAATTGGCTTTTCAGTATATATATAATCAAGTTCAAACACTACTGTAACATCATGATAAATAGCCTTCATATATTGAAGCAAGAAATTAATATTATTTAATGTTTGAAACAAACAAAATTTATTTCTTTACATTTTTTCAGTAAAATTTTAATATTTATGCATATTTTAAATATCCATTCAATTCAATTAGGCAAACGCCACAGCTCGCAGGCCTCTTGGACCTGAAGCGCAATTTCATTGGTCAATTTTTGATTACTTCTTCCGCTTTCTAATTTGCGTTGCCCTACTTTCGTCATTTTCCTGTCGGTCCTTTGTCAGTACGTTGATCAGTTATTTTCCTTTCAGCTACTGATGGTTTTTAGTGCTTGTTGTATTTAAATCACTCCCATTACACATTATATCTTATTATTTACGTATTACATTCTATTATTAGATAATATTAAATAAATAATTGTATATTAATATTATATGTAGTCGTTTTGTTAAGTATGTGCTAATTTTTTATTATATTATATTATTAATATAATTACAATAATATTATGTAATACGAATAATATCAATATTTTAAATGTTGTTAGTTGTTTTTAATCTTTACGTGACTTCAGTCATTTGCAAATAGATATTTACTTGGAATTTTTGAAATGCCTTGCTATATCAAATATATAAACGGTATTCATCAATATACATAAAAATGCAAAGTGTCATGCAGTATGAAACAAAAATGCACATTCGACAAATAATTCTTTGTGTTAAAGTCATTAAAATTTTTAATTTATATTTTATTAGTAGATTTGTTTCATTAAACATGAAAACGTTACTTTTAATTAGAAAATCATGAACGATTTATGGTACTAGTTTTCAAAAAACAAATTGCAGTACCAAATTTTATAAGTATGCCACATTTTGATACTGGCTCCGCTCTCATGCCAGAATGTTTTTCAGAATTTCACAACAGAGACTGCACTTCACAAAAACATGTTTTATATTATCTCATTTTACATTTATATTTGCAATTGCTTCATCAAAGATTTATGCAAATTTTCAATACAGCAAAAAATATTTGATTTAATGTTATTTAACATTCTATAATTCAACAACAATATTAACAGTGTAGCTTATCGTTACATAACGTCACTCCCACTTCGTCATACTGCTTCTTAGTTACAACCGATTGTTGAAACATTTTACCAGTAGTAAACAAACGAGCACCTTGCCATGCATTACAAACAGGATCATCGGCGAGTTTCACACGAATGTCAAACTCCTCTGGCACAAGTGAACGAAGATCAGACCATAAACGTTTCTGTATACCTTTGAATAAACAGTTGCCACCAGTCAGCAGTATATTATTAAGTAAATATGGTTGAATTGTTTCTGGACAACGTTGCAAAATTGAATAAGCCAACGCTTCAGCCAAACCCATCTCCTGTATGCCTACATCAGAAGGACTGAATAAAAGTTCGGGAACAGAGAAACGCTCGACACCAAGACGAAGAAATTGTTCATCACTATTCTTTTCTGGAAGTGCGTTCCGTTCACGCATGTATCCACGCATTCGGTCCACAAAATTAGGCAAAACATATTCTCTGACTATTGAATTTCTTTCTAATGGTTGAACAACTTCTTTGAAATCCATATTTAAATTTTCTGAAACATAACACATGTCTTCCTTGCACTGATTCATTACGTAAGTTTCTTCCATAACATTGAGAAGACGATAAGATACTATTTCTTTTAAAAAATTCGTCAATGCTTTACCACCCATTGACAAACGAATGACAGCTTGATATTGCACTTTACCTTTGAAAACTGGTACAATATGAGTAAAAGAGTAGCCTGAGTCAACGATGACACATCCCCACTGTTCATGATTTTCATAAGCATATTTGTACGCACTAAAAACGGGTGCCGTGTTCGTATAAAGCGAATGGAATCCATAATGTTCAAAAATCACTTCATACATTGCTTCACGAATACTGTTAAAATTAAACATCGGCTGTGTAATTACAAGACACGTGTTTTTACAGTCTATATTATGTCGAGTAGGGCCAAGAAGATGATCCCAGACTTTACGCTGAACTTCCCAGTTAAGCAAATAGCCTTTCTGAATGGGCAAACTATAAAAAAGGGAACTACAATCACCGCACTCTTCGACTTCATCTCCAACGAAAACTCGACGACGTTCACGTTTCGACTTCATTACTGCATTTGGTGTAACTTTTGGACACTTCGACGAAGAAAGTTCTGCTTTAACAGAATACCCACCATTGTCCATTATGAAAGCTGTTTTCACGTAAGCCGACATGATTAACCGTAAAGAGTTCAAATCAGGGCAATTCGAAATAAATCAACATCTTATTACAGTATGTAAATGATGAAAAGGTTTATATTTTTACTTAAATACAAAAATTATATTTAATTAAGTTAAACAACTTTTTTAAATAAAAAATGAACTTATAAATTTAATAATGCTTTGGTTATTATTTATTTTGGGAAAAAACTGCATAAATTAATTCAACCAAAAAGGTTTACAAAAAAGTGCAGTTAAACAGTTGCAAGTGCTTTTTGATTATTGACATAGTTGAATTACGTGCAATAATTAGTATTTTTGCTCTTTTTGCTTCAATTATGGTTTGCTGAAATGATTTTTTATAACGTAGCAAATATGCTTGTCATCAATAAGTTGTAATATTATAAATACATATTTTGAATATATAAATATAGCATATTTTAATGAATAAGTAAAAATATAGCATATTTTGTTAAAAGTACAATTTATTTTGTAAAGTACTAAGTGAACAACAATCATTTAAACGATAGGGGTTAGCGGGGAATCGAACCCCGGGCCTCTCGCACCCAAAGCGAGAATCATACCACTAGACCACTAACCCGCTTTTAATGTGTATAAACAAATAATAAATTTCACATGCATTGCAGTTTTCAATTTTCATATCTTTATGCTTCATATTAGGTTTACTTATTTAACACGCAGAAGCATTTATTTCTCAAGATGTAATAGATCTCATTTAATGAAAAGGAACAAAAGTTCAATTTTTTCTGAAAAAATTATATTTCAGCTCAATTTTTGATATACATCCCAATCATAAACGAAACATAACAAATTTCTTTTATTCCAGAATTTCAGCTTCAGTTTTGTATGGCACAAAACAGCTTTGATAGACATTAGTTTTACAGATAAACAATTATGCAATTCTTATAAGATAGTGTATTACAATAAATGAAATATAATTCATTTATTCACTGAAAATTATTCATTGTTTAGTTCAATAAATTGTTTCATCAAAAATGCCCTTTTCTTTTTCGGCCTGTATACTTCGAATCTCTTGTAACTTGCCTAAATAGTACAAATGTAGACAAAACAGGAGTTATTTGTATATTTTTACTTTCCAAGTGTTCTTGCATGCACTTTTTTCTTCATAATCCATTCCTTCGACTTTTTCAGTGGTTTTTTGCTTTGATTGCGTTTTGCAATTTCGCTTAAGAATTAAAAAGAAATTTTTACCTTTAAACTATCTTGTGACACAACAAATTCTATACTCGTATACCTTCTTTTTGCATAGTGAACATGATTCTGCTGTGGACATTCGTTTGTTAAAGCAGCTGGTAATCTGCTGTTGCCGCCAGTAAACAACACCAGATAAATCCTTAATTTTTTATAATCAACATTATTATACTGATATATTAAATCAGCTTACTTTTTTGCTCTTGTACTTTCCGGGTAATCCACAACAACACCTCCAGTAAAACCAGCGATCATTGCTTGTTGCATGATTAATTCCACCTACAAAATCAATCATCAAATAAACAAATAACATTTTAAAAATCACACCTGAGAAGGTTGATCAGGATAAAACTGCAAAGCTGCACGACTCCCGCGACTCTAAAATAAAACCATTTCTCTTAAACAAAAAAATATACTGAAACCACAAACTGTACCAGGCATGCGTATAACGAAAGAAAGAAACGATGAAGACGTTTTACGGGATTCTGCCGCTTTTCCTCAGCATAACAAAGCCATTGCAGGGCTGACACACTAAATCATACTGTATAGAAGTAAATAAAAGCTCTTTCAAAGTCTTACCTGATCGCACCATCAAAAGAACCAGGTCGAAATGGCAAGCCATTACCCATATCACCTAATATAAGAGTTCCTTCAACTTCTCTTTCCTTCGCTATATCTAACAAATGCACAATTAAGAAATAAAAGTGACTAAAAAACAATTATACTTACTTAACATTGGTTGACTAATATCCAAACCAACCCAAATATGGTCCCTTTCTGTGAGAATTTCACCAGCTAATCCAGATCCACATCTTAATAAAGTTTAAGTACGTCAAGTAAGTCACATACCATAATAACATACCCAATGTCTAATAAAAAGCTCGATTCATCCTCAGGAAGTGCTAGAAGCTCCAGGGCGCGTTCTGCCATTTCACTCTGAATTTGTATCATATGTGAACTGAAAAAAAAACATTTCTATCCCACTTTATTTCATATATAAATAACAACTAAAAAGTAATTTAAAAGTTTAAACACTAAATTACATGATGCGACACAATTTGTTAAAGTTAGCCGAAAAGAAAATTATCAAACAAGTAAACTTAGACAAAAAAATTTGCCCTTTATTTCTAATTATATCATTAAACTGCATAACTTTCAACAAAAGTAAATTTTAACAATTCCACTAACTTCGAAGTGTACTTTCTGGCTTCTCGATCATCATAAAACTAAAATTCAAATACGTTTAAGCATCTTTAATAAATCACAAGTATTCATTCATACCATTGAAGCTGCAAGTGCATTTTCAGGGCGCATAATTTTAACTTCAAATTTATTCGACGTTGAATCTAAAAATACCCTGTTTACATTCTGTCTATTCATGTAAATGTAAAATAAAGTGGCCTAATAAAATCAAGTTAAACAAAAACATATGTATATTATGATATCGTATAAATGAAAAACAAACAGAACAATAACAGTATACGAAAATTGTAATATGGGAGGCATACTGTAACAGTGTAATTCAAGTTTCTTTGTAAATAAAAATAATTTTCTAAGCGTTTGAAACCATGCTAAAAAGTAAGATTGCTGAATAAATTTTCGCAGTTTACAACTTAAATTGCATGTTCATACATTACTGTTTCTGTTTGACCGATTAAAAATGCAACATTTGATCGAGTCAGTCGAGCTGCGATGAGAACGTTCTGTTTGCTACAATTATCCTCTCGTCAGTCAACAGCGCTCATAACAATGCATTCGCCTCGTTTTTATTGTAATTAATTGATAATATTTCATTAAAATATTTTTATTACAATTTTAAAGTAACCGTTTAGTTTAAGGATTATTTGTTACCTTAGACAGAAAAATGTCATGCTTCAACAATTTACTGTTTTAAACGTAGTTTTGTTTCTCTTAACTGTTATTTCAAAATTATGCATCATTTGAAAAATCTCCATTAACAATATGCTACTTTTGCTTAATGTATTAGCATTTAAAATAAAGTAGAGCTTCGTCCATTAAAACAAGGCAATTGCCTACCTAATCAAGAAACATCATAATACAGGAAACCACACCAATTAGAGCTACTAATAAAACTGCCAAATCACTTACTAAGGCAAATGAAGTTATGAGCTTCACATTTTCCATTCGCTAAATACTACCATTCAAATTTCCCTTACAGTATACCAAAAAATTAATACAAATCACTCAAATAGTAATATTCTACTAAAAAATTGTCTTGTTATGTTTTCTGTTACTGTAATAAAGAAATATACAAGAAAAATATTTGTCTATAATTGTCTATATCACAACAGGAACAATTACAATGACTGGCCAGCAATGTATCAAAATCGGTTATATGAAGAAGCTAGAAGAAGGGCGTAAGCTAACTTTAACTTTAATTAACCTAGACAGTTTTTGGCCAATAATTTCATATGATAATTTCGTATGAATTTCGTTATGATTAAATTAAATGTTTGTCAAATTAAAACCATTTGCATATTAGATTACATATGCCAAAACATATTAGAAGAATCATTTACTAATTAATTATTTATTTTTACTTACTAAATGCATATGGTTCTCGGAAACTGTTAATTCGTTTCTTTGGCTTGTGTTTCAAACTACGGTGTAGCAAACAGAGTAAACACTATCAACTATAATCTGCATGAATAGAGATCAAAGTTGAAGCGCCTTTGATCCTGATGATTCCCTGTCGATTTGAATAACATGATTAACCTTAAATAAATATGCGATCGTTATTTTTATTGTATTATATTTCGCAGAATTTCTTATTCATTATATCACTATTCACTTGCGTTTGTCTTTAGACCTCACAACAGTCAAAATAACCAGGATTACACTTACATGTTTATACAAAAATCAATTAAAAAGAATATGAATAATAGCAGCATGAAATATTCAAAATTTAAAGGTTACCACAGACAGAATAAGAGAAATGACGAAATTAGGAAAAAACTAGTCACTAGTTAGCTTAACAAAGCAGAGCAATCAAAGCGTAGGAAAGTTGATCAACAGTAACGCGCAATAAACTGTCAAGGTTTTATAATATTTAAAAAAAACAATTCGTATTTTTCATTTTCATTTTAATAAAAGTGTTTGATGACAAAAATAAACAATGTGACATTTTAATAGCACAATGTTAACATCATACTGTAATCAGTTCAGCTTCAATACACATCAAAATTTTTAGTAAGACAGAGAAATATAGTTCTATCATAAATAGGTTAAAAATATCACATGCTAATGTTATTTAAAATATTCCATAAATATTAAAATTCTTATGCCATAACTCTTGATATTAAGTGAACACTTAAAGCAACTTAATTTTCAGTTATGGTAAGATACAGCATGACTTGACTCTTAAGTTTATTTGAAGTCTTAGTTTCGTCCTGGCCTAATTAATTTTAGTAAGATTGCGCATGAATAAATTTTATGAAAATCAGTAAATTTAAATTTATTTAATAAATAAATGAAGAAGTTTATAAGTGCAAATTTATTGTTAGATTTTTCATTTGTATTTTACTGTCTTAATTTTTATTATATTAAATTTAATTTTTGAAGGACTATCGGTTTTCTGAATTGTTTTGGCATCATGGTAAGAGACATTAATCGTTGTCTAAATGTTTAAATGCAACTTTACTCTTCAGTGGATTTTTTTCGAAGTGCGACGTCACAATTCACATGCTTTATGCTGCATACGTGTTGGCGACCCTGTCTTAAAGCTGAAAGAAATGCTTAGTAGCATATATAAGGTATACGGTTATTTAGCGATTTATTCCCAGATAAAAACTATAAGCTCTTTTTTGTATTACTTTTATATTTTTGTCTCATTTTATTGTTTTTGCCTTGAGTAAGAAAACGTCAGACAGGGTAGATCTTTTTTTTGAAATTGTAAGTCATAAATTGTTTAGTGTTAGAAGAAATCAATGAAAATTTATGACGAAATGTTTTGTTGGTGAAATGAGACGTTATTGTTTAATATTGATAGTCAAATATAATAAGCCTAATTTATTATTGTTTTGTATATAGTTTGATATGCTTTAATTTTATTCAATATTCAATTAAAGCAAGTCATGTCAAATTGTGGAACATTTTTCAAAAAATGTATTTTATTTTCAGATGAATTGATATTGTTATTATTGTTGATATTTTGAAATTTTATTTCAGTTTATATTTAAAATCAATTTAATTTATTTAGTTTTAAATTATTTTAGGTTGATTCGTCAAACATTGGACTTTATCTCGAAGATCGTTTACTTGATGATAACGAAATTTTTTCTCAGTCATGGATAAGTGAAAATTCTGGTCGAGCTGTCTCCCCGACTTCTTTAGGCATGGTTTTCCGCAAAGAAGGCAAATATATATCTTTTCCTTAAATGATGATGAGTGATAGTTTAAAATGAATTTTGCTTTATTAAAGATGGCACATGGGAAATGCTTTACATGGAACCGATGACTGAATCGCCACCGTTGCCCGACGTTTTACGCTCACCACCGGCAGAGGAACCTGTCCAGCCTTCTAGTAGATGTGAAGAAACCGGGATCCTTTGAAATTATTAAAATTATATTGCATAATTGTTTTGTAAATTCTTTTCAAATGACATTCTTTTCGAATTTAGTGTTTTAATGATGTGTTTGCGCAGTGCTAATTGATTTGCATTTGCATGATGCGAGAAATAAAAACTTTATTGCTTTAATTTGGCTTATCATTTACTTTATGCTTTCAAATGCAGTGTTTTATATTGTTTACATTGTTTTCATATTTTTAAACTAAATTTCACTCTTCATAGAATAAAGTTGTACGTTTACTGAAGCAAGATGAAGAACGAAGGACAAGATACGGTATAGCATTTATATTGGTTATTGTTCAGATGTACAATTTGACTGTGTAGTTTTTACAGGAGTGTAATTTCAACGAATCTGAAAGTGCATTGTCTGACAACAATGATCATTTGAACGTCGCCATTGATCCTTTCCGCGAACAATTTTATACAGAATTTGATGAAGGTGTTCTGGAAGAAAAAATTGAACGAGCTCGTCATAATGCACCGATTAACATTCAATTTGAATCGATCGGTTCAGCGTGGATATTCAATGCAGCCGAGCGATTGCATAAAACTATTCAGTGTTTCCAATGGGAACATTTGCATATTAGAGAATCATTGTTGAAAAATTTACCTAAAGTGAATGAAAGCCTTGGGATCAAAAGTCCAGCTACACCGCTGCAAAAAGATCTGTTAACAGTGATGGGGAATTACGTGGTAATTTTTTGTTTTTAATTTTGATTAAATTTCAAATTTAACATCTTTTTGTTAATTTTATTTATTTTATACAAAAGTAAATTGCACTGTTCTGAAATATTTACAATCATTTGTAATTTTCATATTTTTAAAGTAGTTCTTCTAGTTGAGAAATTTATTGCTAATTAATGTAAATATAAATAATGTAAAAATGGACAACGTAGTAGTATTCTTTTTTAGAAGCATTTTCATTTTATTTTGATTTTTTCAGGATTTGTATTATCCGAAGAGAACACATGAAAACAGCGGTGAAATTTACGTGGCCGTAGCATTGCACGTGTTGAATCATGTGTTGAAAACAAGATCAATTATAGTTCGTCACAGTGGACGTCGAAAAGCAGTAGCTGGAAAAGTCGATGAATGTGAATTGGAATTTCGAGATTTGGGTTTAACTAGACCGAAAGTTTTGATCTTGGCCCCATTTCGACATGCTGCATACTGTATTGTCTCGACAATGATTGAAATGTTGTTTGCCAACAGCAACGGTCAGTCGTTTGTAACCAATAAGCGTCGTTTTTATAAACACTATGGACCGCCTGAAAATTTTACACCGAAACATGTTCAAGGAAAAGCAAGACATCAGTTGCCGTTGGAATTTTACTTGCAGTTTCAAGGAAACCGGGATGATTGTTTTCGATTGGGCTTATCAGTTGCGAAGAAATCGTTGAAATTGTTTGTTGATTTTTACAAGAGTGATGTAATTGTCGCTTCACCGTTAGGTTTGAGGTCGATGATTGGTGTTGAAGGTGAGGCACATCATGAATACGATTTTTTATCCTCCATTGAAATGGTCGTTCTTGATCAAGCTGACGTGTTTTTGATGCAAAATTGGAAACATGTGATCCATGTGATGCAACATTTACACCAACTGCCCAATAGAGATCACGGCGTCGATTATTCGTCTGTACGAATGTGGTGCTTGAATGGTATGGCTTCAAGGTATTGTCAAACGGTGTTGCTGTCATCGATCGGTAGTTCAGAGCTGAGGGCTTTGCTTGGACATCACTGCCTCAATTACAGCGGTCTTGTCAGTGTTGTAGAACCACAACAAACATCCGAAGGTTGTATCGGTTCGGTGTTGGTATCAATGAAGCACATTTTTCACAAGATGCCGGATTGTGAAAATCTTGTCGATGAGGCGGATGTTCGGTTTAAATATTTTACAGAACGCTTATTGCCAGCGTACAAACATTCTGAGACAATGAAGCAGACAATGATTTACGTACCTTCATTTTTTGATTTTGTGCGTTTGAGAAATTATTTGAAGAAAGAGCAATGGTCATTTGTGCAAACAAATGAATACACATCAGAGAAGAAAGTTTCCCGTGCCAGATGTTTATTTTACCACGGTGAAAAGCCAATTTTAGTTCTGACAGAACGTTTTCATTTTTTCCATCGATACGTGATTCGAGGAATACGTCATTTATTATTTTATCAGTTACCTACATATTCAAATTTTTATCCGGAACTCTGCAATATGTTACTTCAGCCAAGTCTGAACAAACAAAATCACCAGCAGACAACTTCCACGTGCACTGTGCTTTACTCGTCTTATGATGATTTAAGATTATCTGGATTGGTTGGTCGAGGTCGAGCTCATAACATGATGTCTTCTGGAACTAACTGCATTCTATTAACTGGAAGATGAAAAAAAATTTTCTCTATTGTTGCTATTGTTGTAAATGTCTTTCTTTTACTTGTGCATTATAAAGTAAATGGAAAATTTATGGCATGCTAATCAGTTATCACGCGATGTGTTAAGTAAATCTATTTATAAAAATTTCACATAAGACTAAAAGCATATATATGTTTATACACCATACAAATTGAAGATATGTTATATTTAAAATGCAATGATAACAAATTTATTAATGCTTCTTTTCATCTTCAGCGTTTAAATATTCTTCATTTTCTACGTTCGAAGATGAGCTAATGCTACAAAATGTCTACAATAAGATGAAAATGAAAATTAATTACCATGTCAAACTAAATCAATTTTTCAAATGCAGATTACCGTAATTTCAATTTTACACTCTTCATCTATAGTCAAAGCTGCGCCATTGTTGTTCCCATTGTAATTTGGACAGCTGAATATTGTGATCAACTTTCCATCCGCGAAATAAGCAAACCCTTCTTCCACACACTAAAAATATAACACAAAACTAAATAAGTTACATAAAATGCAAACATTTCAATAATGTCGTACAAACATTCATATTTTTGCAATATTAATAAGCAATTTATTTTGTTTATAATTGTATGCATTTCAAAATTATTTGCATAATAAAAGTTAGTTTTGAAAAACTTTAATAATAAGGGTTCAGAAACCACTTTATGTTATATATTTTATGCTAGATGTGGAAAATTTACAAATGTTAAAGCATCTGATCAACTATTTGACAAATGGTTTGACATTTGGCGGCTATGGTTTGACATAAATGTAGGTAGCGATCGACGTAGGCCCTTAACTATATAGTTTTCAGCAACGAAATATGTTTTAAAAATGAATATATTTTTAATTTTTGCATCGTCTCCTTACATGGCAATACGAGTTGCAAGAGTTTCCCATTCACTTGCAGCCACAACGTTTGATAAACAATTTGCAATAGATAGACATTTTAAGTATCTTCATCTGCGATTGATTCTGTGGATGACCGTGTCGACCACTAATAAAATTCGTGTCCGATCATTAACATTTTAGCTCAGCAATGTGAGAGTTCACGAACAAACAGTCCTTATCAGATTGCGGTATGACAGGGCTTCCCATAAATCAGGGAGGTAGTGAGCTACCTCTTCGCTTCTCTTAGTAGGCGCAGAACGAAACATTTACTAAAATGGACAACATAGGCCATTACATGGTTGAACTTGCCATCAGGCAGCGTTTGGAAGTTAATAAAATCCACCTGTCCTCTTGACATAATGCTACTGGCTTCAACCCCAAACCTATGGGGTTCTTCTTTTCTCGCTTAAGTGACAATCTTCACAAAAGCTTATATAAATATTGCATATATCCAACGTGACATTGGCCCATTTTTTTTCTTATCTCCAAAAAAGTTTCCTTTCTCCACCATGACCAATACGTGAATGGGTATCCCTAACGATGGAAAACATCTCTTCAAATGTTCCAATTCATCGAATTTTGTCATTTTTCTTTTTCAAATCAGTTTATGCTCTTCTCCAATAATCACTTCAAATCGTCTCTTGATGTTATGATCATCTGCAAAAGACGCTCCCCCTGCTTGGATCTGGATCGTTGACAATCTTATTATATGTTGTCTGAGAGTATGCCACGTTGTTACCAGACATTTCAATCACAATTTCTGCCAGTCTTTTATCAAACTGTTGTTTCATATCCATTCCCACGTATGAACAGTAATACGAAACCACAAAAACGTTATTTACTTCCAAATAAACTCCACTGGTAAATGATATGCATGCTAAAAGTGCAACAATATTACGCCTATGTTTGTTATTTGATGTCCACGTTTGTCAAACCGTAGTGGCCAAATGTTACCATTCGCTAAAAAGGTCTGAAATGTCTATGTATAACAAACTCTTCATCAAACCATTGCAGTTCATTGTAAATGAAAAATTCTTGTCATTCTCATTGCCCCGTTGCAAAAATTGAATCTATATTCAATTTCAAAACATATCTTGTTGCCAAATACTATATGCTAAACACTGGCTAAAAGGTGTACGTCGATCGTTAATAACATTTGCCGAACTGTAGCCGCCAAATGTTAACTTTTGCCAAAAAGGTGGTCAAATGTTAATATTTGAAAAATTTTCATATCGCACATAGCACATATTTATACATTATATTAATCATGCATTTTTTATTAAAAATATTTTTAAAATATGAGAATGAAAAGAATAAAATTGCTTACTTCATGAGCTCGAATTATAAGATCTATTGAAAAATCCTTACAAAATTGCATGACTGCATTTTTCCCATACATTACGCTAGTATTTCGAATTTCATTTAGTGCGAAGTTTTCAGTGTCATCACTTGGATCAGCCCAAAGTAGATCCGTAATTAAACCATCCGATGGCACATTCAGGGGACGCTGAAAATTTCGTATCTGATCAAAATCTTTTAAAAATGGTGAAATACCACCATGAGCACAAAATATTTTCGATGCAATCACAGCTGCCAGTGGAAGACAGTTAAATGTAACCTAAAATGAATAACCATGAAAAATTTGAATATCCTTTGTTGTACAAGCAAATTTTGTCAAAATTAACAGAATCACTAAAAAAGATGTTCAGTTAAAATATTCATTCACCTGAGCCGTCAACCAGAACAACGTGCTGAATCCTCGATTTCTCACTTCTCGTTTAAATCCATAATTTCGATTCACTGGCAATGCTTCATGATTACCACGTAATAAGAACACAGCTTCTGGATAAAGAATCTTTAATGTGAACAGCAAAACAATCACTTCAAGGTTCCGATAGCCACGATCAATGTAATCTCCTAAAAATAAATATTAATACCACAATAATAAATATAACAATTTGTGTAATATTTAAAAGAAAATTCCAAATTTCAAACTTTACTTATCTCTTCTCAATTTTGTACTCTTTGCACACAATATTAAATAATAAAATTTCAGAGTGTAGTTTATTGCTTATTCATATTTAACTTATTATAGCATACCTAAAAATAAATATCGAACTTTCGGTGGCCAGCCTATTCTGTTAAAAATTCTCAACAGCTGACAAAAATTGCCATGTATATCACCGCAAATAACCAACGGCAATTCTAATTCTAGCAGCGATTCTTCTTTTAACAATATTTTGCTGACATTTTCAAAAATATCTGTCAGCAATGGCTCTTCCATGGGTAAAGTATTACCAGTACTGAATTCACGTAATCGAATTAACAGTTGCTCATATTTTGCTGCATTTTCTAAATTTGTTTCCATCACTTCTTTTCTCATTGCAATTCTCTCTTTTACAGCAATCAAAAAATTACAAACAAGCAAGTGCGCTCAAAGCGTTCTCATATGATTTGACTGATTTTAATTAACATTAAAATTCTATTAATTTAAACAAAAATTACTTTAAATATCTGCAATTGATGCAATTCATTTTAAACAATTATTAATGCAAAGTTACCAGTAATAATTGGCAAAATACAATTTAAAACATTAGCAAATGAAGATATAAATTCAAAACAAGCAGTCTGGTGCTTTCTAATAAATTTTACATATTTGCCAATTTTTATATTTATAATGCTTTCTGAATTTTATCATTAAATAATTATTTATCTTATAAAAATGCAAACACACAAACCGAATGATAGCACTAACGCTGTTTTCTACTTGCTTGATTGAAAAAAGCCGTGTACCCTGAAGAAATAAATATTGGCAAACGCCAACAATTTTGAAGCTAAGCATCAATCAAGAGGAAGCTAAAACAGAAACGGCATCAACGGTTGAATAATTTAGATAGATCTGTTGTGTGTTGTGTATGACGATCACTCGTGTGCATTTACTCATTAAACGTTATTCATGTTAACGCGAGCAATAATAGAACTTTTTTTGCTGGTGGTAGTGCATTTCTGCATTTGTTATCTTTCTCCTTTACTACTATACAGACAGGTCAAAAAAACATGCATAGCTGTGCTGACAATATATTGAAAATGAAACTTTCTGTTCCATTTTGGAATGTATAATATTAAAAGCACAAAAAATCAAGCAAACTGCATGTAAATACATATATATAAGGAAACGTATCACTTGAACAGATTATTCTCCTAAAATTTAAGATTTTATCCTTACTTGCACTGAATGTTTTTGTTGGAAAACTTGCATTGTCAGCTTTGAATCTGAGAGATTTCCCTATTAAATTCCGATCAAAAGGAGTAACTTACGGCTCTACATAGCAATGGATCATGCGTTAAAGAAATTATAGCTATTCCAAATTTATTTACATCTGCTGAAAATTTTCTGTGTATATTTACAAGAACAAAATTTAAAAAATGTCTCACTTTACATGAATATGGCAATAAAGAAGTGATATTGGTGATTAAAAATAATGCTTCTTCACAGTTTGCAATTTTACTTCTTCACGTCTGTGCTAATCAGCAGACTGTTTTGCACAAAAACATTTCCGCTTTTCACTACAAGCGCTTCCGAATTAGGCAAATATATAGTATACAGCGGGGTAGATCCGATTTCCCCTCTGACTCCGCCTACTTTTTTGCAGTAAAATTTCATTGGTTGCTGCTCTGACGCGTGCCTGTAAATTTCATTTGTTGCCACTCCTCTGCATTTTATTTGTCAAATATTATTTTATTATATTTGTCAAATTTTATTTCTAACCTTTTGACTGTTTTATAATAATTCTGTTGTTCTCAGATTGAGAAGTTCCTTTTGGGAAATCAGTTCTAGTGATTCTTAAATTATAAGAAAAACCTTGAATACAATATAAACTTAACGCATAAAAATTCAGTGAGATAAAGGTTAATGCGACCATTCAAGTGGTGGGTTGTATTTTATTTGTACTGCATTGCTTTGTATCTGTATTGTATTTTTTATTTTTTCATCGTAATTTCATTTTCTTACTTTTCTCAATCTGAGAACAACAGAATTATTATAAAACAGTCAAAAGATTAGAAATAAAATTTGACAAATAGAATGAAATAAAATTTGATAAATAGAATAAAATAATATTTGACAAATAAAATGCAGAGGAGTGACAACAAATGAAATTTAGAGGCGCGCGTCAGAGCAGCGACCAATGAAATTTTGCTGCGAAACGGTAGGCGGAGTCAGAGGGGAAATCGGTATTAGACCCGTTCACTTTGCTCTTCACTAATATCACCAAGATTCTGTGGAAAAAAAATCTAAATGTGAGTGCAGAAAGTGGAGCTTCAAATTCATGTTACATCCCAACTTTTCAAATATTTCAAGCATAACATTCACTAATCGTCCATATTCCGGGTCCTTCTTCTTTCCCAGAAATCCCGAAACAACATTCGTGAATGCAACCCATGCTTCTTCTTCATCTTGTGTCACTGTGCTTGAAAACATCTTGTCTTTAATCAATTTCTGTATGTCAGGTCCAACAAATATGCCTTCTTTTAATTTGGCATCTGACAATAAAGGAAACTGGGTGCAAAGGTATTGGAAGCAAGTTCCATTTTTATCCAAGGCTTTAACAAACTGCTTCATGATACCCAGTTTTATGTGAAGTGGTGGTAAGAGCACTTTTTCCGGATTAACTAAACTTTGATGGCAAATGTTTTTTGACCCTTGTGTAAGGTTTGCTTGCATTGGCCAGTCTTTCTTCTTCCAGTGTTCATCACGTGCTCAGCTTTCTCATTCACACAAAAAGCATGGGAATTTAGTATTGCCAGATTGTTGTCCCAGAAGCATGCACAGCACTTTGAAGTCACCACACATCTGATTATAATTAAAAACAAACAAATCTGAACTGTAGTGCAATATGTACAATGGACAAAAATAAACTATACAATAATAATGAATAAAATATACACAAGTTGCTATAATTGTAGAAGTTCAGGAGTATGATATGATCTGGCACTTAAAAAATGTTCTACACTAATTTCATTACAAAGTAATCTACCCGTAAGCGCAGTTACTTGTCGCTGCTGGACTCTGTAAGCTGCGTTACGTTTCACGAAGCCCTTTTCACGCGTACAGTCATTATCCATTTGCTGCACCGCCCTGTTCATCGATGATGAATTGTAAAAACTGACAGAATCCCAGGTGGTGCTTATGTACTCTTTTGTTCATGCGGCTGTTTCAACCTTCCAGATGGTTGTTGGTCCGCACAGACAAACCATGAAAATTCCAAAGCGAAATTTTTGTGGCTGGAAGCCACTCCCTCTGAAAATACTGGAACAAGGCTTTCACTTGACCCGACGTCCCAACATTTAAGATTTCGAAACCCGCGGGTACAAGGTTCACTAGCAAAATTGCGAATGCCATCAGCATTTTTACCTTTTTTCGTACCTACTGATTATTTATATAATCATTTCTTAAGCCAAGGCGGCTTGGCAAGAAGACTGCACTCGGGTGTTGGGGAAGTTGCCTTGAATGGCGGGATCAAGTCTGTTTCGAAATCGTAAAAAAACTTCGCTGGATCATATTGGGCGCCAAGTTCTTTCGCTTTGGAAAGGAGCATTTCAAATATTTGACTATACATGGGCAGAGCTTTTCTAACAGTCAAACAATATGCGACGCTCAATAATCATCACAAACACATGAAAGATAAACAAATGTTACCAGGACGGGAGAATCTTAAAGACCCTGTCCCCGCACCAGCAGTTACTATGGGCTAGCTGCCTCACCCAGGTTCAGTGGCACATATCAATTTATCATTGGTCCATTGGTCGGCAAATAATATGTTCAACACTGCTCACCGGAGTTTGCTGTTGTTTGCTCGACAGGAGCTGCAGCTCACTGCCCAGTTTTCGGTAGACGTGGGTATCTCCGGGCCCGACGGTTGTACATTGTGTGCTGCGCCTGATTCCACGTTGGAAAATGCGCAGCAGTGTCTACGCTGGTGGAGGCATTGCTTGCCAGCTCATTGTATATTTCCATCACCGGTCTCATATCCTCTGGGGCGAGCCATCTCAACTCGGCAATTCGCTGGTGATGGTAGAAAGCGTGGGGGTTTACTGGGCAGCTTTCCGCATGTTCACTTGTGACGATCACTTCTGTGGCCTCCAGATTTGTGGACAGTGTGCCACGGAAGCCTTTTGATCACCAAATTGCAACAGAAATGGCTCTCTTGTAATATTAGAATGATAATAACGTTGTATATTGAGACAATTCTGCTCACTGCAGTACACATCTAATACTCATCATTACGATTCGTCCTCTTCGACGTGTAGCACCTTCCTCTGTACACCAGTTTTTGTTGGTTCTTTGTTGTCGTCACATTTGCCTCCGTCATTTGAAAAATTACTGTAGGAGTTATTTGCAGAGAATTCAAAACCAATTTATGAAATAGAATTCAACTTTATTAAGTTGGAGCAAAAACGATAGTGAGCAAGTGGCTAAAGAACAGTCAAGAGTTCGGTTAGATAGCTTATATCTTGAATATACCTCTTATTTTGAATTCCCTTTGAAATAGCATTCTGCAACAACATTTAGTTTTCATTTGTCATTTCATCAACAATTCAAGATCAACTTGTGTTATTGTTCTGGCACCAATGCCTTTTGTTGATGTCGACAGAAGATTATTAATCATAGACAAATGGACACAAATGCTGACATCAAACAATGCGAAATCCACTGCAGAGCGAATTTGAAGCAGCTTTAACAGCTTTTCTGCATGGTGCTGTCATCGCTTTTTTTCTGCTTCCGAAGTCCTTCACTTTTATTTATCCACCCGCGTTCATAAATACTGTTCAACATAAATGTCAGCCAACAGTTGCTTTCACTCATCATATAAATTACCTTCTTAGCTAACAATTAAATAAAATTTATGCCTAAGGTTCTTTTCCGTTTGTCAGATATTGTTCTGATGAAGCCTAGTTGAAGGCTATTCAAGTACAAATGGAAAATGTAAAACTCATAAATTGTCCATAGCTGATTCTCAGCTAAAACTGGAAGTGGTAATTGCTGAATATTAGCACTGAAATATTTTGTCATTTCATCTGTAGCGTTCTCTGAAAATGTTTCTGGTTCGCAAAAAAAATGTAACTTTCCAATCTTTCGTTTGCTCCTGTTCACAAGAGTTATTGTTTTTCTTCTTATCTTTTATTTAAATAAAAAATAAAATCTGGAATTTTGTTTAAAATAAAAATTTGTGATTATACATTTTGTGCAAACTGTATTAAATTTGTTTTTCAATATCTAAAGTAAAAGCGACTACTGGGTTGACTAAACATTCCAGTTGCAAATGTATTAGAATGATAACCAAATGTTGACCATTCCAGATCAAAAAGGATCTGTTGCATTTCGAAATCATTTCACCAAACATAACTCAAAGTAAAGAAAATTATTTTTCATCTCACGTTATCTTTCTCTAGCATTGCATATTTTCTGCCAAAATATGACCTCTGCTGATTATTTTCGTCGGCATGCATGAAGCATATATTGATCTTTCATGTGCTGCCAAAAATTTCATTCCCATTGTTGAGAGTGAACAATAATTGCGCAATATCATGGAGTTCACTGCCTTAGTCAGATAATGAGTTCATTTGAGAAAGCATCTGCAGCATTGTAAAAGTTCCAGACCACCATTCATCATGGCATGAATTTGTTGCTTGTGCATTTAGATGGCATCATAGTGCTCAGAAATACTGAAATGCCAGCTTCTGTATGGTAGCGTGTTATGTTATGAAGATTGTGGTGCAGTATGCACTGACTTCACATTATATGGATGATCTGTGAAAAATTTCTCAGGTGTAACGTAGCTAATGCACAGATTGAACTGAAAATGCTTTTGCCTAGCTTACGAGTAATTCAACTGCAGCTCATGTGTGTTGGTCTAGTGCAGGGGTAACCAAAGTGGTCGATATCGACTCCTTGGGGTCGATGGGACTCTCTAAGGGGTTTGCCCCCACTTGGGCTCAATTCTATTCGCATTCGGGCCCACTGTTCATTTATTGGTCGTTGTCTTCGCTATTTTATTAGACCGTAATCTCGCTATTTTATTAGACCGTAAAGTCTTTGTCGTATTGGTTTTTCTTGTCTAATTGCTCATTGATCAAAATCTTTCCCTTGTGATTAGCTGTAATATTTTTTCATTTCATTGGTTCAAATATT
The DNA here is from genome assembly GCA_002221485.1 of Trichinella murrelli. Taxonomy (NCBI): domain Eukaryota; kingdom Metazoa; phylum Nematoda; class Enoplea; order Trichinellida; family Trichinellidae; genus Trichinella; species Trichinella murrelli. Next base: position 1,197,015 of record CM008133.1, read on the forward strand.
CCATTTAGGATTACGTATCTTTAATAGTAGTGACGTAACATAAAAAATGAAAATATTTATTATTCCAAAATTTTATTGTCTGTTTGAAGTTTCGTCATTCATTGAAATTTTGTTTATTTAAATATATTATTTGTTGTGTAGTCTATACTTTTTCATTATCAGTATTTTTGAAAATAATTTTTATCACTATTCTATATTTTATTGTACCAAAGTGACGTTATATCAAATGCGATAGTAATCAATCAGAAAAAAACATTACAAAAAATAAGTTAAATAGTGATTTTTATTTTTCACTAGCCAACAGCACTAACAACAACAATAATAAACAACATATCAGTGAACGACATTAACAAAGTTAAAACAACAATAAAGCAAGAAACTAAATAATACAATATGTTCACTGCAGAGTTAATTTGATGCAGCTTTAACTGCTATTCTGCTTCGTGCTGTCCTTCGCTTCCTTTTTGCTTTCAAAGTGTTTTACACTCATTTATCTCAGTTCATCAAATAAATTACGTTTCAGCTAGCAATCAAATGAAATTTGTGCATTAAATGCTTTTCCGTTTGTCAGAAAATATTCTGATGATTAGCTAAAGGCGATTGTAATACAATGGAAAAATCAACAAGTGATGAATTGTACACAGTTGCAGTTGTCAGCTAGAACTAGGCATGGCAACTGCTAATTTGTTAGCATCGAATTACATTTTTGATTTCCGTCTGACTGTTCTATGAAAATCTTTCTTGTTAGCAATCAAAGAATTTTATTTTCAACTTCAGAAAGTTTTGATTTCTTTCATCAGTGTTATTGTTTAAAGTCGTATATTTTATTTAAATAGAAAATTAAAACCCTGCAATATTATTTACAAGTCAAAAAACAAATTTATTTATATATTTCGTGTAAATTGTAAACTATTTCAACATCTGAACAAAACCGATTAGTGCGTTGGTGAACACTGAAATTTCCATCTATTCTCATTTCCATTTGCAACCTTTCAGTTTATATATTTTAATGATAACGAAATATTTAAACATTTCGCATCAAAAGCAGCGTCTATGATGTAGCTGATCTGTTTGATGTTGCATTTCAAATTACATTTGAACTTGGTTATAAGTGAGCATGGATTTTGGTAAGAATTTTCATGCACTTATCCATTATTTTATCGTTTAATTAAATAAAGGGAATTTTTTTTCAGCCAAAATTTTATGCACCTAACCAAGTTCGACTGTATTTTATATGAAATGTATGAACGTCAAACAGGATTTTTCATACAAACAACAAAACTCATCGACATGTATAAAAAAATATATATGGATGTTTGTTTCGTAATGAAGGAAACTTTGTAAATCTTAAAGTAAAATTCTTAGATTGTAAACAAGAAAGATTTAAATAGAACACTCCCAGTAAAATCAAGAAATTAATCAAATACTAATAACAATTAAGTAGTTGTCATTCCTTGGTTTAGCTGGAAGCTGCAACTGTGAACAATTTGTCAATTGTGCAGTTTCCCTTTATATTAAAATCGCCTTTATCAACAAATGTGATGTGTCGAGAAACGGGAACAATGTTTCAGAAAGGCATATGCGTGAAATCAAGCGTAAAATTAAGTGAAATTGCGAGTTAACGCGTAACGTTAGCATTAGTGCCATTTGTAACCCGGAAATTAAAAGTGTTGCTACAACATTCCAGATTTTTCAAACAGATTATTCAGTATTCTGACATTACACCCGGAAATCTTGATAAATCAAATCTTGATAAATTTCAACAGGCAGCAAATTTATTTACAAACAGTGGGAGCAGATTTATATATCAGTTGGAAAATCGGTAATAGACCACTTAGGGTACGGATGGTACATTCAAGTTTGTACTTCAATGATATGAATAGCATTTTACCATCCATGCCATTGTGGCGAGTAAGCTGGTGCCAGTAGACTGTTGCTATGTACGGTTAAAGATATTGGCAAATAAGAGTTTATTTTTCAAGCTTCAATAAACAAAGCGGCTGTCCTTGGCGTCAATCTTTATCCACAAACAATAATTTGTAATTTTGAAATCGCCCTGATACCACTTTGTTAATGTCGTTCACTGATATGTTGTTTACTATTCTTGTTGTTAGTGCTGTTGGCTAGTGAAAAATGAAAATCACTATTTAACTTATTTTTTGTAATGTTTTTTCTGAATGATTACTATCGCATTTGATATAACGTCACTTTGGTACAATAAAATATAGAATAATGATAAAAATTATTTTCAAAAATACTGATAATGAAAAAGTATAGACTACACAACAAATAATATATTTAAATAAACAAAATTTCAATGAATGACGAAACTTCAAACAGACAATAAAATTTTGGAATAATAAATATTTTCATTTTTTATGTTACGTCACTACTATTAAAGTTACGTAATCCTAAATGGAATATTTGAACCAATGAAATGAAAAAATATTACAGCTAATCACAAGGGAAAGATTTTGATCAATGAGCAATTAGACAAGGAAAACCAATACGACAAAGACTTTACGGTCTAATAAAATAGCGAAGACAACGACCAATAAATGAACAGTGGGCCCGAATGCGAATAGAATTGAGCCCAAGTGGGACCATCCCTCTCTAAAGGATCGATAAAGGCTTAGGGGTCGAATGGGAGTCCATGAACTCCGGGATCGAATATGAACTTTGAAATCCCGTCTGAGTAATTTATTTCGGCGAGAACTATTTTGTAACAATGATTTATACTTTTCTGAACTATCAACAGACACTTTTAGAAATTAATTTTGCGCGATGCTAAGAGTATTTTCGACTTCAGGCTAAATTTTCACCACCTTTTCTTACTGGTCATTTAGACGCCAGATAGACAAAATGCAGCTTTGTTCTTATAGTTTGATAAATGTGTTGCATAGGCCTTTGTCAGATGATTTTGCGTCTTTCGTCACATCAGATGAATTTGTAAATGCGATTTTATCAAAGCAAAGGAACAGACTGAACCTGGAAATGCGTGGAGACTTGCGTCTGAAACTCACCAATTTCCAGCCAAGTATCAACGCCCTTGCAGCTGCTTATCAAACACATCCTTCACATTAACGATGCCAAGCAATTAAATAAAAAATATCATAATAGTTAAATAAAAAATTATCAACTACAGTAGAATCCCGTTAGAACGTTCCCGCTTAGCACGTTTTCCCGCTTTGTACGCTGGTTTTCTGAAGTCCCGACTCCATTTATATTATATGTACGTAATAAGATCCCCGTTATCACGCTCGGCAATCCCGCTTAGTAAGTTCAGATTTGTGATGGTGATTGGACTTTGATGACGTAATTGTTGCACTGATTGTCATGCACTACGACAATTGGAACGAATGATTTTACCGTATACAACAAAGCCATCGCACGTGGCAAACAAAGTCGTACTGAACATGATTAAGCGTGGGAGTATGCCTGCAGGCCAGCGTCGCTTTATGTTTGTTCTCGTTTGTGCTAGGTGGCGCTGGCTGTAGCGAATTTAATTGGTTGTTTGTGAGTAAAAACGAGGTAAGCTGCATTTGAAATTTTTCCGTTATTATCTAGCGACAGAGTTTTTAAAATGGAGAAAAAAGAATGGCGCCAAATTACGACTGCTCAGAAACTTCAAATCATTCAAACGGTTGATGAAAACCCTAACATGAAGCGCATCGACATTGCACGAATAATGAAAATCCCTTCATCAAGGTTAAGCGCTGTGCGACGTTATGTCTGCAGTTTTAACGTGAATGAGAACGTTATTAATCAGTTGTCGAAAATAGACACAGTTATTTGTGAATTAGGATAAAAAAACATGAAACAAACTACTATTGATAAATTTTTCACTAAAACAAATTGAATAAAATTACTGCACGCAATGTATTAACGGATTCCAATGACTTGATTATGTTTCCCGCTTAGTACGTCCGTTTTTTCAGGTCCCCAGATGAACGTACTAACGGGATTCTACTGTACTTTGAATTTACATGAATACGGCCATTATAGGAACAGATATACAAATTGACAAAAGGATAATTAAACGTAAAGGTAAAATAAATCTGATAGAGAATCAGTAATTGTGAAAAAAGTAAAGAATAAATTTGATTAAAAATTATGATGGATTAAAATTTATGATTAATTAAAAATAAATAAAAGGGTGATACATTATAATAAAAAATTTTTTATTAATAAAACTTGTTTTATGAGCTTTGGGGTCGATGAGGCATCAAGGAGAACCATAGGGGGTCGATGATAAAAAAGGTTTGGCTATCCCTGGTCTAGTAAAATTTCAGAAAACACTTTGTGCTGAATGCTGTTGACCTGGCCCACAATAATTACTACAGAACTTTCTTTATTGTCAAGACTAGCTGTGTTGCCATCGTAAAAAGTCATTACATGTCAAATTATGAAAACAAAGAATGACTTAGATAAACACGTTTATTTAACATCTCTTTGTTCAGTTATTTCTTTTTCAGGCTGTTCATTCCTTACTTCTGTATTTTTGTAGAATAATGCAATTATCGTGCAATCGTGTTATGGTTTTTCACTACACCGTTGGTCCTGTTTCTAAGACACCATCTTTGCTTAGTAAAGCCTGTCTACACCTATTTGTCTTGCTTCGTGTCACGTTCGGAAACGAACGTACCTCAGATTGCGGCTAGATAATCATTGTTGATTTGACCTACCGCCGAATAAAAACTACAGTCCACCAGCTTTCAAGCGACAACGATTTTGCCGCTTATAGCGCTGTTTGTTCTTGGGGTGTTGTACACCCCACATTGGAAAAACACCTGTAAAAAGCATAAAATATGTTCAATGTCCATAAATTTGCATTAATAGATCGGACGAAGAATGTTACACATGATGGTTGTAAAACATTTTCAATTCTAGTAATTTCAAAGCCTTCCATTGGCAAAACTGCAACAAAAGTGGCGTTAAATCATCGCCATTTTTCAGTGTTTTTCTTCGAGTAGAGAAAAGCTTGTAAAATTCATAAAACAAATGACATATTTCAATGAAACACGCTATTCTGCAAATTTGGAGACCAATTTCAGGTGCCTATTCATTTTTCAGGTTCCAAAATGACTTCGTTTCTATAAGCCCTTTCTATAGTTTTAACATAATCATGTGGAAAAGTATAGAGCAGGAAATCGATATTCCACATTTTATTCATTTCAGTATGTATTGTTCATTTCCTTTAATGTATTGTGATTAAAATGTCATTATTTGAAATTAATTTTAAGTCTATTCTATCTGAAAAATTCAAAAAAATGGCGTAACAAATCTGTTGATCTACATTTATTTAGACGTGCTATGATTATCAGAGCAATGCTCACAAAAGCAGTATGATGATCATTGCAACATGGTTTCCAGATCTCATGTTCCAGTATCTTCTCTTCACGTTTTAGCCAATAAATCTTCAGCCAATGGTATACTGGTGAAAAAATTATACATCGTTATGTTTCTTCCTTTTCTGCACCAGGGTATTATTAGGCGTTTCACCATATCAGCTGCATCCATTGGTGCTTCCTGACATGGCCGTCTTCTGACGTAGTTTTTTCCAGCCGAAGTGTACGACGTTTCTGCATCACAGCGTTAAAATATTTTTTTATCATATTTGCCAGGTTTCCATGGTATGTATTGATGAGAACCGCTTCGTCCGCACGTTGTCAGATGCTGCTCAGCATCAGCTAAAAATTGTGATGGCTTGTACAGATTTTCAAAATAGTTTGAAACATTGTCCTGAAATCTCGAAATGCAGAAAAAATGACCCAAAACGCGTAAAATATCGATTTCTTCATCGACACTTTTCCATACGTTTATGCTACAAGAATAGAAACTGCTAACAAAAACGTAGTCCTTTTAGAAGCAAAAAAATGTCTACTGACATCAGTTGGGCTTCGAAATGTGCAAAATGCCGTGCTGCACTGGAATCTGTCATTTGCTTCATGAATTTTACAAAATTTAGTCTACACAAAGTGAAAAACTGAAAAATAACAATTTTTCAACGCTAATTTTGTTGCATTTTTTGCCAATAGTAGGCTTTCATAGACAATAGAATAAAATGAAAAATATTTCAATATCATCATATACAGTATTTATTTTACAATCTGCTAAATAAAGTTTCCAAAAACCTGAACATATGTTAGGCTTTTTGCATGTGATTTTATAATGTGGTGTGTGCCACACCCAGAGAATCCAACAACGTAACTAACGTGAACAATCCATCAAAGAGGCAATGGATGTTGAATGTCTAATTCACATTGGATACTAATGGCGTTGGTTGTCATTGCATGAGCATGGCCACCAGTAATTTACTTACGATGAAGAGTCAGGTCATCAAGTATTCACTAGAACGGAGTGATTACTGCATCAGCCTATCATCTTTATGCCTTATGCTTATCAGTCAACCTTTCCACATGTAATGTACCAGCATTTCCAACAGTGTGCACTCGGTCATAGCGGCGCTATTTTTCAAGTGGGAAATAGCAGGACGTTGTTTAACAACGTGCGCAACTACCCTTTTTTGCCACTGCTCATTCTGTCATTGACTATTATCCGTGATTAGTGGTTGAGATATTGCATCAGCATTTGCATTTGTTGCATTCGCTTCCAATTTGGCATCATATTAAAAGACTAACAATCTAGCTGATAGTTATGGAATGAACAAGCATCTTCTAATGAAGGAGGAATCCTCTTAGCAATAACGAGAACTAATAATATCCACTCCAGGAATCATTGAAGCAGCAAGTAGGAAAAAATCATAATATATGAATCAGTTGTGAGAATTTGCATCAGTTTGAACAGTGCTATTACTATACGTAATGTAAATTGAGAAACGCGCTATTTTCAGTTTTAATACAATGACAAATTTTAATGCATCTTACTATACGCAGAGATAATTTTGAGGTGTTTCACTGAAAATTCAGATTCGATGATGCTAAGAACAGTTATTGCGTAATGATATTAAAATTCAACAATGTTGCAATGTTTTTGGTAATTTTAGAAACTTCCAAAATCATAGATTTCTAGAGAACTTTTAAAATAACATGATAATTTAAAGCAAAAAAAAACAAAAAGTATTAACAATTCTCCAATGGGATTTAAGTAAGGCGAACATGAAATTCATTTCAATAATTTTATAAATGTAAAAACATGCAATGATCATGTTTGGTTCAGTGCTTCGACGCAGAAATTCAATTATGAAAGCGTCATGGAAAATCATTTTTCAATTGAACATTACGAATGTATTTTAATTTTTTATTCTCTTTCATAAGCACAAATTATTACACAATTATAATGGTAAAATTAAAGAAATGTTTAGCTTCGCTTAGCCAACATGGATTGCACCCATTCTTGGTACGTGACGTCACTATGCTGCTTTATAGCTTTCAAATCACTTGATACATCAGAAAACAAAATAGGACTTTCAGGATCTGTCACATCATATGCGTTCATCGCAAATCCATAAACAGACCATGTTGGATGCTCATTGGTTAAACAGAACAGTGGTGTTTCCAACTATGAAATAAAGTTATTTATTTGATGTCAACAACGAAGTGTTAAATACATTTTTACAAATACTTACACTTCCAGATTGTACGCCACTAATATCAAATTCAAGTGGAGCAACAAATGGGTATATATCCTAAAGGTAAATATGAAATAGGGCAAATAAATTTGGATTCTTTCATCAGCTTACCAATGATGGGTCCAGGCCAAAAGTTTCACCTACTTCTGCGTCAATTTCTTTCACTTTTGCGCACAAGTATGAACTCAAGCCTTGCGCAAGTTCTTCACAATCACTTTCATATAACATTTGCACATGACGCAATGTCATTAAACCTCCTTTTGTTACAACTCCCAGTATGCATACGTGCTCATCTGGTAATGGAGCCTCTGCTATGCACATAGGTTTAACTGAATCACTGTACATGATAGGTTGTGGGGTTTTCAAAATTCCAACTGGATGTTGCTCAAATGGAAAATTCAAAATACGTTGCGCCCTGAATTGTTGTGCACTTGATTGAAGATCTCCATGAGGATCAGGAGAACCAACACTGACAACATAACCTTCCTGTGGACTGAAATATCAATACATAGTTACGTTTAGTAATAAGTGGATGAATATTATAAAAAGCCAATTACTCCTCCACAATGCAATATGATGATACTAAAACGGTGTCAGTATAGTTTTGATGTCTTCCTGGCACAATTGCTCCCTGACAGGCAATGCCAAGAACACGTTTAGAGTCCTGTTGTACGGGTTTATATACAAGTGCAAGACTCTCAATTGCCTCTTCCCCACATTCTGAGCTCACCTATAAAATTCAAAAATTACAAAATGCTCTGACCCAAACACAAATACACCAATGCTTCTAAAAAGATTACACTAATTGATGCAGAAAATACAATGTTATTTTCATTTACCAACTATATAAATTATACTTTTGCAAAGTGAACATTTATTTCAAATACATTCGAACTGAATTTCAATGAAAATACTATATGTATTGTAATCCAACTTAAGAATATTATTCTATAAGAGTAAAGATTATAAATCAAAGTGTAATTTAAAATGAAAATAATGTAAAACAAAATATTCTAAAATATGAAATACCATAACTCACTATAATTAAGGAAGTTCCACAATTGCTGATGAACAAGTAATATTACAAAGCGGAACGATGAAATTACTGCTAAAGAACTACGTGTTTGATACTTTACAACTAATATTATTTTTTATTGTTAGTAATATTAAAATATTGAAATTCGAAGAATACTCCTCATAAATTTTTATCACCTTCATTGCGTGTTAATTTTATGCTTATGAATTTCCACTTATGCTAAATATTCTTATGCCTAAAATAAATACTCACTGCTGTGAAAAAGTAAAATAAAGTAAAAACCAAAAGCTTCATCGATTGCTGTTATTTTCCAAAATGAAGGTGCTTCTGCGTTTTCTGTCACTTTTGCATCTTTTTATATAAATTAACATCCATGTATATCTTGATACTATATTTATTTAAGAAAATAAAGAATAAACATTCAGGTAAAGATTCCATCACAATTTTTCATAACGCAAATAAAACATGTGATATTCACAGATTTCTGTAAATTTAATAATACATCTAATTCTATATTGGACATTGCCTATTTGTGTGAATTTCCGTTAAAATGATGCTCATGTAGTACAATTTCTTCCTTGCATGTTTGAACAGGTTTTTACACATTTAATACAATCTTTAATGCGGGAATACAATTGCATGAAAAACAAACACTCTTAACAAATACGTCACTCCAATGTAGAGGGTAAGCATTATTAAATTTTCTAGAGACAAATCAATCTTTTATCAAATATTCCAATTATTCATTTTAACACATGTTTAATAATAATGAATTTTAAACGTTAAGAATTTAAAGAGATGTCTTTACAATGTTTATTTAGCATTTTCAGTTTACAATGCATAATGAATATATCCGCTTTCAATAAATACAATGAACCACGCAGTACACTATTTTTTCATTATGAAAAGAATTTTTTCCACATGCAACGAATTTGCTTAAAGAAAATTCACCTCGTAATTTCTTCATTGACAATTATTAATCAATATTTAGAAGTCAGCCATTCATTACTGGGTGGGAAAGATTTGAAATTATCATTAATCACTTTAAAGCGCACCATAAATATCTCAAAATAATATGATTGTTCCACATTTTTTATTTTTATTATTTTCTCTACATGAATGGCATATTTTGAAAAATTTTACATTTACATTTCAATAATAAAATGTAATCAAATTTGAAGAAAAAATTCAACCTGAAATTTTATTTAAAATTATCAAGCGTATAAAAAATTCAAAATTGCTAAACATATTTGTCTCATTCGAATCTGAATTAGCAATAAAATGTTTGTTTACGTTGTTAGTAACATTAAAACATTTTCAGGTGATGTAGAAGATATAAATATTACAATAGAAAATTCATATATAAATTGTTTTGCTGTTCTCACCTGTAGAATGTCAATTTATTTCATTGATAATTATGCACTTGTGTGCAGCTTAGATTATAGCAATAAGATTTGTCATTGAAACGTATATGGAATAAAGCTTCTTCTTGTCTGTCATAGAAATGATATGCACAGAAAAACACAGAGATCTAGGTGTATATGCTTTTATTTGTAGATGCAAAAGTTCAGTGAAGCAAATTGATGCAATGGGATGACCATCTTCGGTCAAGATTTTCGCCGCGGTTTCTAAGCGCTTTGGTAGATTGTTGGGGTGTGGCACACCCGAGTGGGTTCTGTTTTCGATGCACTCCGTCAATTTTCATTTTAACAGTCTGAAGCTTTGTGACATGTTTTTTGAAACAATAAGACATATTTTGAAAATAATGCCATTGTTACAGGTAATTTTGTTCAGTCTACAGAATATCATATATTTGAAAAGTACGTTGTTTGATTCTTGGGCTGTTGTACACCCCACATTAGAAAAACACCTGTAAAAAGCATAAAATATGTTCAATGCCCATAAAACTTGCATTAATAGATCGGACGAAAAATGTTACACATGATGGTTGTAAAACATTTTCAATTCTAGTAATTTCAAAGCTTTTTATTGGCAAAACTGCAACAAAAGTGGCGTTAAATCATCGCCATTTTTCAGTGTTTTTCTTCGAGTAGAGAAAAGCTTGTAAAATTCATAAAACAAATGACATATTTCAATGAAACACGCTATTCGGCAAATTTGGAGACCAATTTCAGGTGCCTATTCATTTTTCAGGTTCCAAAATGACTTCGTTTCTATAAGCCCTTTCTATAGTTTTAACATAATCATGTGGAAAAGTATAGAGCAGGAAATCGATATTCCACATTTTATTCATTTCAGTATGTATTGTTCATTTCCTTTAATGTATTGTGATTAAAATGTCATTATTTGAAATTAATTTTAAGTCTATTCTATCTGAAAAATTCAAAAAAATGGCGTAACAAATCTGTTGATCTACATTTATTTAGACGTGCTATGATTATCAGAGCAATGCTCACAAAAGCAGTATGATGATCATTGCAACATGGTTTCCAGATCTCATGTTCCAGTATCTTCTCTTCACGTTTTAGCCAATAAATCTTCAGCCAATGGTATACTGGTGAAAAAATTATACATCGTTATGTTTCTTCCTTTTCTGCACCAGGGTATTATTAGGCGTTTCACCATATCAGCTGCATCCATTGGTGCTTCCTGACATGGCCGTCTTCTGACGTAGTTTTTTCCAGCCGAAGTGTACGACGTTTCTGCATCACAGCGTTAAAATATTTTTTTATCATATTTGCCAGGTTTCCATGGTATGTATTGATGAGAACCGCTTCGTCCGCACGTTGTCAGATGCTGCTCAGCATCAGCTAAAAATTGTGATGGCTTGTACAGATTTTCAAAATAGTTTGAAACATTGTCCTGAAATCTCGAAATGCAGAAAAAATGACCCAAAACGCGTAAAATATCGATTTCTTCATCGACACATTTCCATACGTTTATGCTACAAGAATAGAAACTGCTAACAAAAACGTAGTCCTTTTAGAAGCAAAAAAATGTCTACTGACATCAGTTGGGCTTCGAAATGTGCAAAATGCCGTGCTGCACTGGAATCTGTCATTTGCTTCATGAATTTTACAAAATTTAGTCTACACAAAGTGAAAAACTGAAAAATAACAATTTTTCAACGCTAATTTTGTTGCATTTTTTGCCAATAGTAGGCTTTCATAGACAATAGAATAAAATGAAAAATATTTCAATATCACCATATACAGTATTTATTTTACAATCTGCTAAATAAAGTTTCCAAAAACCTGAACATATGTTAGGCTTTTTGCATGTGATTTTATAATGTGGTGTGTGCCACACCCAGAGAATCCAACAACGTAACTAACGTGAACAATCCATCAAAGAGGCAATGGATGTTGAATGTCTAATTCACATTGGATACTAATGGCGTTGGTTGTCATTGCATGAGCATGGCCACCAGTAATTTACTTACGATGAAGAGTCAGGTCATCAAGTATTCACTAGAACGGAGTGATTACTGCATCAGCCTATCATCTTTATGCCTTATGCTTATCAGTCAACCTTTCCACATGTAATGTACCAGCATTTCCAACAGTGTGCACTCGGTCATAGCGGAGCTATTTTTCAAGTGGGAAATAGCAGGACGTTGTTTAACAACGTGCGCAACTACCCTTTTTTGCCACTGCTCATTCTGTCATTGACTATTATCCGTGATTAGTGGTTGAGATATTGCATCAGCATTTGCATTTGTTGCATTCGCTTCCAATTTGGCATCATATTAAAAGACTAACAATCTAGCTGATAGTTATGGAATGAACAAGCATCTTCTAATGAGGGAGGAATCCTCTTAGCAATAACGAGAACTAATAATATCCACTCCAGGAATCATTGAAGCAGCAAGTAGGAAAAAATCATAATATATGAATCAGTTGTGAGAATTTGCATCAGTTTGAACAGTGCTATTACTATACGTAATGTAAATTGAGAAACGCGCTATTTTCAGTTTTAATACAATGACAAATTTTAATGCATCTTACTATACGCAGAGATAATTTTAAGGTGTTTCACTGAAAATTCAGATTCGATGATGCTAAGAACAGTTATTGCGTAATGATATTAAAATTCAACAATGTTGCAATGTTTTTGGTAATTTTAGAAACTTCCAAAATCATAGATTTCTAGAGAACTTTTAAAATAACATGATAATTTAAAGCAAAAAAAAACAAAAAGTATTAACAATTCCCCAATGGGATTTAAGTAAGGCGAACATGAAATTCATTTCAATAATTTTATAAATGTAAAAACATGCAATGATCATGTTTGGTTCAGTGCTTCGACGCAGAAATTCAATTATGAAAGCGTCATGGAAAATCATTTTTCAATTGAACATTACGAATGTATTTTAATTTTTTATTCTCTTTCATAAGCACAAATTATTACACAATTATAATGGTAAAATTAAAGAAATGTTTAGCTTCGCTTAGCCAACATGGATTGCACCCATTCTTGGTACGTGACGTCACTATGCTGCTTTATAGCTTTCAAATCACTTGATACATCAGAAAACAAAATAGGACTTTCAGGATCTGTCACATCATATGCGTTCATCGCAAATCCATAAACAGACCATGTTGGATGCTCATTGGTTAAACAGAACAGTGGTGTTTCCAACTATGAAATAAAGTTATTTATTTGATGTCAACAACGAAGTGTTAAATACATTTTTACAAATACTTACACTTCCAGATTGTACGCCACTAATATCAAATTCAAGTGGAGCAACAAATGGGTATATATCCTAAAGGTAAATATGAAATAGGGCAAATAAATTTGGATTCTTTCATCAGCTTACCAATGATGGGTCCAGGCCAAAAGTTTCACCTACTTCTGCGTCAATTTCTTTCACTTTTGCGCACAAGTATGAACTCAAGCCTTGCGCAAGTTCTTCACAATCACTTTCATATAACATTTGCACATGACGCAATGTCATTAAACCTCCTTTTGTTACAACTCCCAGTATGCATACGTGCTCATCTGGTAATGGAGCCTCTGCTATGCACATAGGTTTAACTGAATCACTGTACATGATAGGTTGTGGGGTTTTCAAAATTCCAACTGGATGTTGCTCAAATGGAAAATTCAAAATACGTTGCGCCCTGAATTGTTGTGCACTTGATTGAAGATCTCCATGAGGATCAGGAGAACCAACACTGACAACATAACCTTCCTGTGGACTGAAATATCAATACATAGTTACGTTTAGTAATAAGTGGATGAATATTATAAAAAGCCAATTACTCCTCCACAATGCAATATGATGATACTAAAACGGTGTCAGTATAGTTTTGATGTCTTCCTGGCACAATTGCTCCCTGACAGGCAATGCCAAGAACACGTTTAGAGTCCTGTTGTACGGGTTTATATACAAGTGCAAGACTCTCAATTGCCTCTTCCCCACATTCTGAGCTCACCTATAAAATTCAAAAATTACAAAATGCTCTGACCCAAACACAAATACACCAATGCTTCTAAAAAGATTACACTAATTGATGCAGAAAATACAATGTTATTTTCATTTACCAACTATATAAATTATACTTTTGCAAAGTGAACATTTATTTCAAATACATTCGAACTGAATTTCAATGAAAATACTATATGTATTGTAATCCAACTTAAGAATATTATTCTATAAGAGTAAAGATTATAAATCAAAGTGTAATTTAAAATGAAAATAATGTAAAACAAAATATTCTAAAATATGAAATACCATAACTCACTATAATTAAGGAAGTTCCACAATTGCTGATGAACAAGTAATATTACAAAGCGGAACGATGAAATTACTGCTAAAGAACTACGTGTTTGATACTTTACAACTAATATTATTTTTTATTGTTAGTAATATTAAAATATTGAAATTCGAAGAATACTCCTCATAAATTTTTATCACCTTCATTGCGTGTTAATTTTATGCTTATGAATTTCCACTTATGCTAAATATTCTTATGCCTAAAATAAATACTCACTGCTGTGAAAAAGTAAAATAAAGTAAAAACCAAAAGCTTCATCGATTGCTGTTATTTTCCAAAATGAAGGTGCTTCTGCGTTTTCTGTCACTTTTGCATCTTTTTATATAAATTAACATCCATGTATATCTTGATACTATATTTATTTAAGAAAATAAAGAATAAACATTCAGGTAAAGATTCCATCACAATTTTTCATAACGCAAATAAAACATGTGATATTCACAGATTTCTGTAAATTTAATAATACATCTAATTCTATATTGGACATTGCCTATTTGTGTGAATTTCCGTTAAAATGATGCTCATGTAGTACAATTTCTTCCTTGCATGTTTGAACAGGTTTTTACACATTTAATACAATCTTTAATGCGGGAATACAATTGCATGAAAAACAAACACTCTTAACAAATACGTCACTCCAATGTAGAGGGTAAGCATTATTAAATTTTCTAGAGACAAATCAATCTTTTATCAAATATTCCAATTATTCATTTTAACACATGTTTAATAATAATGAATTTTAAACGTTAAGAATTTAAAGAGATGTCTTTACAATGTTTATTTAGCATTTTCAGTTTACAATGCATAATGAATATATCCGCTTTCAATAAATACAATGAACCACGCAGTACACTATTTTTTCATTATGAAAAGAATTTTTTCCACATGCAACGAATTTGCTTAAAGAAAATTCACCTCGTAATTTCTTCATTGACAATTATTAATCAATATTTAGAAGTCAGCCATTCATTACTGGGTGGGAAAGATTTGAAATTATCATTAATCACTTTAAAGCGCACCATAAATATCTCAAAATAATATGATTGTTCCACATTTTTCATTTTTATTATTTTCTCTACATGAATGGCATATTTTGAAAAATTTTACATTTACATTTCAATAATAAAATGTAATCAAATTTGAAGAAAAAATTCAACCTGAAATTTTATTTAAAATTATCAAGCGTATAAAAAATTCAAAATTGCTAAACATATTTGTCTCATTCGAATCTGAATTAGCAATAAAATGTTTGTTTACGTTGTTAGTAACATTAAAACATTTTCAGGTGATGTAGAAGATATAAATATTACAATAGAAAATTCATATATAAATTGTTTTGCTGTTCTCACCTGTAGAATGTCAATTTATTTCATTGATAATTATGCACTTGTGTGCAGCTTAGATTATAGCAATAAGATTTGTCATTGAAACGTATATGGAATAAAGTTCTTCTTGTCTGTCATAGAAATGATATGCACAGAAAAACACAGAGATCTAGGTGTATATGCTTTTATTTGTAGATGCAAAGTTCAGTGAAGCAAATTGATGCAATGGGATGACCATCTTCGGTCAAGATTTTCGCCGCGGTTTCTAAGCGCTTTGGTAGATTGTTGGGGTGTGGCACACCCGAGTGGGTTCTGTTTTCGATGCACTCCGTCAATTTTCATTTTAACAGTCTGAAGCTTTGTGACATGTTTTTTGAAACAATAAGACATATTTTGAAAATAATGCCATTGTTACAGGTAATTTTGTTCAGTCTACAGAATATCATATATTTGAAAAGTACGTTGTTTGATTCTTGGGCTGTTGTACACCCACATTAGAAAAACACCTGTAAAAGCATAAAATATGTTCAATGCCCATAAACTTGCATTAACAGATCGGACGAAAAATGTTACACATGATGGTTGTAAAACATTTTCAATTCTAGTAATTTCAAAGCTTTTTATTGGCAAAACTGCAACAAAAGTGGCGTTAAATCATCGCCATTTTTCAGTGTTTTTCTTCGAGTAGAGAAAAGCTTGTAAAATTCATAAAACAAATGACATATTTCAATGAAACACGCTATTCTGCAAATTTGGAGACCAATTTCAGGTGCCTATTCATTTTTCAGGTTCCAAAATGACTTCGTTTCTATAAGCCCTTTCTATAGCTTTAACATAATCATGTGGAAAAGTATAGAGCAGGAAATCGATATTCCACATTTTATTCATTTCAGTATGTATTGTTCATTTCCTTTAATGTATTGTGATTAAAATGTCATTATTTGAAATTAATTTTAAGTCTATTCTATCTGAAAAATTCAAAAAAATGGCGTAACAAATCTGTTGATCTACATTTATTTAGACGTGCTATGATTATCAGAGCAATGCTCACAAAAGCAGTATGATGATCATTGCAACATGGTTTCCAGATCTCATGTTCCAGTATCTTCTCTTCACGTTTTAGCCAATAAATCTTCAGCCAATGGTATACTGGTGAAAAATTATACATCGTTATGTTTCTTCCTTTTCTGCACCAGGGTATTATTAGGCGTTTCACCATATCAGCTGCATCCATTGGTGCTTCCTGACATGGCCGTCTTCTGACGTAGTTTTTTCCAGCCGAAGTGTACGACGTTTCTGCATCACAGCGTTAAAATATTTTTTTATCATATTTGCCAGGTTTCCATGGTATGTATTGATGAGAACCGCTTCGTCCGCACGTTGTCAGATGCTGCTCAGCATCAGCTAAAAATTGTGATGGCTTGTACAGATTTTCAAAATAGTTTGAAACATTGTCCTGAAATCTCGAAATGCAGAAAAAATGACCCAAAACGCGTAAAATATCGATTTCTTCATCGACACTTTTCCATACGTTTATGCTACAAGAATAGAAACTGCTAACAAAAACGTAGTCCTTTTAGAAGCAAAAAATGTCTACTGACATCAGTTGGGCTTCGAAATGTGCAAAATGCCGTGCTGCACTGGAATCTGTCATTTGCTTCATGAATTTTACAAAATTTAGTCTACACAAAGTGAAAAACTGAAAAATAACAATTTTTCAACGCTAATTTTGTTGCATTTTTTGCCAATAGTAGGCTTTCATAGACAATAGAATAAAATGAAAAATATTTCAATATCATCATATACAGTATTTATTTTACAATCTGCTAAATAAAGTTTCCAAAAACCTGAACATATGTTAGGCTTTTTGCATGTGATTTTATAATGTGGTGTGTGCCACACCCAGAGAATCCAACAACGTAACTAACGTGAACAATCCATCAAAGAGGCAATGGATGTTGAATGTCTAATTCACATTGGATACTAATGGCGTTGGTTGTCATTGCATGAGCATGGCCACCAGTAATTTACTTACGATGAAGAGTCAGGTCATCAAGTATTCACTAGAACGGAGTGATTACTGCATCAGCCTATCATCTTTATGCCTTATGCTTATCAGTCAACCTTTCCACATGTAATGTACCAGCATTTCCAACAGTGTGCACTCGGTCATAGCGGAGCTATTTTTCAAGTGGGAAATAGCAGGACGTTGTTTAACAACGTGCGCAACTACCCTTTTTTGCCACTGCTCATTCTGTCATTGACTATTATCCGTGATTAGTGGTTGAGATATTGCATCAGCATTTGCATTTGTTGCATTCGCTTCCAATTTGGCATCATATTAAAAGACTAACAATCTAGCTGATAGTTATGGAATGAACAAGCATCTTCTAATGAGGGAGGAATCCTCTTAGCAATAACGAGAACTAATAATATCCACTCCAGGAATCATTGAAGCAGCAAGTAGGAAAAAATCATAATATATGAATCAGTTGTGAGAATTTGCATCAGTTTGAACAGTGCTATTACTATACGTAATGTAAATTGAGAAACGCGCTATTTTCAGTTTTAATACAATGACAAATTTTAATGCATCTTACTATACGCAGAGATAATTTTAAGGTGTTTCACTGAAAATTCAGATTCGATGATGCTAAGAACAGTTATTGCGTAATGATATTAAAATTCAACAATGTTGCAATGTTTTGGTAATTTTAGAAACTTCCAAAATCATAGATTTCTAGAGAACTTTTAAAATAACATGATAATTTAAAGCAAAAAAAAACAAAAAGTATTAACAATTCCCAATGGGATTTAAGTAAGGCGAACATGAAATTCATTTCAATAATTTTATAAATGTAAAAACATGCAATGATCATGTTTGGTTCAGTGCTTCGACGCAGAAATTCAATTATGAAAGCGTCATGGAAATCATTTTTCAATTGAACATTACGAATGTATTTTAATTTTTTATTCTCTTTCATAAGCACAAATTATTACACAATTATAATGGTAAAATTAAAGAAATGTTTAGCTTCGCTTAGCCAACATGGATTGCACCCATTCTTGGTACGTGACGTCACTATGCTGCTTTATAGCTTTCAAATCACTTGATACATCAGAAACAAATAGGACTTTCAGGATCTGTCACATCATATGCGTTCATCGCAAATCCATAAACAGACCATGTTGGATGCTCATTGGTTAAACAGAACAGTGGTGTTTCCAACTATGAAATAAAGTTATTTATTTGATGTCAACAACGAAGTGTTAAATACATTTTTACAAATACTTACACTTCCAGATTGTACGCCACTAATATCAAATTCAAGTGGAGCAACAAATGGGTATATATCCTAAAGGTAAATATGAAATAGGGCAAATAAATTTGGATTCTTTCATCAGCTTACCAATGATGGGTCCAGGCCAAAAGTTTCACCTACTTCTGCGTCAATTTCTTTCACTTTTGCGCACAAGTATGAACTCAAGCCTTGCGCAAGTTCTTCACAATCACTTTCATATAACATTTGCACATGACGCAATGTCATTAAACTCCTTTTGTTACAACTCCCAGTATGCATACGTGCTCATCTGGTAATGGAGCCTCTGCTATGCACATAGGTTTAACTGAATCACTGTACATGATAGGTTGTGGGGTTTTCAAAATTCCAACTGGATGTTGCTCAAATGGAAAATTCAAAATACGTTGCGCCCTGAATTGTTGTGCACTTGATTGAAGATCTCCATGAGGATCAGGAGAACCAACACTGACAACATAACCTTCCTGTGGACTGAAATATCAATACATAGTTACGTTTAGTAATAAGTGGATGAATATTATAAAAAGCCAATTACTCCTCCACAATGCATATGATGATACTAAAACGGTGTCAGTATAGTTTTGATGTCTTCCTGGCACAATTGCTCCCTGACAGGCAATGCCAAGAACACGTTTAGAGTCCTGTTGTACGGGTTTATATACAAGTGCAAGACTCTCAATTGCCTCTTCCCCACATTCTGAGCTCACCTATAAAATTCAAAAATTACAAAATGCTCTGACCCAAACACAAATACACCAATGCTTCTAAAAAGATTACACTAATTGATGCAGAAAATACAATGTTATTTTCATTTACCAACTATATAAATTATACTTTTGCAAAGTGAACATTTATTTCAATACATTCGAACTGAATTTCAATGAAAATACTATATGTATTGTATCCAACTTAAGAATATTATTCTATAAGAGTAAAGATTATAAATCAAAGTGTAATTTAAATGAAAATAATGTAAAACAAAATATTCTAAAATATGAAATACCATAACTCACTATAATTAAGGAAGTTCCACAATTGCTGATGAACAAGTAATATTACAAAGCGGAACGATGAAATTACTGCTAAAGAACTACGTGTTTGATACTTTACAACTAATATTATTTTTATTGTTAGTAATATTAAAATATTGAAATTCGAAGAATACTCTCATAAATTTTTATCACCTTCATTGCGTGTTAATTTTATGCTTATGAATTTCCACTTATGCTAATATTCTTATGCCTAAATAAATACTCACTGCTGTGAAAAGTAAAATAAAGTAAAACCAAAGCTTCATCGATTGCTGTTATTTCCAAAATGAAGGTGCTTCTGCGTTTTCTGTCACTTTTGCATCTTTTTATATAAATTAACATCCATGTATATCTTGATACTATATTTATTTAAGAAATAAAGAATAAACATTCAGGTAAAGATTCCATCACAATTTTTCATAACGCAAATAAAACATGTGATATTCACAGATTTCTGTAAATTAATAATACATCTAATTCTATATTGGACATTGCCTATTGTGTGAATTTCCGTTAAAATGATGCTCATGTAGTACAATTTCTTCCTTGCATGTTTGAACAGGTTTTTACACATTTAATACAATCTTTAATGCGGGAATACAATTGCATGAAAAACAACACTCTTAACAATACGTCACTCCAATGTAGAGGGTAAGCATTATTAATTTTCTAGAGACAAATCAATCTTTTATCAAATATTCCAATTATTCATTTTAACACATGTTAATAATAATGAATTTTAAACGTTAAGAATTTAAAGAGATGTCTTTACAATGTTTATTTAGCATTTTCAGTTTACAATGCATAATGAATATATCCGCTTTCATAAATACAATGAACCACGCAGTACACTATTTTTCATTATGAAAAGAATTTTTTCCACATGCAACGAATTTGCTTAAAGAAATTCACCTCGTAATTTCTTCATTGACAATTATTAATCAATATTTAGAAGTCAGCCATTCATTACTGGGTGGGAAAGATTTGAAATTATCATTAATCACTTTAAAGCGCACCATAAATATCTCAAATAATATGATTGTTCCACATTTTTCATTTTTATTATTTTCTCTACATGAATGGCATATTTTGAAAATTTTACATTTACATTTCAATAATAAATGTAATCAAATTTGAAGAAAAATTCAACCTGAAATTTTATTTAAAATTATCAAGCGTATAAAAAATTCAAATTGCTAAACATATTTGTCTCATTCGAATCTGAATTAGCAATAAAATGTTTGTTTACGTTGTTAGTAACATTAAAACATTTTCAGGTGATGTAGAAGATATAAATATTACAATAGAAATTCATATATAAATTGTTTTGCTGTTCTCACCTGTAGAATGTCAATTTATTTCATTGATAATTATGCACTTGTGTGCAGCTTAGATTATAGCAATAAGATTTGTCATTGAAACGTATATGGAATAAGTTCTTCTTGTCTGTCATAGAAATGATATGCACAGAAAAACACAGAGATCTAGGTGTATATGCTTTTATTTGTAGATGCAAAAGTTCAGTGAAGCAATTGATGCAATGGGATGACCATCTTCGGTCAAGATTTTCGCCGCGGTTTCTAAGCGCTTTGGTAGATTGTTGGGGTGTGGCACACCCGAGTGGGTTCTGTTTTCGATGCACTCCGTCAATTTCATTTTAACAGTCTGAAGCTTTGTGACATGTTTTTGAAACAATAAGACATATTTTGAAAATAATGCATTGTTACAGGTAATTTTGTTCAGTCTACAGAATATCATATATTTGAAAAGTACGTTGTTTGATTCTTGGCTGTTGTACACCCACATTAGAAAACACCTGTAAAAAGCATAAAATATGTTCAATGCCCATAAAACTTGCATTAACAGATCGGACGAAAAATGTTACACATGATGGTTGTAAAACATTTTCAATTCTAGTAATTTCAAAGCTTTTTATTGGCAAAACTGCAACAAAGTGGCGTTAAATCATCGCCATTTTTCAGTGTTTTTCTTCGAGTAGAGAAAGCTTGTAAATTCATAAAACAAATGACATATTTCAATGAAACACGCTATTCTGCAAATTTGGAGACCAATTTCAGGTGCCTATTCATTTTCAGGTTCCAAAATGACTTCGTTTCTATAAGCCCTTTCTATAGCTTTAACATAATCATGTGGAAAGTATAGAGCAGGAAATCGATATTCCACATTTTATTCATTTTCAGTATGTATTGTTCATTTCCTTTAATGTATTGTGATTAAAATGTCATTATTTGAAATTAATTTTAAGTCTATTCTATCTGAAAAATTCAAAAAAATGGCGTAACAAATCTGTTGATCTACATTTATTTAGACGTGCTATGATTATCAGAGCAATGCTCACAAAAGCAGTATGATGATCATTGCAACTGGTTTCCAGATCTCATGTTCCAGTATCTTCTCTTCACGTTTTAGCCAATAAATCTTCAGCCAATGGTATACTGGTGAAAAATTATACATCGTTATGTTCTTCCTTTTCTGCACCAGGGTATATTAGGCGTTTCACCATATCAGCTGCATCCATTGGTGCTTCCTGACATGGCCGTCTTCTGACGTAGTTTTTCCAGCCGAAGTGTACGACGTTTCTGCATCACAGCGTTAAAATATTTTTTTATCATATTTGCCAGGTTTCCATGGTATGTATTGATGAGAACCGCTTCGTCCGCACGTTGTCAGATGCTGCTCAGCATCAGCTAAAATTGTGATGGCTTGTACAGATTTTCAAAATAGTTTGAAACATTGTCCTGAAATCTCGAAATGCAGAAAAAATGACCCAAAACGCGTAAAATATCGATTTCTTCATCGACACTTTCCATACGTTTATGCTACAAGAATAGAAACTGCTAACAAAAACGTAGTCCTTTTAGAAGCAAAAAAATGTCTATGACATCAGTTGGGCTTCGAATGTGCAAATGCCGTGCTGCACTGGAATCTGTCATTTGCTTCATGAATTTTACAAAATTTAGTCTACACAAAGTGAAAAACTGAAAAATAACAATTTTTCAACGCTAATTTGTTGCATTTTTTGCCAATAGTAGGCTTTCATAGACATAGAATAAAATGAAAAATATTTCAATATCATCATATACAGTATTATTTTACAATCTGCTAAATAAAGTTTCCAAAAACCTGAACATATGTTAGGCTTTTTGCATGTGATTTTATAATGTGGTGTGTGCCACACCCAGAGAATCCAACAACGTAACTAACGTGAACAATCCATCAAAGAGGCAATGGATGTTGAATGTCTAATTCACATTGGATACTAATGGCGTTGGTTGTCATTGCATGAGCATGGCCACCAGTAATTTATTACGATGAAGAGTCAGGTCATCAAGTATTCACTAGAACGGAGTGATTACTGCATCAGCCTATCATCTTTATGCCTTATGCTTATCAGTCACCTTTCACATGTAATGTACCAGCATTTCCACAGTGTGCACTCGGTCATAGCCACCTAGGCACTCGATGGAATCGA
This sequence comes from Trichinella murrelli, assembly GCA_002221485.1. NCBI lineage: Eukaryota > Metazoa > Nematoda > Enoplea > Trichinellida > Trichinellidae > Trichinella > Trichinella murrelli. The sequence goes on from CM008133.1 coordinate 1,220,555, forward strand.
TTATGGAACGTCCGAACGAAATCAGAGTAATTCTCTGCGCAGACCGTGATTCCTTCAATGGCCTTCAACGCTACGCAGCATAAACATGACCGCAAATGAACAACCTGGGTGATGACACCAAGGTCTATCCGTTGATCAAACCTCACTTCTAATTGATCCCTGAATGTAGAATGAAAAGGCATATACTAATGAGGGAGGAATCCTCTTAGCAATAACGAGAACTAATAATATCCACTCCAGGAATCATTGAAGCAGCAAGAAGGAAAAAATCATAATATATGAATCAGTTGTGAGAATTTGCATCAGTTTGAACAGTGCTATTACTATACGTAATGTAAATTGAGAAACGCGCTATTTTCAGTTTTAATACAATGACAAATTTTAATGCATCTTACTATACGCAGAGATAATTTTAGGTGTTTCACTGAAAATTCAGATCGATGATGCTAAGAACAGTTATTGCGTAATGATATTAAAATTCAACAATGTTGCAATGTTTTGGTAATTTTAGAAACTTCCAAAATCATAGATTTCTAGAGAACTTTAAATAACATGATAATTTAAAGCAAAAAAAAACAAAAAGTATTAACAATTCCCCAATGGGATTAAGTAAGGCGAACATGAAATCATTTCAATAATTATAAATGTAAAAACATGCAATGATCATGTTTGGTTCAGTGCTTCGACGCAGAAATTCAATTATGAAAGCGTCATGGAAAATCATTTTTCAATTGAACATTACGAATGTATTTTAATTTTTATTCTCTTCATAAGCACAAATTATTACACAATTATAATGGTAAATTAAAGAAATGTTTAGCTTCGCTTAGCCAACATGGATTGCACCCATTCTTGGTACGTGACGTCACTATGCTGCTTTATAGCTTTCAAATCACTTGATACATCAGAAAACAAATAGGACTTTCAGGATCTGTCACATCATATGCGTTCATCGCAAATCCATAAAACAGACCATGTTGGATGCTCATTGGTTAAACAGAACAGTGGTGTTTCCAACTATGAAATAAAGTTATTTATTTGATGTCAACAACGAAGTGTTAAATACATTTTTACAAATACTTACACTTCCAGATTGTACGCCACTAATATCAAATTCAAGTGGAGCAACAAATGGGTATATATCCTAAAGGTAAATATGAAATAGGGCAAATAAATTTGGATTCTTTCATCAGCTTACCAATGATGGGTCCAGGCCAAAAGTTTCACCTACTTCTGCGTCAATTTCTTTCACTTTTGCGCACAAGTATGAACTCAAGCCTTGCGCAAGTTCTTCACAATCACTTTCATATAACATTTGCACATGACGCAATGTCATTAACCTCCTTTTGTTACAACTCCCAGTATGCATACGTGCTCATCTGGTAATGGAGCCTCTGCTATGCACATAGGTTTAACTGAATCACTGTACATGATAGGTTGTGGGGTTTTCAAATTCCAACTGGATGTTGCTCAAATGGAAAATTCAAAATACGTTGCGCCCTGAATTGTTGTGCACTTGATTGAAGATCTCCATGAGGATCAGGAGAACCAACACTGACAACATAACCTTCCTGTGGACTGAATATCAATACATAGTTACGTTTAGTAATAAGTGGATGAATATTATAAAAAGCCAATTACTCCTCCACAATGCAATATGATGATACTAAAACGGTGTCAGTATAGTTTTGATGTCTTCCTGGCACAATTGCTCCCTGACAGGCAATGCCAAGAACGTTTAGAGTCCTGTTGTACGGGTTTATATACAAGTGCAAGACTCTCAATTGCCTCTTCCCCACATTCTGAGCTCACCTATAAAATTCAAAAATTACAAAATGCTCTGACCCAAACACAAATACACCAATGCTTCTAAAAAGATTACACTAATTGATGCAGAAAATACAATGTTATTTTCATTTACCAACTATATAAATTATACTTTTGCAAAGTGAACATTTATTTCAAATACATTCGAACTGAATTTCAATGAAATACTATATGTATTGTAATCCAACTTAAGATATTATATAAGAGTAAAGATTATAAATCAAAGTGTAATTTAAAATGAAATAATGTAAACAAAATATTCTAAAATATGAAATACCATAACTCACTATAATTAAGGAAGTTCCACAATTGCTGATGAACAAGTAATATTACAAAGCGGAACGATGAAATTACTGCTAAAGAACTACGTGTTTGATACTTTACAACTAATATTATTTTATTGTTAGTAATATTAAAATATTGAAATTCGAAGAATACTCCTCATAAATTTTATCACCTTCATTGCGTGTTAATTTATGCTTATGAATTTCCACTTATGCTAAATATTCTTATGCCTAAAAT